>JAHLJS010000002.1:60314726-60480589 GCA_038502445.1 Eremochloa ophiuroides
TTTATATTTGGTCCAACTCAAGTTGCTTAAAGGAATTTGAAGAAAGTGGCACGTCATTGAAATCGGCATGGAATTTAGACTTAGAAACATTTAAAGTCCTGAAATCAGGATTTCTTCCTGTCTTGATTCCACTATTTGAGGCAATTAGGAGTTGAATCATGACTTGGTCCATAAATAACATTTGTTCTACTCCAAAATATCTGTAACTTTTATTTTGGGTCAAACTTCATTTCTTGCTCCAAAATAATATTTCCACTTTGGTCAAAGTAACATCATTAGAGAGCTCAATTTGGATATTTAGGCCAATTGAGGTATTTTCTTGACATTTTCTCAACATGAAACCTTCATGACTTTTGTTGTAGAGTTCAAGTAGAGTTGTTTGGGTAAGGTTGCAAGGTTTGGTTGGCTTTGCATGCTCATCTTCACTTAATCCATAAATCCAATTAAGTGAATAACTTGTCATTCCGTGTGAATTCTCAATTTGGATCTTTATGAACCATTTCCAATGATCATGGTAGATGATATGAAGGTGAGACAGTGATCAAGATCATTTATTGACATAACTTGGTTAGGTTCACACTCGCTAGTTAGCTCGTGACTAACACCTGGGGTGTTACAGCCTTCCCCCTTAAAGGAATCTCGTCCCGAGATTTGGAACGTAAAAGCTTTCAAGGGTAGAGAAGCATGTCAGCCCCTTTTTCAAGGCGGTGCTAGTACGAAGCTACTTAAAAATTCCATAGCAGTGATAGACAGAAGTGATCACCTCATGGTTCACGATAAAGTGTGAATGGTAAAGGTTTGTTCAGTTGTCACTCTTGATAGATCATATACTTCCATTCACTTTGATGCAATTGCAAGAAAGATCATTAAGGATAGGACAAGTTTCCGATCATTCAAGAATTCTTAATAGTTGACTCTCGTTCGAAGAATTTCCTTCATTAACTTCTATGAAGCATTATTACTTTGGGAGGAATCCAAGATAACACTGCTAATTTGGGAGAAATCCAAGACAAATAGTCCCAGTTAACACTTCCCGCATGCAGGATTTGGATTGGAGCTTCAAAGAGTAGTTTTCAAAACATCTGTCTCCCTAGAGGATATAGCATATACCACCATTTTCATGTGGGATGAGATCATAGACGAGGCAGATATTTGCTGAGCTGAGGAAATTGGCTAACCAACATCCAAGATTTATGTGTATTGTAGAGGCCAAATTACTGAAATGCAGACTGATGGAAAACTACATAATGTTCCATGTGTACAGTTCTCTTTCTGATGGCAACACTGTATTATTTGAGTTTGTTGAGTGAACGATGAATGCGATAGCTGACTTTGTCGGCTCAGTGCTTTTGATGTCCATCAATAAGGGAACCCTCGTGTGTATGTAGCAACAGTCGTTTGGGTAGAGCCTGAGGTAACCTCTTTATAACTGTTGTTGTAAGAAAAACAATAATATCAGTCGCCATTTCTAACAAGATCCTTGAAAACAAAACACATATGCTCTCAATATGTATTTCAAGATTTGATCAATTCTTCCTGATTGGCCTGAGGTATGCTATGCTGAAGATAGGACGAACTCTGGATTAGTTTCATTATGTACACAAAGTTTTCTGTCACTCCGTGATAAAAGGCACAGAGGACATCAAGTGACAAGTGTAGGCATACAGATGCATATGGTTACACTCCATTCTCTTCCAAGGCACAAGATTCTGGCAGGCATTTACTCGAGTAAGGTGATTCTTGTAAATGCTTCCAAAATGAGCTGAAAACTATAGTTCATGATCCGAGACAATGGTTTAGGGTGCACCATACAGTAGCAAAAGTTTGTGCAATATGCAACTTGGCATACACATTTGCACGATGGTTAGTCTAGATAGACATGAATTGTGCAGGTTGATGAGACAGATCACAAATTCCTGTATAGAATCAAAAACCTTTTTGTACACGAGGAAAACCGATGAGCAATCCCAAACTTATGTATTCTCATTTGCAGCCGAGAATAAACAAGATTGAAGCGGATTGGCAGGTTTAATGAGGTTGGTTGTGTAGAGTGTTTACTCACAAAGTTTTTGAGAAGCAGTCCTCTACCAACAACTTGAGTACAATTTTCTTCATGATACAGCCGCGAGTTAACAAAACCAACTTGTTGAACTACTTTTGACATTGGGTAAACCTTCTTATTTTTGCATCAGCAATCCGAGATCAGAGGGTTTCCAAATAGGAATCTGAAATATGTTGTTTGACATAATTCAACTTGTCTTCACTTCACACTCTCAGGAGTTGAGTGGTAGAACACCTTGACCGATCAAGAATAAGGAACTGATTATTTTTAATGTCTTTTTTGTTGTCCATACCATAGAGTATCAAACAGGGCACCTGATTGCACCAAGATGTACTATGGTATTGACTTCATCTGTTGGGGTGTCTTTTGTAGCTCTTCACTAGGCTGAAACCATAGTTTTCACTATCTGAGTGATTGACAAAGATGGAATTGGCTTCATTATAGCAAGGCCTTGGAGGTGAGGGTGCCACAAATAGTACCATTTGGCTTAGGGGTTTCTTGCATAGCATTGTTCTATAAGACATGGCCTTCAAAAACATGGTCAAACACTTCTTTATACCCCCGGAACACACTTGTTAGCATGGAACAACACTTCTTGATAGAGATCTATTCAACTATTTTATGCATCCATTTATTCATGTCAGGCAGACTGATCCAATTAGGAAGTACATTGCTCATATGAGAGATCGAATGAACAAACTCCTGCATTTCATCAGTAGAGGCAATCTTCTCATCGAGCAGAAACTAATAACGGCCGGTCTTGTTCCTTCTTGATACAAGATCCAAATGCACTTCATTGCTTAGCTGCAAACTATTCTTCACAATGGGGTGACTAGTCAGTTGTCCCTAAAAAGGCTCTATGTCTTCAGCTTCTATAGCAAATGGTTGCAGATGATATACATGCACATGGTCACAACAGTCAGCAGACATGAAGCAACACATGAGAAGATTGATCTTAACTGTATGATCATCATGCAAATAAGTATTGAACTTGGATAGAAGCTAGTGGACTTGCAAATAACCTATCAGAAAACATATCACATCCTGCTAACTATTGCCTGACTGATACTTTGCAAATAACTTCAAAGTTCCTGTGCTCTTTTGATCCCACAATAATGGCAGGTGCTTGTTGATATGCCCTAGTAGATCATGTCAGATTCTTTGTTTACCACTTCTTGTAGTCTGTTAATATTGATGTCAGTGACTTGCTCTTCAAAGATCATTCTCTTTGTGACTTCTGAAGGAAGCTATATACTTGACAAACATCTGTACCTTCTGATAGAACATTGAAGGATTGAGTCGGTAAAGACTTTGCAAGATAGATCCAGAAACATAGGGATAGATCAATTTGAACTAGAGACACCTTCAAAGATAGATTTAGGAAAATCCATGGAAGACAACACATTGGTATTACTTCATAATGGATTACGATTAGAGGCCGTGATACCAACGTGTGCCGAGAAGCACTACTTTATTGGGCGTCTCCACAAAGAGGTTCTTGGTTTCGTCATGGCACCATCAGTCAATAATCATAACACCACTATCAAACATGACCAACGAGAAATCTTAAGAAACATGGATAGATTGGGAGATACGAGATATTATGCATCGGTGTAGTTCTGCAATGTATCATGACCAGAGACCTCGATATTTGCACGTAACGAGCAACACAGCCTAGTGGTTGTGATCCACAGGATGTCCTCGGTTTCGTCGCAGTATCATCGATCACGGATCATAACAACATAAATGAACATACAACCAATGAGAAAATCATGCGTGGCAAGGATAGATTTGTGCAAGGATGACATTTCGCAGAGGGAAGGTAAGCTACTACAATCAATTATAGGGTTAGTAGCCAACAAGAGCAGGATTTGGCAATGAAAACATGAGTTAGAAGACTGATTAGTTGCCAAAATAGCAGTACATGAGGCTTGCTTCAGTCCCACGCGGTTTCCATGTGTCTACCGACCCATGATTTACAAGAGATTAGATAGAAGGAGGGAAAATCATGAGACAAAGATTGACAAGCATCTTGAGAAGAAGATAACCATAGACAACCAGATGTCTCATGAACCAACTATATACAACAATCATAGGTTGAGTTGACAAACATCATGATTCATACAGAAAGAATACAAGGAAAATGGGGAAGGAGAGATTTAACTCACACAAGATGGTTTCCTTCAAGTGAGTAACAAGGAGAGGGTCTAGATGGAAACATGGCATAAGATAATTATAGGTTAGCTACCAAGAATAACTAACATGAGATTCTATAATTCCACATGCATCTCGCATCTATCAAGAAACCTTCAGACCATCCAATGGCGTGAGCTTGTGTACCATTAATTAGTACTAGGAGACTCTTAATGATCAACATTGCTAGGCCTTTAGAGAGATTTGGAAAACAACTTGATCATGGGACAGATTGGATAAAATCATCTGTAGATGTGATTGATTGGGCATAACCTGATTTCCAAAGAAAAGATTACAAAATCTAATTTAAGAAAGATCAAGAAATTATCATGGTATCTAGAAAGAGTAGAGGAGACACTCCAGATAGGATTTGGATAAGGCTTTAGATGAAAGAAAATGCAGGCATGGTTTCATAGATCTTGAACAAGAACATATGACAACCATAGGCTAGCATTAAGAGAAAACTCAGGTGGGTCTATTGTGCCAAATGAAAAGCCTACAGGTAGAATTGGTTTAGCTTCTGACAAGATTTATGGTTGAGAAATACTTATAGAGGCTACTTAAAGGTTTAGCAACTCTTATGATTTCAAAACAAGCAAGGAAGAGAGGCAACACAAGTTGTAAACTTAATAAGGCTATTCAGACAACGTAGAACAAGGGTGAGAAGAAGCATACTTATGCAACAAGCAACAATCACATGATGCAACAATCATGATGCATGCTCGTCCTATTCGTTCTCACTTAGTTGCCTATATAACATGGCAAATACGTTCTAAGTCGGTGGCAAAACCTACGTACTCTCTCGGTATATAGCTAGTCGTTAACTACCATATACTCATTCGAGGTTAGCGTACCTACAGAAGATTCATTTCAGCCCAACCCCACATGTATGCATGGCAATAAGAAGCACTTTTTGCCGAAAATGCTCCCATGAGCACTTGCGACCTCAAGAAAGTAATTACTCCATCATACTTCCATAAGTACACATATGAATCACATGTACTCACTTCAGTAACCATAAACTCTCACCATAGATCGACGGTTGTTCGATCGTACACTCACATCTCACCTTACCTCATTCGACGTGGCACATTGGCCCATAAGAAGCAATAAGAAACCGCCAGTTCAGAATTATCCGCACGATAAAACCAAATGAACAGCAAATGGAAACATGATGCAATTCCCCAGTTAGTACTTACATAAGTCACCTAATAACCCTAATATGGGCTATAAGACTTGGTCCTTGGCACACTTAGTTTGTTCAAACCATTTGTTTAAAACACCTATATATATAGCTATAAGTTGGTAATTAGCTTTGCAAACTCAAAACTTTTTATTTTTAAATACTCATGTGACGGTACATGCTGAATTTTTGCTCTGGTACCAATTGTAACAGAACCGACCAATTTATACGAGCACAAGTATAACGACAGCTATTTTACTAGCAATCGAGTCACACTTGAGCCAATATAAACCCGGTAGTCCGGAAATCTCGAAGGATTTCAAACTTTTACACAGTACATACCCCAAGGATCGCAGAAACTCAGCAGTACACATACACATGATACATAGATTCGCACATATTTCAAATACATCAGAGTACAAGATAAACTTTTACATAAAAGTTCAATAGCGGAAATGAAATCATTTTACATAAGCATAATTTCATAATACAGTGCCAAGTACCGACCAGTCACAGCAACATAGATGAGACAGATAACATGACCTTGCCCAAGGTCTAGTCTTCCTCTCCTGAAGGATAGAACTAACTCTTTAGTCAACCAAGCATTCCTCCTGCAACATTGGGAATAAAACCCTGAGTACTCAATTGTACTCAGCTAGACTTACCCGACAGGAAGTAAATAAAAAGACTCTCAAGGATATGCAAGGCTTATTTGGTGGAGCTCAGAGGATAGCAACATTTTTTCATAAAAAGCATTACTACAATAGTTCCACAACTTATAAGTTTTAGATGTGATTCAGCTTCGATTTCAGTTAAGCTATTAAGTTAAGGTTTGCAGCTATACTAAACAATCACTTGATATTATAGCAATCAATAAAACCATATGATTTCCGATATCCACAGATATCAACCTCATCTCACCATTAATTACGTTCAAGTTGTTAACCTCTACCTCACCAGAAGATCAGTTCAGTTTCTCACTAACCAGGAGAGATGGCGATTCGAATCGATTGTACCAGCTGGCAAATATACCAATCACAAACCCTGTCAGCCGAGCCACTGGCTTCTTGGGCCACCGTTAAATCTTTCTGAGACATAATATGTATCGCGGGCTTGGAGGGGTCCATATTCTCAGAGACAAACCCACTTCCAGGATGCATCAGGTCCCTGACCTGCCCTTGGTAAGATGGTGTCTCCGCACATCCTTCCTACCTCCAGAATATGTCTACCTTATCACGCCCAATTCCCGGCTCAGAAAGAAATACTCGGCTTCGCGGTCAGAACGACTTATCTGGCCAGCTATGTGATGACGTCTTTCAATCTCAACTGATGTCTGGTGGCCTCAGTCCTAGTCGGCCGCAAGCAGCACCGAAGTCAGCATGACCCATGTCATGCAGCTCCCCGCTACCTAGCCTTGATTCTCTCATTATTTCATTGTGGCATGGTGACACATATAGCCAACCATGTGGATCTCGTCAGTCACCACCTACACTCGCGGATGACAGGAAATCACCCGACTTTCTCGCGGATGACAGGAAATCACCCGACTTCTACCGGTCTAAGCAGGGCTAAGCATAAGATCGGTCACCTGTCTAGTAATAGTATCAGGTTCACATATATAGTAGACATGGTAGATATGCAGCAACGGTTTCAAACCAACTCCTATACTTAAATGCACAAACATACGATTTAATAAAGACCGGTGCATTTATAAAAAGAGATAGGTGAAGGCTTAGGGATGCTCCGGGGCTTGCCTGGGGTTCCGCACTAAGTTAGTGTTTGTTAGATGACACTTGGTCGACGAGCATTTCCCATCCAAGCACTCGATTAGTCCTTCCACCTTCGTGATTAGTCCACCACACCGTCTTGTGGTTAGTTCCATCATCATGTCCTTCACTCCACGTGTTCATCTATCGTACCTAAATGAGATGCACAATGCACATATATGAATAAAAGGAAGTAATACAAGGCATGTTAATCTACCATCACTGAACCATGAGCTAACAATGCCACCAAGAAAGGCAACATGAAAGCAATCATAATCTCACATGGGCATTTTAAGGACAGCAGGACAGCAAGCATAAGATTTAACCATAACTGAAGCTATATACATCCAACCAGGGTGATCTAAGCCTTTCTGGAAAGCTATTGAAATTGTCTACAACTTTGGTATTATCCTCTTCAGATGATTTAATTCATATAAAGGTCAAACAACACAAAGAAGACAGCTCTGTCCAGACTTGGACAGATTCTGTCCTCCCAACTTCAAACAATCATAACTAGAGATTTAGACCACCAAAAGGGATGATCATAGACAATTTGGAAAGACATAGAAATATGCTACAACTGATCTATTATCACCCAGAAGTGATTCATAGCATAACTCAGTAAAATAATGAAATCAATCAGATCTACACAGAAAATTGGCAAAACCTGACAGCAGTCATCCAAAAGCCATAACTCCTAAACTATTAGGCCTATGAACATGAAATTTTAGGACAACCTAGACAAAGAAGTTGGCTACAACTTTTGTATAGAATACATTCTCATGCAACATCATTTTCCTAGGTAAATCATCACAACAACAGGTACTATGCCTGCAGCCATTTTCAGCATATAAGCAAAACATGCTTTTCCCTTATTTATCACCTAAGCACACATAGGAATGAGCTATTTAGATAGCTTCAAACATGATTACATGGTCATACAAGACTCATCTCAGACCAAAGCATATTAAGGAATCACAAGAAACATATATGCATTCATTTGTCTTTAATTATCCACTCATTATTACATAAAAACCCATTATTTAATTATTTAAGTTATATGGTAAACATCTCAAATGAGTCCCAAACTTTTATGAGAGCTAGGTGATTATAAATCATGACCAAGGTTCAAATCTTACATGCTCAGGTTCCATAATTTAATTATTACAAAATAAACAAATCTATAATGCAATAAAGCATTGGAGAGCAAATTAAATATGAAACTCAACATTTTTCTGAAACAACATGAGCATATTATTGATTCTCAGGCTAACACAATATCATACAAAGGTAGTGGAACACCATTTTCCATTTTTACCACAATATATTATTTATAAAGCATTTAAATCTACTTAATAGGCATAAAACAAGATAAATCAAAAAATCAGCCATACTTGCACCATAAATCATGAAATTTTAACCAGACATCACATATCATACAGAGAGTCTAAAATTAAATTTGCATGTCATTTGGAGCAATAAAACTTCAGTTACAAAAATAATAAACAAATCAGCCATCTATTTCCTATTTAATAAGATTAAACCAAAACACCATTAAAATAGTAAACAACCTGCAAGTTTTATACTCCTATCATCTAGTGCATTTCAAGAGAAGTCTAACAAAATTAGAACCACTGTATTTGGACTTCTAAAACCCTAGATATGAGCAAAAGCAAGTTAAATCAATCCTAAAAATTACTTTTCCAAAATAATTTCTAGAGCACAAAAATATAAATAACATAGCATATTTACTGGATCTAACATGCAAACAACTTAATAAGCAAACTAACAAAACTTGTTTCACAATTTTTGGAGCTACCAAACGGGAGATATGGATTTTATAAAATAAACCACAAATCTGAACATTTGATGCCATTTGATTTGAGTGGGGCCCACTCATCATAGACACAAGGGCCTTCTTCTTCCTCTGTCCAGTTGAACGAGCAGAGCAGGAAGAGGGGAGGGAGGCTGGCGCTGGGGAGGAGAGGGAGGGCTCGGCCCTGCCCTGGCCGACAGCAGCAGCAGCAGCAGGCCGGCGGCGGCCAACTCTGGCAGGGGACGGCCGGCCGCGGCTGCAGGGCAGCCCTGGCTGTCCAGCGGCAGCAAGCCCCCACGCTGGCTGCAGGGCAAGGGGTCGGCAGCGGCCTGGCCTGGTCGGCTCCGGCGGCCTGCAGGCCAGCACGGGACGGCAGTGGCCGGCCACGGCGCGCCAGGCCCTGTCCTGGCCGGCTGCAGCAGTGGCGACGCGACCATGGCCATGGCAGCCATGGCAGCTGCTCAGGCAGCAGGGAGAAGAGAGGGCAAGAGAGGGAGAGGGAGGGCAGGGAGGCGAGGGAGAGAGTGGAGAAGGGTGAGGAGAGTGAATGGGAGAGCGAGGAGGGGCTCTGGTGTTTCACTTTTGGAGCTGGAGCGCGGGCAGTGGCCGACAATGGAGCTGGAAGCTCAGAGCAGCGCTGCCACGTCGCGCCATTTAGGCCCCACATCGAACAACTGGCGGGCGACGGGTTGCCGCGCTTTGGATCCAATTTTCGGCATATTCTCAATAGATTCGGCCCTCGACGACAGAAGCAAATTTGTTTCTCTCACAAAGGTCTACCAACTTCATTAAGAGTGCTCGGCCAGAGGATAAACGGATCAGCAGGTAATTAGCTCTAAATTTGATGCTGTCAACAAGCTAATTACGATCAAAGATCGAGTGGCAACTCTTGTCAAATGAAGTCGGATTGACCTCAAATTTTGATATGTTGTGCCCTAAAGAGTTTGTGACAACTTTTATATTTGGTCGAACTCAAGTTGCTTAAAGGAATTTGAAGAAAATGGCACATCATTGAAATCGGCATGGAATTTAGACTTAGAAACATTTAAAGTCCTGAAATCAGGATTTCTTCCTGTCTTGATTCCACTATTTGAGGCACTTAGGAGTTGAATCATGACTTGGTCCATAAATAACATTTGTTCTACTCCAAAATATCTGTAACTTTTATTTTGGGTCAAACTTCATTTTTTGCTCCAAAATAATATTTCCACTTTGGTCAAAGTAACATCATTAGAGAGCTCAATTTGGATATTTAGGCCAATTGAGGTATTTTCTTGACATTTTCTCAACATGAAACCTTCATGACTTTTGTTGTAGAGTTCAAGTAGAGTTGTTTGGGCAAGGTTGCAAGGTTTGGTTGGCTTTGCATGCTCATCTTCACTTAATCCATAAATCCAATTAAGTGAATAACTTGTCATTCCGTGTGAATTCTCAATTTGGATCTTTATGAACTATTTCTAATGATCATGGTAGATGATATGAAGGTGAGACAGTGATCAAGATCATTTATTGACATAACTTGGTTAGGTTCACACTCGCTGGTTAGCTCGTGACTAACACCTGGGGTGTTACACGCTGCTTACCACATTCTTCGTGATTGATAGCAAGGGTTCATACAGTTTATTGCTTGGGCGTGACTGGATCCATGCCAATTATTGTGTGCCGTCCACAATGCACCAATGTGTGATCCAGTGGCATGGTGATGACGTTGAAGTGGTCCTGGCTGCTGATTTGGTGAGTGTTGCTACGGCAGATGCCACCTACTGTGAAGCCGGGGATCATGATTGTTTTTT
The DNA here is from genome assembly GCA_038502445.1 of Eremochloa ophiuroides. Lineage (NCBI taxonomy): Eukaryota > Viridiplantae > Streptophyta > Magnoliopsida > Poales > Poaceae > Eremochloa > Eremochloa ophiuroides. Next base: position 60,325,540 of record JAHLJS010000002.1, read on the forward strand.
TTTGGGGATATAGGCTCCATCAAAGTCAACGATGAGAGTCAACAGCCGGTTCGGGTGATCGGCTCTGAGTCTTTTTATTAATGGAGAATCCAATTGATGGCACCGAGGGCAAGCTTGGACAGGGCTTTACGTCGGCCGATAAACTTGAAGAAGTAGATATCGGACCTGGTGACAGACCAAGGCTGACGTACATTGCCGCCAACCTTGACCCTGAGTTCAGGCGGGAGTTAATCGATCCATTAAAAGAATACAAAGATTGTTTCGCCAGGGAATATTATGAAATGCTTGGTTTAGACAAGTAAATTGTTGGGCACAGACTGCCTATCAAGCCTGGATTTTGGCCATTCAAGCAACCTTCGTGACGATTCAAGTTAGACGCATTACCTAACATCAAGGCCGAAATTGAGAGATTGTAGGAAGCCAAGTTCATTCAAGCTTGCCGATACGCAAAATGGGTATCAAATATTGTCCCTGTATATAAGAAGAATGTCAAATTATGAGTTTGTATTGATTTCAGGGATTTAAACAGGGCAATCCCAATGGACGGTTATCCAATGCCAATAGCCGACATGTTGGTTGATTCAACGGCAGGACACCAGGTCATCAGCTTTATGGATGGCAATGCTGGTTACAATCAAATTTTCATGGCTGACGAAGATATTCCCAAGACAGCTTTTAGATGTCTTGGTGCAATTGGTCTATTCGAGTGGGTTGTAATGACTTTTGGCTTAAAAAATGCCGGTGCAACTTATCAAAGAGCTATGAATTATATTTTTCATAAGCTGATCGGCAAGATTGTTGAAATTTACATTGATGATGTGGTTGTGAAGTCCAAGAGCTACAAAGATCATTTAGCCGATTTGAAAGCTACCCTGTAATGCACGAGAAAGCATGGGCTGAAAATGAATCCTAATAAATGTGCTTTCGGGGTATCGGCTGGTGAGTTTCTGGGTTTCACGGTTCATCGCAAGGGGATAGAGATTGGTAGCAAGGGCCGGAAAGCCATTGATCCCTCTGACCAACAAGAAGGAGTTGCAGTCTTTGCTTGGCAAGATTAATTTCATCAGAAGATTTATTGCCAATCTGTCAGAGAAAGTGCTCCTATTCTCGCCACTGTTGAAGCTCAAAGACGATCAAGAATTCAGATGGGGTGACGTACAGCAAAAGGCTTTTGACGAGATCAAAGAGTATATGAAATCTCCACGTATTTTGGTGCCTCCACATGTAGGAAAGCCTTTCAAGTTGTACGTGATGGCCGAGGACCATACGATTGGAATCGGCCCTTTTTCAGGAGTTTGAAGGAAAAGAGAGAGCAGTTTTCTATCTGAGCAGGAGGCTCTTTGATCCTGAAACAAGATACACACCAACCGAGAAGTTGTGCCTGTGTTTATTTTATTCATGTACCAAGTTGAGGCACTACTTATTATTAGCCGAGTGTGTGGTGGTGTCCAAGGCGGATGTGATCAAGCATATGTTATCAATGCCAATCCTGAATGGGTGGATCGGTAAATGGACCTTGGCACTCTCTGAGTTCGACTTGAGTTTCGAATCGGCTAAAGCAGTCAAAGGTCAGGCAATAGCCGATTTCATTACCTAGTATCACGGAGGCACTGTCGGTCTGGTCGACGTAGCACCATGGACTATGTTCTTCGATGGGTCATCTTGCAAGCAAGGTGGAGGTGCTGGAGTGGTGCTCATATCACCTCGAGGACAGAGTTTTGAGTTTGCTTTCCAGATTGGGCCTGTGGTGACAAATAATCAAGCTGAGTATGAGGCGATCTGGAAGGGGTTTCAGCTTCTGCATGAAGCAAAGGCTGATGTAGTTGAGGTTTTTGGAGATTCACAATTAGTCACCAACCAATTGCTCGGCCTATATGAATGTAAAGACGACATACTCAGAGGTTATCATGATCCGTGCCAAGCTTTGATTAGAGGATTTATAGCGGTTTCACTTCATCATATTCCCCGAGTTCAGAATCTTGAGGCTAATCGATTGACATAGGGCGTCTCGGGCTACAGGTCCATACAGGAAATCTTCAACGCCGAGCAATCAGCTGATGAATGGCGGGGCGAGATAGTAAGTTACCTTGCAGATCCTTCTCAGAGAGTCAGTAGAAAGTTATGATACAAGGCTATCAAGTATGTGTTGCTAGATGGTCACTTGTACTATAGGACTGTTGAAGGGGTGCTGTTAAAATACCTCAGGGCAGAAGAGTCGACAAAGCTGATGAGTGAGGTTCATGAAGGAGTTTGTGGTGCTCACCAATCGGCTCACAAGATGAAATGGATGATCCGGAGGACTGATTATTATTGGCCAACAATGCTCGAAGATTGCTTCAAATATTACAAGGGTTGCCAAGAGTGCGAGAAATCTGGGAATGTGCAGAAATCTCTTGCTTCAGCTATGAATCCTATTATCAAGCGATGGCCGTTCAGAGGTTGGGGAATCGATATGATCGGCCAAATTTATCCACCATCGAGCAAAGGTCACAAGTGGATACTGGTTGCAACTGACTATTTTACCAAATGGGTAGAAGCTATGCCTCTGAAGAATGCAACATCTGGTGATATAATAGAGTTTGTGAACGAGCACATTATCTACAGGTTTGGTATACCTTAGACCATCACAACCGATCAAGGAATAATGTTCACTTCAGATGAGTTTCTGACCTTTGCTGACGACATGGGCATCAAAATTTATAATTCTTCACCTTATTATGCCCAAGCCAATGGTCAGGCTGAAGCTTCAAAATAGATTTTAATCAAGGTCATCATGAAGAAGATTGAGTAGACTCCCAGGAGGTGGTACTTGACATTGAGTGAGGCTCTGTGGGCGTACCGAATGGCGCAACATGGATCGATCAAGGCCACGCCCTATGAGTTAGTCTATGGACACGCTGCTGTCCTGCCATGGGAGATTCAGTCCGAAACACGGCGCATCACGTTGCAAAACAAGCTTACAGCTGGTGAATATAGAGATATCATGATGGACAGTCTTGAAGATCTACATTGTCATCGGCTCAAAGCTTTAGAGTTCATTGAGAAGAACAAGATACGGGTAGCCAAATATTACAACACCAAGGTGAGAAGCAAGAGTTTTGTCAAATCAGAGCTAGTATGGAAAGTTATATTACCTATTGGTACTAAAGACAGTCGGTTCGGCAAATGTTCTCCGAATTGGGAAGGCCCGTATCGAATTGTGGAGTGTGCGCCCGGCAATGCTTACATCCTTGAAGATTTGGAAGGAAGGAGATTTGCTACGGTGATCAACGGGAAGTATACGAAGTACTATCATAGCATCCCAGTCGGGGGTTGACAGCCGATTCATTTGGATCCAGCTTTAAGACAGCCGATTTTAATTAGAGGATCGCCTTCAGGACAAAAATAAAATGTAACAGCCGATTTCGTTTTAACGAGTCACCTTCAGCAAACAAAAAAGTGTAACACCCTCGATGGAGTGTAACAGCCGATGCGATAAGCATCGCCTTTAGAGCAAAAAAATAAAAAAATAAAACATACGAAGATCAGATTGATGGTTCTCAACGAAGTTTTATTACTGATTATATTTACATTGCAGTCTGATACATTCTAGACATCATTGTTGGAGGCCCTAGCAATGACATCTTCGGCGTCGGTGACGATCGTGACCCTGTCGACGTGGGGGAAGAAGGCCGCTAGTTGAGCACTGGCCTCTCCCATGTCCTGGCCCTCTGGGAACCCAGGCTCGATGGCCTCCAGGGTGATGCCGGAGCGGAGTCGGGCCACCATGAGAGCCCCGGTGGCACCGTGACGGACGCCAGCCATGGCCACCTGTCGGACTCAGTGGTGGAAATCCTAGAGCCTCTGCGCCAGCGTCTTGCCACAGGCGTTGACGACATTGGCGGCGTCCTCAGCGGCCACGCGCAACTCTTGTATCTGCGCGGTCAGAGCTGCAAGAAATAGAAGAGTTAGTATAAGAATCTTCATCGACACATCACAGGATGACTCCAGAAAGTTACCCGCCACCGCGGCGTCTGACTCGGCGAGGTGGGCCCGCATGTTCGCCACCTCGGTCTCGGCGGCGACAAGCGCGGCTGCTTGGGCTTCGTTAACGCCCTGCAGCCGACCATTCTCCTTTGTAGCCTCTGAGTAGAGGTTACGATATTCCACCATCTGGTGGTGGAAGCGGCGGCCGTCGTCGACGATGTAGGAGTTGGCCGAGCCTGAGGAAAACCCGGACCTGGACCTCTCTCTAGAGGCAGCACTGGAAGTCGGATCCTGTTGAGGGATCGGCTGAGGAGCGGTGCGACGCACTCGCGAGGACTCGCCTATCGGCGCGCCCGATGGCAAGTGGAGGACGCGCTGCTGGCTGAAAAACAACGGTGGAAGAACAAAAATGTCAGAGTTGAAAGCCAGGAATCAACGCCATAGATGCAGATCGGCTTACCTGCAGTAGATGGCCAGCTGCCGATTCGTCGCCCAGCGCCTTGGCGCGCGAGATGAACCCGCAGCGTCGCCCGCTGCAGGGGTGGCTCCAGCGGCCGTAGGGGTAGCGCCGCCCAACGCAGGAGCGGCTGGTGAAAGCCCGGAGGTGGCTCCAGAGCCCTGGCGCCGATGGTTGGAGGATTGCTGCAAGAGTCATGACAATCAGTTTCGGATTTGATTAGATGCATCAAAATGAACAGTAATCTTATCTTAGGATCGTCTCTAGCAGGTTGGCCTATGACCTCAGAGAGCGGATTCGACGAAGGAGTTCGTCGCTCTCGGCTGGATCGGTTGTCGGGCGCTTGCCGCGATCTCCGTTGCCGGCCATTGGAGGATTTGAAAATGGATGAACTAGGTCTGAAGACGAAGAGACGGAGAAGGATGGCCGGGCAAGTGAGGACCGATGGCATATGCAGTTGCTCGTTCAGGCCTGGTGGATATTTATAAGACGGAGGTGTCAAGGCGGTTTCCTCGGGAGACGAGGCGATGCGGCGGACTTTATGCTGGAGTTAAGTCACGTTTCTTGAATCTGGAACAGTTGCCGCGATCGGTTGCCATTCAATTGGTTGTTTTGAATAGGCACCCTGGAATCGGCTGTTGGATCGATTCTTGGAGACAATGGTAAGAGGGTCTGGCTGTTCAGCCGATTCTAGAGCAGACGGGTAAAAATAGCCGATTTATGGCTTTAAAGTAGGAAGAAATTGTCAGAGGCTACACACAGAGTGAATATACATTGTTCAAAGTAAGTCTTACAGGAAAGCATTACAAGGCTAGCATCGATCGAATGGTTGAGATAATTTCAGCATGAAGGATCTGGCCAGCTTGTATCAATGCTTGATCTTCATCGGCCATCGTCTTCAGAAGAGCTAGGCGCTGGTGAATTGCCCTGTCAACAGCAACCATGACACTGACTTGCTTTCTTTTCTGGCTGATGTCGATGGTGCTGGTTGATAAAGTGATTTCGCGTTGGGTGATGGCAGAATTGACTTCTTCAAGCTCCTTCATCAGTTGGTCACACTTGGCTTTCAACGTTTCTAGCTCTGACTCGGCTGTACTGATCAAAGTTTTCAGTGATTTAACTTGGTTGGCTAGTCTAGTTGCTTCTTACTTGTTGGTCAGTTTGCTGTTTTTCAACTGCTCCAGCTCTGTCAGGTGGCATGTGCAGATATGATCCTTGGAGTTTCATTCTTGAGCTTGGTGAGCTACTTCAAGGGGTTGAAGGCTACTGAATGGCTTGTTGCTGAAGTAGCTGGATAGCTTGATCAATTGGCTCAGGATTCAGAGCGAGGTTGATTAAGTTTTCTTCTAGCCGAGGAAGGAGCTGGCTTAGCCGATTTTTGAAATCTGGCTTGGACAGTTTTAGAGATCTAGAACTTATCTCTTCCTCGTCACAGCATTCTTGTAGATCAAAGGAGTAGCTGGGAGATGAAATCTGCAGTGCCTGCATTTGGTATATGATTTTATCAGATGATGCTTGTTAAGAGCAATCGGTCAATCTTGTAAGACTTTACCTTCCCAGTGTCTGATGTAGGAAGCGCCGATGAGGTCTCTGTTTGTCTTGGTGCCTCTGTGGCCACTTGTTTCCCAGCATCCGGTGCAGTATCAGCTAGTATTTATGTGGCCAGAGTGGAAATAGCCGATTGGACTTCTACAATAGTGACAGTTAATGATATAATGAAAATACAATTGTGTTAATAGATGAATTGTCCTACCTCGAGATCGTGTCCCTTCTTTCTCGAGCCTGCCCCAGCTGTCTTCAGAAGAAGGACTGTTCGGCTATATTTTCAAATTGGGTAGTCAGGATCATGTGCCCAGTTCTAATCATTGCCCAGTTCTAATCATTAACTGCAATTGTGGTTTCAGTAGATACCTGACTGGGGAGTGCTTTAAGGGCTTCCTGTTGAGTTTCTATCATGCCTGAAGAACCCAAGCCGGCGTCTTGAGGGCTAGTAGGTCCTGGTTGCTTTTCAATCTGAGGTTCCACAGACAGTGTTGGAATCGGCGGAGCAGTCACCTGGTGATTAGCCGATTTTAGCTGAATAACTAATGGACTGGTGCAGAAAATGTTTTAGGATATTCAGATACCTAGGCAGGCTTCCATTTGGACCTTTGTTTCTTAGTGGTCACCTTCTGAAGACTAGATGAGGCTTTCCTTTCTGAAGTTGGAGCAGTCGTTATAACAACATGAGCCTTCATCATCTTCTTCAGTGAAGGGGCTTGAGAGCCTAGCCTTGCAACTGGACAAGAAGTATAGTAATTGATTTGCTCTGGTGGATTGGATTTTGGATCCTGCATTGGAAAGGGTTAGATTACAGATGACTGGTTTAGTTAGGATCGGTTGATAACACTTACTGCTAATTCAGAAGTGAAGCTGCTGCCAAGGGCCTTGCATTTGTTATGGATTGCCTGACAAAATAGATGGGCATGCCATTGCTGCAACAAGTTGTCGAAGCTTTCATGGGTGACTGAAATTTGACTCCATTGCTCCATTGAGTAAAGTGGCAGGTCTGCTCCCAGTGTAAAAACTCTATCAGCTTCTAGATTTTCAGTGATTTCTTCTCTGGACTTCAGAAGGCGTAAGAATGGAAGCTTTGGGGCCAGTTGGCCAAAACCCAGTTGTCTTGCTGCAACATTGGGGTGGTAGAATTCATATGAAGGCCAGCTGGGCTCGGTGCTGCTTGCGCTTCGAAGGTGTTTGAAGTCGACTGGCAGTATGCAGGGTTTTATGATCACATTAAGAATTTCAGTTGCCCCATTATCTGAATACCCTGTGCTAAACTTGAATGTATAAGGCATTGGGAACTCTTCATCATCTTCATAGGGGAACCAAGTTAATGCATCTAGTTCCGGGCCCCTATAGAATGCTTCAAGCATGCTGCCCCGGCTGACACCTATGGTTATAGCTAAGGCAGCTTCACCAAAGTTTTGGCAACCCCTAGTTATCCTGTTTTTCTCCTCCTCTGCATAGTTGATGGAAGGATAGCTAAGGTTATGGAGGTCTGGCTTAGTCATTTTGTGTAGGTACAGGTTGAGCCATAACTAAATCAGCCACCAGGGGCCTATTATGCATTCAACCTCTTCACCTTTTAGCAGAAAGCCGGCAACTCGGCTCATCAGCCTATAAGCAGATCCCAATAGAAGTTTACCTAAAGTGTGACAGAACCTCCTAAGCTATATGGCCCCCATGCACCTGTCGTCGTCCCAAAGACTTCTGACAGCCGTGCAGGTGACCCGTATAACCTAAAAGGGGCTGCCGGGTTTACGAGTAAACCCGTTTCCTCCGAACAGGATCTTAATTGCGAAGAAATTGCAGAGTACAACATTTCATATAAACTTTACAACTCGGAGTACAAGAGCGGAAGACTTAAAATATTACATAGGATTACAAACCCGTGTTCTTAATTATACATTAAGTGCGATTATTACAAACCAAAATATGAGTAGTGGCAGTAGGTAAGTAGCTTAAGCAACACTTATATTACATAACATCCCTACCCAGGGATCAAATACTCACTCACTATCACTATCTTCTTGGACCATTTCCTCGAACACTGTCATACAGCAAGGTCCAACACAGACCTTGGGTTGCTGATTGCCTGCAACATGGGGTTAACAAACCCTGAGTACGAGGGGTACTCCGCAAGACTTACCCGACTAAAAATTGGGAAGAAGACTCAGGAATGCAGGCTAGGGAAATCAAGGAGAGGTTTTAGCAAGAATCAAAGAGTTTTGCAGAAAAGCACTCTAAGTCAGCTTAAAACTCAATCCTGAATCTAGATTGATTCATTAAGATAATCTCAATATTCACCCATTTTCCATATCTTTCACCTAGTTCCGAACCACTCTTCGCTGTAAGTCAGTGGATCAAGTCTCCATTGACCGAGGAGCAACGACGATTCGAATCGATTAAATACCCAGCTGGGGATCCCTATCCACACTGCATATGTAGCACTTAAGCTTGCATATACCAACCCCGCCTACCACGGCTTTTCCAAAACTTGAACCGGTCCTGTGCCACTCGAGAGCACAGTACTCCTCTCCTCTCCAGGCACGCCGGCCACGAGGGTACACGCTACTCTCGCTATCTCTCCACTCCCAGTGCGTGGTTGTCGGTTCACGTAAAGGAGCAACCGGAGTCAGAGGCTTTCCGTAGTATGTGGGTAGTTGCAAAGTCTCGATCCATCAGGCCGACAACGAATGGTCCCTAATGGATTCCATTTCGTTTTCTTAATAGACAGTCAGAGACACTACATTGAGACTCCTTTCTCAATGCAAGTCTACTGCCTTGTCAAACAATTATAATAGTTCATAGTAGTATACCCAAAGCATACAAAATATCTTTTTTTATAAAATCTTAACTATTAAGCATGGCTAAGCATTTTATAAATATTGGCCTTTAAATCAGGTTTCACGGATAATATATCAAGGCAGGTAAATGCAGCAAGTAGGTGACAATCAACTCCTATCAACCTAATGCAGTAATTTAACTCAAAGTGATAAAGATTTGTAAAACACAAGGAGGGGTTAATGCACGGGGGCTTGCCTTGTTGCACGGCGAGGGACGGATCAGGATCAGAACCGCAAATATCAAAACCACCGACAACTCCTGGGGCTTCGTCAGCGGTGACTTGCTCGACTTTTACCTCCTCGCCTTCGGTCACTATACGTGATAATGATGCATGCTTAATGATGGTGCAAATGTCATGATTAACAATAAATAAGTATTAAATTAATAACCTTGAGTACAACTTTCCTTCACGGTAAAGTTGGAATCAAGATCTCACCTAATAGTGTTATTGTTGCATAATTAATTCATTAATTATTTTTAAGTCATAGAAAGCCGCAACTAGCATGACTTTCAACATTCAAGAAAGTGCTTAGGATCAATTAGGGTTTGCTGATCCTAAGTCTTCATACAAGTCCCAAAAGGTCACACAAAATCCTAAAGTGATTAACACTAATATCATTTTTATTCATTTATTTAATTAGGAATAAATCACAAATAATAAAAATTTATCCAACTGAGCTACAAATTTTTGTGGAGGTAGCTTACTAGTCAAAACAGCTACACAATTAATTTCACAATTTTTGAATTAATATTTTGAGCCATAAAAATCATAGAAAATCTATTTCTTAATTTAAATGTCTATTTTAATCACAAACAGATTATGCTCAAAATACAACTTTCATATTTTTCATAAATTCTTCATATCACAGAGAGCTTATGTAATTTATTTCGTAATTTTTGGTGCTGTAGATTAATTCCCACAAAAATCACAAATGCAGAGACTATTCATATTCAGGAAAAATAGGAAATACATCTCTGTATATGTGGCCGGGGTATTGGGCCGGCCCGATTAGGCCCAGCATGGCCTGTCTTCCTCCTCTGGCTGCCTCATCACGAAGCAGAGCAGGCAGGCAGGCAGGCAGCACGCGCGCGCGGCGGCTGCCCGCCGCTGAGCTCGCCGGCGGCCACCCTCCGACGAGACCGAGCGCACCAGGGTCCTCCCCTCCTCCGCCTGAACTAGACCCGAGCCCAACCTCTAGTCTATGCCCCTAACAGAGGCTATCCCGGTGGCCATGGCGGCCCGGCCATGGCGGCATCGGCGTTCCGGCCAACCGGAGCTCTCCCCGACCAAGCCAACCGCATCAGAAACTCCCCAAGCTCACCTAGATTCTCGTGCGCACGCTGGTTGAAGCAGAAGATGGCTGGAGTGACGATCTTGACGACGACCGTATCCTCGGCGGCGTGCTCCGGCGATCACGAGCTTGTTCCGATCTTCTTGAACTCCCAAAAAGTAAACCGACCGTCGTATAAGCTTCACCGATCAATGAGAAAATAAGAACGTGCAAGGAAATGACTGCTAGCTCACTGAATCAGTCTAGCTCCAACGAACAGCTTGTGGCGGCGTTTTTGCCGGCTCCGAGGAAGATGACCGGACTTGCGAACCTCCCGTGATGGCAAGCAGCAAGGTTGGGTGCTAACGGTGCGCAAGAACACTACGGAGCTGGTGGCAAAATGGAAAGGGTGAAGAGGGATTGATGACCGCGAATTCGGCCGGCGACCGAGCTCGACGGCGGCGAACACCTGCGGCAAAGGGAAAAGAAGCGAGCTCGCCTTCGAGCTTATAAAGAGGTGATCGACGACCGAGCGATTGCCACGACCCACGCTCATGCCACGTCCCAGGGCGACGTGCCCACGCGCGCTGCGTCGCCGAGGGCGGCGGCGGCCGAAGCAGGCAGGCAGCTCGGTGGCACTGCCCTGCTCGGTACTGTAGCTAGGATTTTATCCCGATTTCGGTTTTTTCAAAATTACTTTCGTTTTTATATAACAATTCGAAAATATCCCAAAATAAGATATGTGGGAAATTAAATTCTGAACAACTTTCGTATTTTAAGTATTTTCAGATTTCAAATATTTTTGAAATTATAGAAAAGGGGGTAAATGGCCCTTTTTCAATTCAGTTTAAATTTCAAATTTTTATTGAAAAAGTTCAAAATCTATGAGCATCAAAGTTGTTCAACTCAGAGAGCTTTACAACTTTTGTTTAAAGACCATCTTCAGATTCCATATAATTTTTGAATTAAAGTTTTGAATTCAAATTTGAATATAGTAATTCAAGTTTAATTTGAATTTCCCAATGAAAACTTAAAAAACTTTGAATACCAAAGTTGCTCTATTTAATAAGAGCCACAACTTTGCTTTTGGGACCAAAGTCCAATTCTATTTAGTTTTGAAACTAGATTTTTAGTCCGATTTAGGGCTTAAAAAATTAAATTGCTAGTAAAAGCCACTCTATTGCCCTAAGCACAAGCCTTAAGAGAAAAGTAAACTTGTTCTTAGTTGATACAAGTCAAGATTAACAAAAATTCATACATGCTGTGCAATGCTCATGCTGACATGCTTAGTTTTAAATGTTCCGTAACACAGGAGTGTTACATAAAGGGATTGAGTTTCCTTGGGCTAATTTCTTTGCAAGGGCCTTGAAAGGGTAGGCTGGTCCTAGAGAAGCAACCACAGAAGACAAACCTCTCTTGCCACATGATCAAGAATGCTATGTGCTCTCTCTCACTGATGCTTGGAGTTGTCAGATGGTGAGTATAGATATAGCCGGTCCAGCCTTTGTATTCGTTCAGCTTTGGGAACTGCTTTTCACCTGCGGAAAGAAGATTCCAATACTAGTAGGTCCCAGTAATCTGAAGGCCGATGAGCATATGAATGTCACCCAAGGTAATGGTCATCGGCCCGTCTCCAGAAATGAAGGCATTAAAAAGTTGGACCAAAAGTAACTGGCAGCAATCAGAAGTGGTTCATTTTCTCCATCTGACAGAGTGAGAGATCGAGGCATTGGCTCAGATTATGCAGCTCCCAATCTGCCCGTTTCTTCTCTGACACCCGCCGGAACCAGTTCCTCCATCCGTTGGGCATATTCGACCAGTTCCAGAAAGATTTCTTTGACCACGAATATGCATCTACTAGCGGGCTTCTGAAGGGGATTTGGTTGGTCTCCTTGCTGATGAACTCTATGGGATTTGGATCGCCCAATGGACCCAGGTAATAGGCGGAAGGGACATCGCTCCATGGAATCAGGATCTCATTTTTCAAATCCTGGATGATGAACAACATATGTGACCGACTGAGCGAGGGTTCATGAATGAGATTACAGACTGATGAAATTCATACCTCGGAGATCTCAGAGGGAGTCGCCATCTGCTTGAGCTGATTGAAGGCGATGGATCGAAGCCTGAGGAGAAATGCGACGGAAGCCTTCTTGGTTAGGGTTTTGGTTTGGTGTGAAACTTTGAAGTGCTGAGCGGGAGATTGCGGTTTCGGCTGCGTTTTGAGGATGGAGATTGATTAAGACTCAGTGCTAATTTTGGAACAAAGCAAGTTTATCCCAAAATTGGGGGCATGTGTTTACACCAAAATTTGGACAAGGAATGGATAGGCGATGCCAAGAACAGAGACAGTCGATTTTCGGGAGGCAGAGTCTTTTTTGCGAAGGGCTGAGAATAGCCGATCGGGTCCGGAATCGATTGTTGGGCCAAAACAAAGATGGCATGGTTGAAGAAAAGAGTCGATTGATGTCGTCTCCAGCGCCGGGAGGCGATCACGTTCGGAGTCCATTTTAGAAAGGGAAGATTGGACTCCAAGTTACCTTTAGAATAGGAAAGTTTGTTAGTTTCCATATCTATTTTTGAGATGTAATTCGATTAGGACTCTATCTTATCAAGCCCAGGGTATAAATATAAGCCCCCGGCAATTGTAATACGTACGTTCACATCAATACAACACACCTTTCGGCTCTGGCCAAACCCTTAGGGGTAGGAGTAAAGTAGATTCCAGCGAGTTTCTTCGAACGGGCTGAGTGTCATCCGGTGGATGCAAGCTTGCTTGTAAGTACCGTCATGCCTTGCTAAGCTTTGTCTCCTTAATGTCATCCGGTGGACATGGGAGCTTTGTAGATCAAGGTCGATTCTTGTTTTGATATGAGTTTAGAGTCATCCGGTGGACGTGGGCTTAGATCAAATAAGGATTAGTTATCGATTCATGCTTGTTTGCTTGCTTAATCCATGTTTAGCATTATTCGGTGGACGAAGGCTTAGATTAAATTGGTTAATGTGCATGGATCAGTTATCGGCTCTAACTAAAAGTGGCATCTTAGTTAGATTCATCAAGTTATCGGTGATATTTGAGTTTACTTGTTTATTTACATGTATCACTCACCAAATTTGCTCAATCTTGATCTGTTTATATCGGTTTTATATCTTTAGATCTATTTGTTCAATGAATGATAATTGTCACATGTTTATGTATTGATAAATAGAATATGCTTGTAATAGCCGAGATCTAGATCTTGATTGTGTACGAGTTGCACTCAAGTAATAAGATGAATAGTGTTTGAATTCGATGATCGATAGATTTAAATCATAGTTTACATTAGGGCTGCCTCGATCCGCTCAATCCCCACTATTGTAAACATTGAGTTAAATCTATTGGTTTGAGGATCTAAACATTACTTATCTTATCTGATTGTGTGTCGCTCGTATTTGCCGAATCGGCTATTTAGCCGATTTCGCCCTGTTTCTACATTCAGATATCTTTTGATTAGATTAACTTAACATGTATGCATTAATTACGGTATATCTTGTCTCATACAAATCATTACCACTTTTGATGCAAGGGAATCGGTTATTTTACGTCATAATGCTTATTTCATGAAAATCGGTTCATATCATCCGGATATCGACTCTTTAGTCGGTAGCCTGCAAACGGGGTCTGTAAGGCCAAAAATTCAGAACTATCTGGGCACACCAGTAGGTCCCGCCTTGTTGTTACTGATTATATCTTTTTCCTTGTCAATTGTAGGTTAAATTGACTGGCACGCTTGGGAGTCATTGGCACTCTCAGACCGGGCCTGAAGCTAGCTGGATCTGCGAAAGCTCCGTCTGCTTTCAAGGGTCGTTCCAGCTTCGCTGGTGTGTTGAGCGTGAGAACCACTTTTTGTGCCAATAGCAACCAAAGAAGAATAAATCAAGGAGAAGAAGTCATTCATCCCAACGTTAGAAGAGCCAACCACCAAGGATGGTTAGGCAGACTATGAAGGAGAAGTTATAAGGAGAGATAAGACCTCAACATCAACATTAACTTCACCAACCAGAAAGGAATGGAGGGAGGAGGAGTCACCTTCCAGCACATCATCAGAGGTGCAACCAAGGTCACCATCTCAACCCGACGATGCACCAAGTGAGGAATGAACAAGACAAGAAGTCCTGTTCAGAGGACTATAAACCACTGAGCCTTCGTCAGAAGGTAAACTTGGTACTTATCCATATATCCTTTTCAGAATTGCATTAGCATCTTAGTAGTTACATATTTACTTTCCTGCATTAAAAAGAAAATAAAAATGTTTATTGCTTTGCATAATAAATTCTAAAAGCCCCATGTGACTAATCTTGTGGCATAGCTCATAAAGACTATTCACTGTGGTGGCACCAAAATAATTTGCACGCATATAGGATAGACTTTTGCATCATATTTACTTTCTGCAATCACAAACTTAAAACACCAAAAATATGTGGGCACATGAAGGTCCACACCTTTTATGAAAAAAATCCAAAAATATGTGGGCACATGAAGGTCCACTCATTAAGGGAGCTTTCTGCTGGAAATTTTGCCACTAACCATGGAGCGGTATTATCCTAACCCCCTCCATGAGAGTTGGTATTCTCGTTGGTAATTGAGTTTTACAGGACAATATATGATCAAAGAGCTAGTCAACCTAACGCCCTTACGCTGCCGGTACACCTGCTCTATGAAGGATCACTCAACTTGCAACATCAAAGACCACACGATCATCTAGCTTGGCGTAGAGCATCCTCTACTTAATCCAGCTAAGTATAAGCTTCCTATCCTATTACTGTACTATATTGCTTTTTGATTGTGTTAGCTAGTGAAACAAAATTTGAAAACTAAATAAAGATTTGCTTAGCTTGATCAGGTTTGCTTAGTTTAGTTTTAGTGAATTTGCTTAGGTTTTAATAAAATGCTTACAGAACTTGTTGCCTAGAAGAAATGAACTCCATAGATAAACACCATGCATATCACTTCACCAGAATCTCTTTGATACCTAGTGTTCAACCTTGAATTATCCCAAGTTTTAGATACAACTGTTTTGGCATGAAGACTTACTTTGAACCTGAAACTTGTGGGTAGCAAATGCTTGATCTAAGTCTAGGTGATTGAGGGGCATGATATGGAAAGTTTTGAGGTGCTATTTATCTTGTTCCTAGTGATACTTGAGTCCTGGAGATTTATTTTTTAAAAAAATCCTTAAAACCACATGATGAGTTCCTGTATGACAGAGCTTAAATTCCCACCACAACCATACATGCTAGAATAGGAAAACCCACACATTTATATGCTACTTGCTTTGCATTGAGTGTTGTCAAGCTTTGTTGATACCTTAGAAACTTGTCATGCTTTCAAAATCAAGATCACGTGCACACCACATACACCTGCTGCTCCTACACAAGGAGTACGCAAAAACATGCCTTCCATATCCACCTGAAAATGTTCTACTCCTACACTGGGAGTAGACACCAAAAAAATATCCTATAGGATATCCCCAAATAAATGCTCCAAGTCCTTGTTACTATCTCTCAAAAAGAAAAGAAGAGAGGGAAGTATTATTGCAGAGAAGAGGCATGTGGCTATGCAAAAGTGTGAGATGAGAGAAAACAATAGGTACAAAGATGCCCGCCCGAGATGTAAAAATGGACAAGTGTCCAAATTATCAAAACAATGGGTACTCCGATGCCCGCCTGAAAAAATGAGAAAGATAGCCCATGTTGTCCTGCAGCGCAATTCCCTAGTGTTGAAAAAAAAGAAGAGAGAGAGAAATGTTTTCAAGGAGCAAAAGTAGAATTAGGTTAGCCACCATACATACACCTACCACCACATATCCATACACATGCACATCTTGATTTAATTGCATGACTTGTTTTCTCTGGATCCATTGTTTGACTTTACAATATATGCACTGCAAGTATGTATGAGCTGACTTCTTACCCATGAGCTCCACATAAGCCATTAGTTATAGGGTGAGAGAGAGAAGGCATACATCACTACTGCCTTGGTAAGGATCCACAAATACCACATATTGAGAGATTTGAGAGAATCATCCAAAGGAATCTCTGAGCTTTGTTTTGAAAAAAAACTTGCAAAACCTCCAGGATAAGAGTTGAGCAAAAGAGCTTGAGCGATAGTGCTTGACTTAAACATTCTATCCTTCAATTACCCAAGACCCAAGAGATGGCTACAAGCTCCATAGTTAAAGGTAATAAAGGTAAGTTTGAAAGTCAGAAAAGTTTGCTCCAATCCTAAGGAGAATTATTGCTTGAATATAGGTGTGCTTTTGAGGAGTTGCTAATATTTTTAAAAATTCTAATGAACTCCTATATCCATTGCTAAGTTTGGCTTTGCTAAGGGACTAGCAAAGGTTAAGCTTGGGGGAGCTTGTTGACGGTAATTATTGTATGATTTTACCCGTCAACTAGACTTGAAAAGGGTATAAAAGCAAACACCAACACAGGTTTAGGGGTTGAACTGATAGAATTCCACGAGTTCTGGTGAATTGGTGTTTTGCAAGGTGTTATCAGGAAAAGAACCAAATGAGACCCACATGTTGGACTAGAACATTGAATTCCATCGCGAAAGGAAATCAGGAAGAATCTAGAAGACACCAGAGACTCACCAGAGAAGACGGGATGGGTTTGGACTCCGAAGTGGGTCGGCCGACCTGTCAGTGACACCAAGTCGCCTCCACTTCGACGTGGACCCACATCCCGATATTTTATGCAATCTCCACCGTCCGTCGAAGTCGGTTTGATCCAAGGGCTACGGTTCATCCCACCGGCCTATAAATGGAGCCCCAGACCCCCCAGGGTTTCATACCAATTTATATCAATGCATGTAAACCCTAATCGAGAGGTGTCCCGTGAAAGGATAACTTCTCATTAGGATCTAGGGACTAGATAGTAGAGAGATGGAGAGTGAGGGAAGAGTTAGGAGGAGTTGCCGGCCTGTCGGTGATCCCTCTACGGCTTGTACTTCGATAGGATCTAGCTCTACTTGAGCAAGCTCTTAAGATATCTCGGGCAACCAACATCTAATTCATGTAAGTCTATGTTCATATTGTTGATGTGGTTTATGTCTTTTTTGGAGTGCTTTATTCCTACTCCTAGGGGGAATAGAGTGGTAATCTCTAGTGTAGGCAGTGGTGACTAGACTATAGTTACTCGTAAATGTGTCCTGTCTGGCCGGATCGGTGGTAGATCGCGGGGGTGACCGAGCCTGTTGAGTCTTACACAGTCCACCTCCTGTCAGAAGGAAGAGTAGGATAGCTTTGCTAAGGGAAACATCCTTTGTTGATATCTTTCCCTATAGTGATTTCCCCAGATAAGCAATAGAAGACAAAAGCTTGCCCAAGTCAGAAGTAGAAACCCCTAGTTATCCTCTCTACGCTCCTATTACCTACAACCTAGATCACCACAATCATATTATCTACACCCTTGATTAGTTTACACCTATTAGCCAATACCTTAGTTGCAACACCGCTATTCTTGATTGCATCACCACACCCATCATTTACTACCACCTTTAACCTAGTTTTTACCTTTACTTATTGACCACCCCTGGTTAAGTTATATCGTAGTTAACCAAGCCCGTTTCCCAGTGGATACGATATTTAAAACCCTCCGGGTGAAAGCTACAATGGTATCCGTGCGCTTGCGGATTTATCTGTGTGCACTTAAAGATACCAACACTAACCAATCGGGGTGCTTGTTGACACTTCTTAGCGCAACCACTAGAGACAGGGTGTTAGGCTATCTCTGATCACGGTGCCAGAAGTGCCCTGAGGGTATTTCTTATGTCTATTGGATAATTCCGCAACCGCACAGAATATACCGCTGTAGCACTTCACCCGGGAGTATTCCAAGGTATCGTTATTTATTTTTATCCCAAGGGAAAGCGGTAGCTAGGAATGATTAATAAAAAGAGAGAGATCCTTAAGTCTATAACAACTTAGTATCAACTAGTGATATGGGGGCAAATCGATATGTAGAGGAAAGTGTAATGACACCAAGACACGACAAGGTTTTAGGATAACTAAAGATAACTAGTCGAGTATAGCTAGGTGGGAGGAGAACGAGTGAGTATAAGACTCCTATGACACTTACTTTACTCTTGTGAACTATCTTATCAAATGGATGAATTATACTAGGACAACTACCTTACTTCCGGTGTGTAGGGGATAGGCGAGACAGTAGGGGATATAACCTCTACCCGAAGCGGCTATTCTCTTATGGGAGCCTACCTTTTAAGAACTTGCCTAAAACACGTGGAGGGATACTAAGACTAGACGGGGCTGTCACCACCTGCTAGCACCCACAAGCAATCCGTGCGACAAGCGGCATTCAAAGGCAAGATCTAGCCTAAGCACCACGCTTACACTAAGCCTTACTACTCTAGTTGCGTACCAACAACTAAAGTACCCTATGACAGGCGATCAACTACACACGTGAGCATGGTTACAGCATCACTATCCAATATAACTCAACTATAAGTTAAGACAAAACACAATAATACTATAAAGAATAGTAATGCACTAAGTAGAGACTTAGTAAAGTAAAGTAAAGATAATATATTGATAAAAGTAAAGTCTTACAGAAGGAAAGGTACAAGAGCTATACCAGACTCTCCAGAAGACAACTCCGGAGACTCCGAGCGTAGCTCGACTCGACTCTAACTCCCACACTGGACTATACTACTACTGCTAAAGAGTAGAACTCTTGTGACTTGTGACACTTGGGTGTCTTGTGTGTCTTGAAGAGGGTGATGGCAGCCTCTATTTATAGGGGAGAGTTGAGGGGCGCCACGTCAGCGATCCGCGTGCTCCTTGCCTCTCCACCCTTGGATAAACCGCCATTGAACCGCCGTAAGATGGACGGCCGTGGTGATTTCAGCACATGGGAAACATGCTGGAAGGCAGTGGAGGCCAACCGACCTGGCTGGGCACCAGGGAGGGTTCGGCCGACCCCCCTATGGCAGGTGGGCCCAGTCAGGGTCTTCTAGAAGGAGTCCCCACCTATCATAGAGTGCAGTAGAGGCCTGGTCCCACCTTGGGTGGTTCGGCCGAACCACCTTTGGTGAGTTGGGCCCACCACTGTGGTCCCCATCTATCATTGATTGTCCCCGTGTGTTGATTCCAGCTTGGTTGCATGTGTGTCACGTTGAATCCTTGTGCTTTGTTTCTCCACCGTTGAATAGAAACACATGTTGATCTGATGGATGAGATGAGCTGGGTGGAGGGTCACATGGATCATGCCATGTCACCAGAGCCAGGTGGGCCCCTTGTAGGGTTCGGTCGACCCATACATGGCCCCACCTTAGGCTCTCCTCTCTTCTAAGTGATGTTGTGCACCATTTCTTGATGTTTCTTGGCCTATTTGATATTTGCTGCATTTACAAGCTTAAGAGTACAAGTGGAACTCGTTATTGATAAAATATGTTCATAATGTGTTTATTCTCCCTTGAATCCGAGGCCTGTTGATGGTGTTTGAATGTAGATTTTCATGGTATATCCACCGTCAACAAGATCCCCCAAGCTTAACCTTTGCTCGTCCCGAGTAAATAATTAGCCTCGGTGGATCAGGAGTTGCTACAATGTTCATATTTCAATAATACTATGTGCACAACTAAATACTTCTCTTTTGAATGGAAAAATTGGCTATAAAAATTCACCCATTTACCTTAGTCCTTTATGGGGCTAATGGCCTTTCCTTTGCCTTAGGTGGTTGAGAGACAGAACAGTTTAACTTGAGCACTACTTTTCTCGTTCCTTGCAAGTTTCATACTGGAGGTTTTGGCAATGTTTTGCAAAAGAAAACTTAATGTTCCTCATATGGTTCTCTCCTGTCACTCAAATGGTGTATGATTCCTTACCAAGGCATAAAGTAAATGTTGCATTCTCTTTATCATCCTACTAAAAATGGCTTATGTGGAGCTTAAGGTAGGAATGAAGGGTATAGCATATTTACTTTGCATATGTTGTAGAGTCAAAGCTTGGATCTAAAGAGAGAAGTGTCATGCCCTTAGATCAAGATGTGTAAGTGTGTGGAAAATATGAACTATAATGCTCCTCTATTTGAATTGTATCTCTCTCTACTTTGTTTTTGAGACATGGCTATCATTTTTCTTTCTTTATTCATGAGCCTAAACTTGCTCATGTATATTTTTTTCTTTTCTTTTCTATGGACTCTCTTGTGTCCATCTTTCTTTCTTTTTATTTTCATTTTGCATAGCTTTTTGTCTCTTCTACCGTAATGACTAAGAGAGATTTTCTATGACTTTAACATATGGAGCATTTATTTGGTGGAAATGAAAGGCATGTGGTTGTGTACTTCCAGTGTAGAAGTAGCATATATATGTGGTGTGTACGTGATCTTGATCTTGGGAGCATGATAAGTCTCTCAATAAGGGTCAACAAGACTTGACAACACTCAACACAAAGCAAATATCTTATGTGATTGGTTTTAGACATGTATAGCATATATGGCTGTGGTAGGAATTTATCACCATTGAGGAACAATAAGGTTTTGGTTGATTAAGAAATAAAGCTCCAGTAATCATGCATGCTTAGAACAATATTATAGCATCTCCTGTTTTACTATATCATATCTCACAACAACTTAGACTTAGTTCTAGCACTTCACATCCACAAAGTTTTCAGGTTCATGATGCTTTAAATGAGCCAAGTAATCCATACTCAAAGAAATACTATGTTTTCAGGCATTAAAGAAACATTAACAGAGCAACTATTCATCATTTTCATGAGGAAGATAAACATTCATGAGACATATGGGAATAAGGGAAATATTTTTGGTATTTTTATCTTATGCATTTTTTTATATGCAATAAATTAAAATAATGTAAATATCTAGGATAAAATACTTACCTTGGTAGGGGAGAGGATCTCCCCCAAGCTTGTCCTTTTGCTCATTGTGGTGGCGGGTAGTATTGGAACCATCCCGCCCAGCGTTGTGCTTCTTCGTCTTGGATAGCTTGCAATAGTTGAGCATTTTGTTGTGCCATATTCTACGATGCATCTTGTTCGACTTGCAATGCGCCCATGTCAGTTGATGAGTTGGTCCATTTCCGATCCTTGGCTTCGACGACCCCTCGCCCGTGCGGACGGACGGGGAGTGCGCACTCCTGGAGTCTGCTGTTGAGGCCGTTCCGTGGACCTTGAAATGTCCATGGAACTTGCCTCGTCGCCTTCTTCTTCATATCTCCCTGCAGCTCGTGATGTGCCGCCTTGCTCAAATTGAGCGGCTTGTGACATGCTCCTTGTCACCCTTCTTGATCCTGCAATATTTTGGTTTCTTGCCTCTCGGTCCCAATTTATGGTTAGTGTGCCCAGCGCATACAACCGACGCCTCTCACATGGGAGAGAGATTTCGGCTATATGGCCGTGATAAATCATTTTTATATCACCATTTTCATCTCTTTTAAGGACTTGAGCACTTATGAAGAAATCTTCGGTTACAATATCTCTAGGAGAAGCAATGTATTCAAAGTAATGTTTTCCATCTAGCAAGCCCATTATTTCCGCAATGCGAGTGATAAAAGAAGTAAAGAATATGGGCTCGCTTCTATGGAAAATACCAAGCCAAAAGGGGACTAGCATCTTAGCAGGTGAAACTTTTATTTTCTTTGTCATGGCATAGAGCAGTCTTAATTCATCATTATAAAGAACTTGCACATTAGAGCCAGGAAGAAAAGTTATGGCCATCCAATAGCGGATCAAGCGCAAAGTAGGATTATGGATTTCATCGGTTTTAGGATCAGACCAATCATGAGATCCTATTATAGCTTTCCAAAATTCAGCTTTATCAAATCTTCTTGTTGCATTAACAAGGTCTAGATGACAGTCATTATCAAAACCATGTGCCATGCTAAAAACTCCCCATGTTAAATTATACTCTTGGTTGAACATGCGAAAGTAGACATTATTTTCAATGGGTTGTAAAGAGCATAAAAATTTAATGGTGAGTTTTAGTATTAAATTTCGTGGTCATACCTGTGCTGTCCAAAAGGGCAGGGTTGATGATGCCAATATGTTCATACCCTTGGTGTCGGATGGAGGTGTACCTTTGGTACTCTTCTTGATTTAGCATGAGGTCGCTCTCGGGATAGAACGTCCTTTCGGAAGGCACTCCAAAGCTTCTTCTTGGTGGGGCTTCTCTTCCTTCATCTTCATCATGGCGGGGTCGTCGGGAGGAACTCCCTACGACACTCTTGGCTTTCTTGAGTGCGGAGGAAAATTTCTTCATCCTGCAACAATGAGATAACACAAGAACACACTACAACAACAGGGATTAGCGTTAGCGTTAGCGTTAGCTATCTCACTTGTTAGTAGTCCTTGCGGGGTATGGTTACCTCCACAAACAAAATATTGAGAGCAAAGATGAGAGTGAGACAAACTTCTACTACTACAATATTTTTGGGTTTTTGGTTTGAGTAGTTAACTACAACTAAACTTGAGAAAGAACTTGCTCAAATGGAGAGAAGAAGGGAGATTGTGTGCTCGGAAGAATTCAGCTAGTTTGAGTGTGGAGATGAGCACACAATACAGCGGTAGTTATAGGGGGAGAAGGGCTGGTGGCCAGGCCACTAGGCCCAGTTCGGCTAACCCCCCTTGGTCTCGTTTCTGTTGTTTTCACCTTTGGACATGGAATCTGTTTCAATTTAAACTCGACCTTGCTGACAGCTCTCCATTGATGCGTCGGCCAAACCAATTATGACATGATCAGAGTTGCTTTTGTCTTTTGACAGGGAATCTATTTGAATTCAAACGCAACTCTGCAGACAGGACCTTAATTGTAGGTCGGCTGAACGACCTATGACAAGTTCAGTGTTGCTTTTACCTTTGGACAGGGAATCTATTTGAATTCAAACACCACTTTCTTGGGGAGCCAAAACATGGTTCGGCCGAACCAGGTATTGTCCTCTTTCAGCTTTAAATAGTGTGTCCAGAAAAGTAGAGACTAGTGGTGGACCAAAAGTTTTGAAAATTTTAGAGATTCCCTTGTCTAGTGTTTTGTGAAGGTAAAAGGTGTATGACAAAAGTGGAAACATGTTTAAAGTGATTCCCATGGACCATGGGAACACTTAATGCATGCCAAAGTGTCCACTTTTCAGAATTGGATGGTAGTGGATGTTGGATTCTCCTGGGAGCAAGTGAAAGTTGTCATTACCAAAGGTGGTCGGCCAAATTCAAAAGGAGATGGTGTCCAAAATTCAGGAAGTGAATCACTACACCAGGCCAACACCACCAGAGGTGGGTGGGCCCTATGGTGGGGTCAGCCGACCCTACCTAGGTGGTCCCACCACCTCAGATGTGAGCACTACTGTTCATTCTCAAGTTTTATTCATCTAAGTATTTTATTTTGTCGAAATAAATTATTGCAAAATTTAAATATGAAATGCAATGAAGAAAATGCAAAAATTGAATTGCAGGAATTAAACATGAGATAAATACTGATTTACCTTACTAGCAAGGGCTCCATGTTTTAGGTCCGTAGAGCAGGACCTCTCCTTTTTGGGTTCATTCTTCGGGTGCTTCGATCAGTCCCGGAGATTGGAGACCGTGATGATTGCACCTCTTTCTTCCTCCATTTCTTCTTGGTTGATGCTTGTGATTCAGCGGAGTCAGCCTTGTTTACTACCTCCGCTTTACTTACCAATTTGGCCTTTTTGGCCCTTGGCGGTTGATTCTTTCGGCGGGGTGCATATTGTGGCTTGTTTCTCCACAGGTTCTTCCTTGCCTGTTGCATTGATTTATAACCATTGAAAGGACATTTAATTCTTTTACCTGGGAGTTGGAAGTGGACTTGGCCGGATCCCACGTAGATGATGGCATTAACAGTGTTGAGGAACGGCCTTCCCAGGATGACGGGGACTTCGTCATCGGCTCCTATATCAAGAATGATGAAGTCGGCGGGGATGTACTCATCTTGAACTTTGACAAGGATGTCCCTTGCCAATCCCTCGGGGAACCAGATTGATTGATTGGCCATCTGCAATTTAACAAAAGTGGGGTACAAAGGTCCCCCTAGCAAGTTCTCATACATTACTTTGGACATGATGTTCACTATAGATCCAAGGTCGCAGAAGGTGTTGTTGAAGGTGTGTGGCCCGATTTCGCAGGTGATGGTAGGATGACCAGGATCACTCTTCTTGTCCATGAATGGCGGATCAAGCAGACAACCCGGGTTTTGCCTGACCGGAGGCTTACCAAACCTCATGGAAATTAAGTTGACACCCTCAATTGGTTCCTCAAGTTTCCCTGGGATCTTACCTTGTTCGAATGATGGGACAGCTGCTGCTATTTGAGCTAATTGGGTTTCTAGCATTTTATTAAAGCTTAATTGATTTTTCATAGCAGTGTTAAAGCTATCCATTTTCTCATTAAGATTCAAGAATCTTATCATTAGCCATTATTTTCTTGTTTATGCTATCATTGATTTTAGATTGACCTAAGACAAGATCTTTAAGAGAAGGTTGGTTACCATAAGAATTAAAATTATTGCTGTAACCATTATCTTGGTTTCCTTGGTAGAAGGGGTGCGAGTTCCATCCTCCTTGTTGCTGGGGTCGATACCCATTGTTGTTGTTGATGAAGCTTACTTCCTCCTTCGTCTCGGGACAGTTGTTGCCCGAGTGATCTTCTCCACCACATACCTCGCACCATGGGTCAGCTTCGATTGCTCGTGCGGTGGCAGTGGTTTGAATGGCCTCTTGTTCCTTTTTGGAACCTTCCTCAATCTTTTTCATCAAGAGGTCCATTTTTGCTGAGAGCATGTCCACCTCATGAATGGTGTGCATACCACTTTTCTTGGGCTGGAGACGCTCCTCATTCCATCCTTAGTTGATAACCATCTTTTCAATGAGGTCTTTGGCATCCTTGACATTGTGTTGTAGGAATGCTCCTCCAGCGGCAGCATCAAGGTGACTATGGGCTAATCTAGTCAACCCATGGTAGAAACCTTGGATTAGGAGCCATTCTTCAATCTCATGATGAGGACAAGCACGAATGTACTCCTGGAGACGTTCCCATGCTTCGGGAATCGTCTCGTCAGCTTGCTGTTGGAAGCTTGAGAGTTTTCCACAGAGAGCGCTGGTTTTGCCCATTGGGAAGAATTTCTTGAGAAATGCATTGGCGCACTTCTCCCAGGTGGTAGCTTCATTCTTGTTGGCATAAAACCATTGCTTCGCCTTCCCAAGTAGTGAGAATGGGAACAGGCGAAGACGAATGGCGTCAGCCGGGACATTCTTGATAGTGAAGGTACCACACACCTCCAGGAAGTGCTAGAGATGGGCATTGGCAGTCTTCATGCGGCTTCCCACAGAATGGATTGGCTTGCACCATGTTGATCAGAGCTGGCTTGAGCTCAAAGGTAGCATCCCCCAAGTTGAGCTGCGGACCGGTGGCAATGTTGTCAGCCGACAGTACAGAGAACTCAGAGATGGTCTTTTGGGCCATAGCTTCATCGGTTGATAGTGCAGAGCCTCTTTCCGTCTAGTTCTCCTCAACAATTGCTCAGGATCTTCAATGAAATTTGACGGCAATTGGAAACCGTTCATGCACTGTCTAGCTTCATGATAACGAGAAACACAGACAGGGGTAAGCCCCTAACACTAATCAATAACTAAATTGATAGTAGACTCCAGATTCAATTTTTATTAATATTCCTAGACTGATGCTTTCCCCCGGCAACGGCGCCAGAAATGCTTGTTGACACTTCTTAGCACAACCACCAGAGATAGGGTGTTAGGCTATCTCTGATAACGGCGCCAGAAGTGCCCTGAGGGTATTTCTTATGTCTATTGGATAATTCCGTAAGCGCACAGAATATACCGCTGTAGCACTTCACCCGGGAGTATTCCAAGGTATCGATATTTATTTTTATCCCAAGGGAAAGTGGTTGCTAGGAATGATTAATAAAAAGAGAGAGATCCTTAAGTCTATAACAACTTAGTATCAACTAGTGATAGGGGGTAAATTGATATGTAGAGGAAAGGGTAATGACACCAAGACACGACAAGGTTTTAGGATAACTAAAGATAACTAGTAGAGTATAGCTAGGTGGGAGGACAACGAGTGAGTATAAGACTCCTATGACACTTACTTTACTCTTGTGAACTATCTTATCAAATGGATGAATTATATTAGGACAGCTACCTTACTTCCGGTGTGTAGGGGATAGGCGAGACAGTAGGGGATATAACCTCTACCCGAAGCAGCTATTCTCGTATGGGAGCCTACCTTTTAAGAACTTGCCAAAAACACGTGGAGGGATACTAAGACTAGACAGGGCTGTCACCACCTGCTAGCACCCACAAGCAATCCGTGCGACAAGCGGCATTCAAAGGCAAGATCTTGCCTAAGCACCACGCTTACACTAAGCCTTACTACTCTAGGTGCGTACCAACAACTAAAGTACCCTATGACAGGCGATGAACTACACACGTGAGCTGGTTACAGGATCACTATCCAATATAACTCAACTATAAGTTAAGACAAAACACAGTACTATAAAGAATAGTAATGCACTAAGTAGAGACTTAGTAAAGTAAAGTAAAGATAATATATTGATAAAGATAAAGTCTTACAGAAGGAAAGGTACAAGAGCTATACCAGACTCTCTAGCAGACGACTCCGGAGACTTCGAGCATAGCTCGACTCGACTCTAACTCTCACACTAGACTATACTACTACTAGAGAGTAGAACTCTTGTGCCTTGTGACTCTTAGGTGTCTTGTGTGTCTTGAAGAGGGTCATGGTAGCCTCTATTTATAGGGGAGAGTTGAGGGGCGCCACGTCAGTGATTCGCGTGCTCCTTGCCTCTCCACCCTTGGATAAACCGCCATTGAACCACCATATGATGGACGGCCATGGTGATTTCAGCACATGGAAAATATGTTGGAAGGCGGTGGTGGCCAACCGACCTGGCTGGGCACCAGGGGGTTCGGTCGACCCTCCTATGGCAGGTGGGCCCAGCCAGGGTCTTCTAGAAGGAGTCCCCACCTGTCATAGAGTGCAGTAGAGACCTAGTCCCACCTTGGGTGGTTTGGCCGAACCACCTTTGATGAGTTAGGCCCACCACTGTGGTCCCCATCTGTCATTGATTGTCCTCGTGTGTTGATTCCATCTTGGTTGCATGTTTGTCATGTTGAATCCTTGTGCTTTGTTTCTCCACCATTGAATAGAAACACATGTTGATCTGATGGATGGGATGAGTTGGGTGGAGGGTCACATGGATCATGCCATGTCACCAGAGCTAGGTAGGCCCCTTGTAGGGTTCGGCCGACCCATACATGGCCCCACCCTGGGCTCTCCTCTCTTCAAAGTGATGTTGTGCACCATTTATTGATGTTTCTTGGCCTATTTGATCTTTGCTGCATTCACAAGCTTAAGAGTACAAGTGGAGCTCGTTATTGATAAAATAAGTTAATGATATGTTTAATCCGAGGCCTGTTGACGGTGCTTGAATGTAGATTTTCATGGTATATCCACCGTCAACGGTGATACACCTCTTTGATAAAGCCGGCAGCTAGGAGCCGAGTTATTTCTACCCTAATAGCCTCCTCCTTGTCAGAAGAGAATCGCTGGAGCTTCTGCTTGACGGGCTTTGTGGTCTTCGAGACATTCAAGGAGTGCTCAATCAGCTCCCTAGGTACGCCGGGCATGTCGCGTAAACACCGACGTGCTTCCTGAGGAAGCTGACAAGCGCATCTTCCTATTTGGGATCGAGATCCGTCCCGATGCGAGTAGTTTTACTCGGGTCACTGGGGACGAGGACCACGTCCTTTGTCTCTTTGTTCTTGGTCGTCGCTCTGGGTGGAGTCTTCTCCGGGATGACTTGCTCTTCGGGCGCCAGCTTCTGTGTATCTACTGTGCACGTGTTCATCAGGATGGAGACGTTAGTGGCTTCAGCCATGGCGATGGCCTCCTTCTCGCAGTCATATGCGGTCTGGAGGTTGGAGCATACCGTGAGGATGCCGGTCTTCGTTGGCATCTTCATGACAAGGTAGGTGTAGTTGGGGATGGCCCCAAATTTGGCCAGAGCTGGTCGGCCGAGAATGGCATGGTACGTAGCGTCGAAGTTGGCCACCATGAAGTCGATGTGCTCAATGCGGAAGCATTGTGGGGTCCCGATTTGGACCGACAGGTTGATCTGTCCCAGGGGGTAGGAGGACTGCCCTGGGACGATCCCCTAGAATGGAGCCATGGTTGGCTCCAGATCTTTAGCTCAGAGTCCGAGCTCCTTGGTGGCTCCAGAGAACAGGATGTTGTGGCCGCTGCCACCGTCGATCAACACCTTGTGGAAGTGGGTCTTGCGTATCATCGGGTCAAGGATCAGTGGGATCTCTGTCCAGTGGTCATCTCTGCTGAAGGTGATGGTCTTGTGTGACCAAGCAGGAAATTTTAGGTCGGCGATGGAGGTGTCATAGTTGGCGACGGAGTTGACGCATCTAGCAATGAGCTTCTGCTCCATCTTCGACTCCATGGCTATGCGGCCGCCAATGATTGTGGAGACCATCTGGTGAGCTTCAGTGTAGCCCAGAGGCAGGTCGTCATTACCATCGTGCTTGTCTTTGTCGGACTCTATGCGAGCCTTCTTCTTCTCTTCCTCTTTGAAAGCCCTGGAGAAGCCGTAGCAGTCTCTCATGGTATGCTTGTGGAACTTGTGGATGGGGCATTGGCTGTCGAGGAGCTTATCATAGGCCTCTTCATAGTTACGCTTCGGGCTGGTCGGGTGCTTTAGACCTGGTAATGGCGACGCCTCTCTCCAGCCCTGGAGCCTTCTGGCTTGTCATGGCTGCGCCGATCAGAGCGGCACTGGTCGCGGTAGTTGCGCTCATCGCGGCGGTAATCCCACCGGACCCCTCGGTCATCATGTTGCCGACCAGCTCAGTGGTCGGCGTCCTCGTGGCGTGACCGGTTGGGGAAACAGAGACGGCTATGGATGGAGTGGCGAGCCGCTTCATTCCCTTCGGCGTACTTGTTGGCGATGCGCAGCATCTCGGTGATGGAGCTTGGTCTGCTGCGGTATAGCTTCCTCTAAAGTTCTTCATCAGGTCAAAGGCCACGTATAAAAGCGGAGATGGCTTCAGCATCTGTGACACCTGGGATGTTGTTTCTGGTCTCCGAGAAGTGCCGAATATAATCCCGCAGAGACTCTTGTGACCCCTGCTGAAGCTTCTCAAGATCAAACTTCATGCCTGGCTGCTTGCAGGTGGCGCTGTAGTTGTTGATGAACTGCTCCCTCAGCTGGTCCCAAGTGTCGATGGAGTTCGGCTTCAGGCTCAGCAACCAATTGTTGGTGGATGCGTTGAGCATGACGGGCAAATAATTTGCCATGACGTTTGAGTTCCCTCTACCAGCTTTGACCACAATCTCATAAACGGTAAGCCAGTTGGTGGGGTCGACGGTGCCGTCCTAGGTCTCGACGCTGATGACCTTGAAGTTCGGTGGCCAGCGCACCGCCTGTAGTTCTGCTGTGAATGGAAGCTTGGGGGCGTTCTTGTCGTTGACCGGAGGGCCATGCGTTTCATCATACTCCTTGCGGCGCTCAGTTTCTGCTGAGTGCCTGGCTTCCTTCCGATTTTTGATGCGCCCCCGAAGATCTCTAGTCTTCAGCTTCTCACGGAGGTCGAACTGATTCACCTTCTGGTCTCCATCTTGGCGACGACGTCTCCGGCCGCCATCATCATGAATAATCTCAGTGGCCGACGTAGTGGAATGCGACGGTGGTGGTGGCTGGCGTTCTTCATTAATTTGGACTTGTGCCGCCTAGAGGTAAGCCGTAAGGTGCTCAACTTTTGGAGTTGGGGCCAGTCTTTTGGCCTCTGCTATTGCAACAGTGACGTTCATACTTGGAGTCTTGTAGACCTGGTGTATTCCAACCAGATCGAATTCTGGCTCCAGGTTCTTCACGGTGCTCTTTCTTGCCTAAACTCGCTGCTCACGGCACCGTCTTCGGTCGGTGTTTCTCCCCTCGCGAGCTGTTCGGGCTCCTTCATTCTCATTTGGGACTGGAGCGCTATCGTCACTAATGACGAGGATGGGCCCACCGATATATCGATCAGTGGGAGCAGGCAGATTGATGAGATCGCCGCCTTCTGCGCTGTCACAGTCGGAGTGGTTGTTGTCGGCGATGATGAAGGCAGTGCTGCTGCCGACGTGATCGGAGGAGGCATGATCGGGGCGGCACAGTAGGTGTGCGAAACTGGAGGCCGCGTTCCGCAGACCGAATGGCATATAGCCACTCAGGAGGTCGTGGTCAGAGGCCCTCGGAATCGCAACTGCTCGGGGTCACAGTTCGACCACGCATCCCTGAGGAGTGACGGTGATGGCTAGAGTCATATCCTTGCAGGGCGAATGAGGTCGTCGTGCCGTTGATGGGCGCTGAAGGCGATCTGCGGACGACTCCAAGATTTGGAGACTGTCGGACAGGCCTTGGGAGATCCGATCTATGGATCTGATCAGGTCGTCGTTGTCGATGGTCTTCCGAATGTAACGTGGTAGCCTTCTTGCCAGGGGGAAGTTGCCGATGGATCCAGGGTAGACGCGATCTGGGCCACATCTAGAATCCTTCCCTCGCCGTTGGAGCCGATGACCCAGGTGATGGATCCCACCGTGAAGATCTGTCCTGGTGTCGGGAGCTCAATGGAGCCTGAAAAATCACCATCTTGCTTGTCATGAGATTAGGAAGCACACCCCCTACCTGGTGCGCCAGCTGTCGACGAGATATCGTCGGCGGTCTACCGAAGGGTATACCCGAGGTAGTAGATTGATCGGTGAGGGTGCGCCTGAGACGAGCAAGTGTTACGTGAAAGGCGTGAGACACAAGATTTATACAGGTTCAAGCCGCCACGAGGCATAATACCCTACATCCTGTGTGTTGCTGGATTGTATTTCTAGTAGATGAGTTGTTTTGAGGGGATCCCCTACCTGCCTTATATAGTCCGGGGGGCAGGGTTACAAGTCGGCTTGCCATATATAACAGATTACAGTTCTAGCCGAACAAGGAAACTAATCGGCTAGATACTACGAAAGCTATTTCTTAACCGCCAAGTCTTTATACCGGCGGATATACGTGATCTTTTGGAAAACATGTAGACGACGTGTCCTTGGTAGTCCAGGCCTGATCGGAAGTTTTGGCCCATATATTGCCATGCAGGTATATGGGTTTATCCCCCCACAACATATATCTGCTATTCCTACACCTGGAATACGCAACAACATGCCTTTCTACCCAAAAATGTTTCACTCCGATATTGGAGGAAGCACAAAAAGAAGTTAGGAATAAATGCTCCAAAGTTCTTGTTATCATCTCTCAAAAGTATGCAGAGAAGAGGCATGTGGCTATGCAAAAGTGAGAGAAGAGAGAAAACAATGGGTATAAAGATGCCCGCCTGAGAGGTAAAATGGACAAGTGTCCAGAATGCCAAAACAATGGGTACTTAGATGCCCGCTGAAAAAAAGAGAGAAAGATAGCCCATGTTGTCTTGCAAAAGAAAAGAGAGAGAAAATCCTCAAAAGGAGCATAGTAGAATTAGGTTAGCCACCATATATTTCACACACATGCACATCTTGATCTAAGAGTATGACATCTTTCTCCTTGGATCCTTGTTTTGACTTTACAATATATGCAATACAAGTATGTTTTCACTTCACCCCTACCTCAGCTCCACATAAGCTTTAGAAGTACGAAACAGAGAAGGCAACATCATCTATGCCTTAGTAAGGATTAGCACCACCACATATGAGTGACATGAGAGTACTACAAAGAAGGAGAAGGTAAGCTATGCTTTATTTTCAAAAATATTCAAAAACCTCCAACTACTTGATTGATAGAAGGAGGTGATCAGTTTCTAGCTGTTCTATTCTTCAACCGCTCAAAGTTTCACAGTAGACACAATGAATCCCGTAGTGCAGGTATGACTAGGAACGGTGAAATGATGATGTCTAGTCCTAAAGTTAAAATTGCTTAAATCCATCCTTTTCTCGTGACGAGCAAAGATCTAGTGTGGGGGAGGTTGTTGATGGTAGTTACTGTATGATTGTACCCGTCAATCAATCATGAAAAGGGATATAAATCAAAGCCAACACCTAGAATAGGGTTTAAACTAACAGAATTCCATGAGTTTTGGTGAATCTGTGTTTTCCAGGGACTATACAGGAAAAGAACCAAAGAGGACCCACACCGCAGAGAAAAATATCGAATTACGCCGCGGCAGGAGATCAAGAATATTCTAGAGAACACCAGTGACACGCCTGCCGAAGTGGGGCCCACAAGCTAGAGAGAGGGTCGGCCGACCCTCTGACATGGTCGGCCGACCCAGCAGAGAGTCCTTTTTGCCTCCGCTTTGACGTGGACCCATATCCCGAAATTTCACGCAATCTACACCGTCCGCCGATGTCGGTTTGATCCAAGGGCTACGGTTCATCCCACCGGCCTATATAAGGACCCCCAGACCCCCTAGGGTTTCATATGATCCAGAGAGAAATCAATCGAGGGTTTCAGAATTCCACCGACATATCTCAAATAGAGTAGAAACCCAAGATAGGATCTGGAGCCAAGCGTCAAGTCAAAGATTAGCCTTGTAGTCTCTCCAGATTAGGGCTATCCTTGTTCTAGAAGTGGTGTGGTAGTAGAGCTGGAGATAGTTGGGGGAGTTGCCGGCCTGTCGGTGACTGCTCTACGACTTGTACCCGCGGATTCAAGTCCTTCTTTGGGACTTGTTTCTAAAGATTTCTTCGGAGTTCAACTTCTAAGCCAAGTGAGTAACGTTGCTATTATTGTTCTTAAGGTTTACGATTCTTTTGAGTGCTTTAGTCTTGGTAGCTCCTTGATTGAAGTAGTTATTTATAGTTTAAGCGTGGTGCTTAGATTATATTTACTCATAAATGCCCTAAACTGTCCGGATCGGTGGTAGATCGCGAGGGTGACCTAGCCTTGTTGAGTCTTACACAGTCCACCTCCCGTCAGTAGGACCGTATGTTTCCATTACTAAGGAATTTACCCTTTGTTGGTGTATTCCTATAGTAATACCCCTTTCAGAACAATCATATCATATCTTGTGAGGATTAGAACTAGAAGCCTTAGCAATCTCCTATATCACCTATTTTCTCCATCCTTGATAGCAGCTCAGGGGTTAGTCTAGATTCTAGTCATCCCGTTTTCCCTGTGGTAAAATATAAATAACAATACCTGAAATACTCCCGGGTGAAGTGCTACATCGGTATCAGTCCACTTGCAGATAATCCTAGTGTTTATTTGTTTGAGTTATCTTATACCAACAGACCCGCAACCGTTTTTGAGGATCAATCTCCACTGCCCGTCGAAGTCGGTTTGATCCAAGGGCTACGGTTCATCCTACCGGCCTATATAAACAGCCCCAGACCCCCCAGGGTTTCATACTAATCAGTTGATCAATAGAGAACAAAGCCAGAAACCCTAGAATCATTAGAGCTTCACCATTTAGAGCATAGCTACATAGGTTAGAAGTAGAAGGAGGCAAGTTCTACTTGAGTTCTGGATCTTGTCTGGAGCTAGAGGCTTCCCAGAGCCATTGTAAGCTCTCATCTTATATCTTAAACCTCTTTTGAGTGTTTGATATAAAGTTGATTGACATTTTCTACTATTGATTATTTTCTCAATTATGCTATTCGTTGCTTATCTAGATTGTATACTTTGTATAGTTAGGATGCATTCATATTCATACATAGGTTTGTATAGCTCTCATTTATTGACATCATGGATGGGTGACTAACAACATGTAAGCATGGTGCCTAGATGTAGTTTGTCTGCAAATATGCCTTATATTCTAGGTTCTGTGGTAGACCGCGGATGTGACACTCCAGTTGAGTCCTTTGTAGTCCACACTCCGAATGTAGGGAGAGTAGGAAGTTATTATTACTTTAGAAGGCTGGCTATGATCTTGATCTTCCTTAGTAATATTCCCTTAAGTATGAATATGAAGTGTCTTTGCCATGATTGCTAGTATAATTGCACCAATCTAATATGTCTTTAGTAGTATAGTTAGATTGACTTAGGATATCCTTATGCTCCTGCCTAATCCATGCTAGTGCCTAGACTAGATAGGAAGTGCGCTAAGTGATCATTATTATTGATTGATTGATTGATCATTATGTTTATCATATATATCATTATTATTGTGACATAACCCCTGTTCTGAGTAAGTAGATCATGCATGGTATTCTCCATATATGCATATGCATATGATAACTATCTATCTACCTGCATCCCATTTATTGCCAAGCCTTCGCAGTGGTAAAATATAAATGACAACCCGGAATACTCTTGGGTAAAATGCTACAATGGTGTATATTTTATCTATGCGCTTGCGGATATAATATAATATAATATAATATAATTTCAGTCACTTGCTAGAAAGAGAGATCTTTTAGAATCATGCTGGGGATGACAACCTAGTTATTTCTAAGAGATAGAGGATAAGAGTTCAAGTGATCTGTACGCTAATTAGGTGGCACATTAATCTATACCTCCCATCATTTTTGGCGCCATTACTGAGGATAGAGTCTAACTCTATTTTTGGTGATGATGTTAGAAATGTCAACAAGTATTCTTGGCGTCGTTGCCAGGGAGGGCTGTTTGGCATACATAAGATGTAGATAGATCATATGCATAACACCAAATATGTTGAGAAACCATACAAAACCTTACTCAAACAGGCTCACCCTGTCCTTATTTATTCTTTTTGTAGATTATGTTGGGTGATGTATGAACGGATTTGACCTTCCACAAAATTTTGTTGAAGATCCAAAAGCTTTGATCAGGAAGACCCGAGCCAAGCTCAGGAAAACCTCGGATCCTTCGCCGGAAGACATCTGTACAAGAGGAAGTTTGACACCAAAGTTTGAGCTTATGGCTAACAAGATCCTTCATGAGTTCTCTGCTCCAACCACTGCTAACATCCGTACTAGACCACCCACTAATGTTGGAGACAATGGATTCAAGCTCAAGCCTGCGCTCATCAACAAGGTGCAAGCTAGTCAGTTTTGTGGAAAGGCACATGAGGATGCAAGTGCACATCTCCAACACTTTTTGGAGATGTGCAGGAAACCATCAAGGGAGTAACCAGATATGCTATTCTTCTCTGCCTATTTCCATTCTCACTATTGGGAAGAGAAAATAGTGGTTCTATGCAAACAAAGACAAGAACACTACATGGGATATCTGCTCTACTGCCTTCCTAGCAAAGTTCTTCCCTGTGGGCAAGACGAATGCTCTCAGAGGGAAGATCACCAGTTTTCAGCAATAGCATGACGAATCTGTTCTGGAAGCATGGGAACGCTTTCAAGATTACATCTCAGAATGTCGTCCTCACCATGGGATGGAGAATTGGTTGCTTATGCAGACCTTCTACCATGGGTTGACTACCACCACCCGTGAGACGATGGATGCTACTGCCAGAGGAGCTTTTCTGTCACTCACCATTGAGCAAGCTATCACCCTTGTGGAGAAGATGGCATCCAACCAGAGTTGAAACAAAGAATGAGGTCCGACCCGCAAGAGAGGAGGAATGCACCAGCTCAAGGAGACTAACATGATTTCTGCAAGATGGACCTGCTGATGAAGAAGCTTGATGACCGAGTGAGTGATAAGAGAGAGGTCACCACATTCATGATACCTACATGACATGTGAAGAGTGTGGAGGCACTGCCCACTCAGGTCATAGCTGTCCGGAGATTCAGGAGGATGTGAACTACGTCAGCAACAACAACAACAACTACCATCCCCAGAATCAGAACTGGAATCAGAACCAAGGTTGGAATCAGCAACAGAGGCCCAACTACCGAGGTAATTACTCTGGTAATTACCAAAGTAACAACTTCAACACACCGTTGAGAAATCTAATTTCTGGCTAGACCAAACTGCTAGATAAGATTTCCAAGAAGCTAGTCTCCAATGACAAGTTGTTAAAATCATCAACAACAGGATGGATGGTTTTGCCTCTGCTATCAAGAACCAACTCAGCTTCAATAAAATGCTTGAATCTCAAATAGCTCAGCTGGCATCTTCTATCCATCGAGCCAATGAAGGAAAGATCCCAGGCCAACCAGAAGAACTAGAAACTGCAAATCTAGTGGATACCTTCAATGCAAGATGGTACTATGTAGAGCATCGGTCCAAGGGATGGAATGATGACTCTCTACCAGAGAAGAAAGGAGACCCAGGAAGACCCGTCATACCAATAGACATTGGTCAACACGCATTCAAGGAAGCAATCTGTGACTTTGGCGCAAGCGCCAACATTATGCCCAAAGTAATCTACGAGAAGATCCATGGAGATGCGCTCCTATACATAAACATGTGCGTGCAGCTAGCAGATCAGTCACTCTGCTATCCAAAGGGGATCCTAGAATATGCCTGTGTACAAGTCAGGAACTCATATGTACCTGCTGATTTTGTGGTAGTTGAGACAGGAGAAGATGAGAAGTCACCAATCATTTTGAGACGACCATTCCTGAGCACAACCAAGGCTATCATCTACGCCGATAGTGCCATGATCTGTTCACTATTCGGGGGACTAAAGAAAGATTTAGCTTCAAGAACAAGACACTGGAAAGTCCTGCCCATCCATAGAAGCCGTGCATCTATGAAGACAAGCCAGCGCATAAGAAGACAAGCAGGAGAAAGAACAAGGCTAGGCAGACTCACACTGAAGCTATGAGGATGATCAACTCAGTCTGAGCTGAGTACGATCACCTTCTGGTTTCACCACATATGCCCAAGCTAGAAGATCTAGGAGTACCGATGATCGACTGCACAATCAATTAGAAGATCTTCTACGAGACCTTATGCGACACACGATCGAGTGTCAACATAATGACCAAGGTAACTTATGACTTCCTATTTGGCAAGACACCCTTGTACTCTACCTACACGCAGTTGCAGATGGCGGACTAGACATTCAGATTTCTAGAGCAGATTGCTAAAGTTGTTATGGTAAAGATTCAAGATCACTATGTCCCCACTGACTTCTTGGTCCTGGATATGGGAGAAGAAGAGTACGATCCACCGCTCATACTAGGAAGACCATTCCTCAACACTACAAGAGCAATTATCTATATGAGATCATGGGAGGTCCACTTCCAGTTCTACAAGGAGAAGGTCCACTGTTATTTCAACAGTTACACAACTTATGAACAGCCGAAGAAGAACAGGTCAAGGAGGAGACGTCGTTCCTCCCAACACCTGAAGAACCAACCACTCAAAGTGGTTGGGCAGATTATGAAGGAGAAGTTAAAAGCAGTGATTATGAAGAGAAGGATGAAGAAGCTATGACATATGAGCTCCCAGCTTCAACCGCACTAGCAAAATCAACTTCACCAACCAGGAAGGAATGGAGGAAGGAGTCACATTCCAGCTCATCATCAGAAGTGCAACCAGGGACACCATCTCAACCCGACAATGCACCTGACAAGGAGTCCTGTTCAGAGCACTATAAACCACCAAGCCTTCACCAAAAGGTAAACTTGGTACTTATCCATATTTACTTTTTAGCATTGCATTAATATCTTAGTAGTTGCATATTTACTTTCCTGCATTAACAAGAAAATAAAAATATTTATTTGCTTTGCATAATGAAAACTAAAAGCCTCATGTGAATAATCTTATGGTATAGCTCATAAAGACTATTCACTGTGGTGGCACAAAAAATAAATTGCATCTAGGATAAGATTTCTGCATCATATTTACTTTCTACATCCATAAACTTGAAAATAGCAAAAACATGCGGGCACATGAAGGTCCACACTTTTTAGAAAGAAAAACCCAAAATATGTGGGCACATGAAGGTCCACCCACATAGGGAAATTTCTGCTGGAATTATAAAATCAAACACTTACCATGGAGTGGTGTTAAACCTAACCCCTCTCCATGAGATTTGGTATTCTTGTTGGCAATTGAGTTTTACAGAAAAATACAAGATCAAGGAACTAGTCAACCCGACGCACCTACGCTGCCGATACACCTGCTCTCAGAAGGATCGCTCAACTGTCAACATCAAAGACTACATCAACATCCAGCTTGGGGAGGGCACCCTCCACCTAATCTAGCTAAGTATAAGTTTCCCACCTTATTACTGTACCATATTGCTTTTCGTGTGAGTTAGCTAGTAAGATAAAATTTGAAAACCAAATAAATTGTGTTTAGGTTAGTTAGTGTGTTTGAATAAAATAAAGCGAAAGTGCTTACAATAATTTTGCTCAGACTAGATGGAAACCATGCATAGGAATTGATAAGTAGCACCCCACCATGATTCCTCACAACACTTAGTTTTCAACCTTGAATTGTCCCAAGTTTTAGACACAACCATTTTAACTTGAAGATTTACTTTGAACCTGAAACTTGTGGGTAGCAAATGCTTGATCTAAGTCTAAGTAATTGAGGGATATGATATGCAAAGTATGAGCTGCTTTTTATCTTGTTCCTAGTGATACTTGAGCTCTGGAGATTTATTTTGAAAATCCCTAAAAACCACATTATGAATTCCTGTATGACAAGAGCTTTACATTCCTACCATAGCTATACATGCTAGATTAGGAAAACATACACATTATATGCTACTTGCTCTATTTTGAGTTTTGTCAAGCTTTGTTAACACCTTAGGAACTTGTCATGCTTTTACAATCAAGATCACATGCACTCCACCCATAATGCACTACTCTTCCGAGTGGGCGCATCCACATTCCACACATTCCATCTATTCCACCCAAAAATATACTCCATTGGTTACCCCAGATCAATGTTCTAAAGTTCTTGTTGCTATCTCTCAAAAGAAAAAGAAAAATGGAAGTACTATTGCAGAGAAGAGGCATGTGGCTATGCAAAAGAGTGAGATGAGAGAAAACAATGGGTACAAAGATGCCCGCCTGTGGTTTTTTAAATTGGAATAATGGTGGATTTTTCTTAATTTGTACATAATTTGAGACTAACATCACTTGATAGTTTGCATATTTGTATGAAGGAAGCTTATAGTAGTTCATCAAAACTATCTAGATGTTGATGGTAGTTATTGTTCAATTTTAAGCATCAACAATACATGAAAAAGGGCATAAAATCATCCTCAAACATAGAATAGGGTTTAAACTGACAGAATTCCATGATTTTTGGTGAATCTATGTTTTGCAGGGTATTAATAAAAAAAGAACCAAAGGAGACCCACATGTCAGATCAAAATATTGAATTCTGACGTGAAAGTGGAACAAGAATATTCTAGAGGACACCAGAGACACGCCTGATGAAGCGGAGACCGGTTGGCAGCCAGGGGAGGTCGGCCGACCTCCCTGATAGATCGGCCGACCCTGGCCAGAGTCCATTTTGCGTGCGTTTCGACGTGGACCCACACCCTTTTTTGAGGATCAATCTCCACCACCCGTCGAAGTTTGATCCAAGGGCTACGGTTAGGGTTTCATATCAATCAGGAGAGAAAGAGATATCAAGCAAAGAAAAGAAGAGGTCTCCACTAGAGATTAGGGTTAGACACTCAAAGTTCTAGTTTAGACCTAAATAGTAGATTGAAGTAGAGTTGAGCCTTCGGCTCAGGATTCTGGATCGCCTGTCTACTAGAGGCCGGTAATTCCACTGTATTTCCTCTTGTTATGTCTTTATGCTATATTATTACTATGTTTCAATTTGTTATGTTCCTAGTTTATTCTAATAGTATATTTGATATAGTTATGATTGATGATGAGTTTATGCATGAGTTCGCAAAGCACTAAATCTAGTACTCAAGTGGGTTAAGTGGTCGACATTATAGAGGCATGGTGCTTAGATATTGTTTGCCTGCAAATGCACTTTATATGCTGGGTCATGTGGTAGATCGCGGATGTGACACTCCCGTTGAGTCCTTTGTAGTCCACTCCACGTATTTAGAGAGAGTAGAACTAGATTATAATGGTAGACTTGCTCTGTTCTTGTTGTTCCTGAATAATGTTCCTGATGCGTAGATAAAGAGTCAATTGTGCTATACATAATTGTATATATGCTAGAGTAGATGATAACATAATTAATTAGGAATGACATAAGAATCTAATCTCTTAAGTAATCCTATGCTTTGGTTGACTTTAACTTTGAGTAGTCCACACCTCTCTGGAAAGTTATCTAAGCCTTTATTATCATCATATTCATATCTTTATTATTGGCTTACCCTTGTTTAAGTAAGTGCTATGTGATTGATTCTATTCATAAGTAATGTATCCTGAATCTATCCACTCATGCCTGGCTCCATACCTTCTCCCTGTGGTAAAAATATAAATCGACATGGTATAATTAATTTGTGCGCTTGCAGATACTTTGAACTTGATTATTTATATTTCATCCTCTTTAGTCACTTGCATTCATAATAACTGCTTAGTATTATTCTGGGTAGTTTCCATACATGTCTCTTATATTCATGTTAGGGATGACAACTTAGTTATTATAAGAGATATAGGTTTAAAAGAGGTGGCTAAGTAATTTACCAAGTGACACTTAATTAATACCAACAAGCATTTTTGATGCCGTTGCCGGGGAGAAGTAACGGAAAGGCATTTGAGAAAAAGATCAAGTACATACTTAGTGATGGAATCATACCTACTACCTCTGCTTTTACAGAAGTACCCCTTGATGCAGGGTATTACAGGATTCAATCAACTTTGTTCATCCAAATTAAATCAGCGCAAGAAGAAGCTAACACCAAGTTCCTGAAGCTATGGCTAAGAAAACATTGCGTGAGTTCACTACACCATGCACCGAGAACATCCGCACTAGACCAGCACTCAACACCAATAACTTAGAGTTCAAGCTCAAGCCAAGCCTCATCAACATGGTCCAAGCTATATCATTCAGTGGAAAGGCACATGAAGATGCAAGTGCTCATCTTCAGAATTTTCTGGAGATTAGCAGCACCATCACCATCAAGAACGTTGCTCAAAACATCATACTACTCCGCTTGTTCCCATTCTCACTCTTAGGAAGAGCAAAGCAATGGTTCTACGCCAACAAAGATCACATCAACACATGGGCAAAGTGTTCTAAGGCCTTCCTAGAAAAGTTTTTCCCTATAGGCAAAACCATTGCCTTAAGAGGAAAGATTACCGACTTTCAGTGGCAAAAAGAAGAAACCATTTTAGAAGCATGGGAGCGTTATCAAAAATACATCTCAGATTGTCCCCATCATGGAATAGATGATTGGTTACTCCAACAAGGTTTCTACCATGGATTAACTCAAAGGAGCCGTAACCAACTTGATGCAACTGCTGAAGGATCTTTCCTGTCACTCACTCCTGGGAAAGCTGAAGCACTTATGGAGAAAATATCAAGAAATCAAAGCTAGACCCATGACAATACTGAACATTGTCATCAGAGTGAGGAGACAATCGAAGAACTGTGTGCATTATCAACCAAGATGGACGTAGGGTTTCTAGCTCTCTGAAGTGGATATGACTTGATTGATATGAATTGATCTGAAACCCTAGGGGTCTGAGGTTGTATATGTAACAGAACCGACAAATTTATAAGAGCACAAGTACAAAAGAAATCATCGAAGTGATCAAACCCCGATACTTGAACCCATATCAACCTGGTAGTCCGCCGAGTATCCCGAAAGACCTCGGTAAATCAACTTAGAACCAAGATTGCATGATTAAGTAAACACCAATCACATACATGAAGCTTTACAGCGGAATAAATTTACAAAGGAGTTCATCAATATAATAATACAATAATTTGATCAAGATCGATTTGAAAACAGACTAGCTTTAAAATGATACATAACCATAAGTTCGA
Source organism: Eremochloa ophiuroides (assembly GCA_038502445.1). NCBI lineage: Eukaryota > Viridiplantae > Streptophyta > Magnoliopsida > Poales > Poaceae > Eremochloa > Eremochloa ophiuroides. The sequence continues at coordinate 60,367,459 of JAHLJS010000002.1, forward strand.
AATACATTGCTAGTATAAATGACAATCCTTCCAACAAAGCATAGATGAGATAACTTATAGAAGGCCGAGCCCACCGGCGCTTATCCACCATCATCCGCAGGCCTAGACCTTCACCTGCAACATGGTGGGATAAACCCTGAGTACTCGAATGTACTCAGCTAGATTTACCCATCATAAACCAAAATAAAATGATACTAAGAGGAATGCAAGGCTTTATTTGGTGGAGCTGGCTGACATTGTTTGCATAAAAGCTTTAAGGTTCATTATGCATATTGACACAAGTTTTAACATCAAATTGATCAGCTTGCTTTGGTTATACCTGTCTAGGTGAAAACCTATTCAGCTAGATTATAGCATCAACATTATTATGAAACTAGGATTAAGTAATTATCTTTCTTAGGTTCTTTTGTGTAGCACAATCAAGTCCTGCAACTAGTCAATCAATGATCATATTCATATCCAGTTCATAAGTTACCATTCAGCCATTCAATCATGTACATCCATTCATCAATTAGTTTGGAGTACACCGTGCCGCTGCTCATGTCAAGTTCTCACTAACAGGGAGAGACCGCGATTCGAATCGAATTACTATCCAGCTGGAGTAAATAACAATTGCTCGCCTTACACCTGCCCCCGTCAGAGCACTTTCAGGTGATCTTTCGAATAGCTCAGGTAAAAGTTAGTATAAATTCGCCCCGGCGCCGTATCCGAGGGATTCAACGGTGGCCAGGATGCTCGGATCTTCCCTAAACCGTTGCGCCGACCGGCCCACTAGGTTCCCCGCCCATGGTCCTATCCGCAACCTCCTGGGATACGCACTTCAACCAGTCGATGTATCATCCTGAGCTGGACTACTCGACTTCACGGTCGGAACGACTTATCCGGCCAGTTAAGCAAAGGTAGGGTTCAACATGACATCGAATCATACACAACATGCATGTGTTCATTTACCTTTATACTTTCATTAACTATTATATAAAAACCTATTATTTAATTATTTATGTTATAATGTAAACATATCAAATAGAGCTGATATTTTTATGAGAGCTAGTTAAATACAGTTCATGACTAATGTACAAATTTCATATGCTCAGGTGCTATAATTTAATTACCACAAAATAAATAAGTTTATAATGCAACAATACATTGGAGGGCAAGTTAAATGTAAAACTCCATGCTTTCATTAAACACATTACCACATTATGGTTTCCTAGGTTAACACAATATTATACAAAGGTATTGGAGCAACATTTTCCATTTTTACACCTATATATTATTTATAATGCATTTAAAACAACTAAATAGGCATCAAACAAGGTAAATGTATAACTCAGTGATACTTGCACGTTAAATCATGAAAATTTAACCACAAACCAAGAGTCATCCAAAGAGTCTACAAATAAATTTGCATGCCAATTGGAACACTAGAACTCCAGGTACAAAAATAACAAGCAATTCAGCCATTTATTTTCTATTTAAAAAGATTAAACCAAAACTCCATAAAATTAATAAACAACCTGAATATTTTATATTCTTATGAGCTAGTACATGTTATTAGAAGACTAACAAAATTAGAACCAGGCATGTTGGACTTTTATTTCTCAAACTATGGCTAAAAGCAAGTTAATAAAAACTCTAAACCACTTTTCAATAATAATTTCTACGGCACAAAAATGTAAATAGCATAGTATATTTACTAGACCTAACATGCAGAGAACTTAACAAGGAAAATAAAAAAATTTATTTCATAATTTTTGGAGCTATCAAACTCCAGATATAAATTTTAGAAAGAAATTGCAAGATCTACCAATTTGCTGCACATTGGACTCGCGGGCCCCACACGTCATAGAGAGAGGAGCTGTCTTCTTCCTGTGAACTTCGAACCGGAGAGAGAGGGAGGTGGTCGACGCTCTGCTTGGCCAGCCGGGAGGGTGGCCTGACCGGCCGGCTTGGCCGGGGCGACGGCGCGCGGCGGCGCAGAGGCAGCAGAAGCACCGCCAACCGCAGCACAGCCGCAGGGCCAGCAGCAGCCATCGCCACACGGACTGCGGCCGCAGCAGCGAGCAGCAGCACGGCGGCGACGACGGCGGCGCGGCAAGACATGGCGGCACAAACGGAGAGGGGGATAGAACGGCGTGCAGCACATCAAAGCAGCAGCAGCTGACAGCGGCCGCACCAGTAGCAACAGTGGCGCCCACATGGAGCTTCGCTCGCCACTAATGGCGGTCGCGTCCGCGTTCGCACGCGCGAGCGCCGGAGAGCGAGGGAGAGGGAGCTGGGAGGCGGAGAGAGTGAGTGGAGGATCTCTGGCGTCGCCTTTCTCGGGCAGTGGCGAAGACAGAGAGAGAGGGCGAGGTGGCAGCCATGGAGAGTGGAGCTCTGGGCACGTCCATTCCTTTGGGGCCCACACTCGAGCAGCTGGCGGGCAACGGGGTGTCGACATTAGATTCTAATTTTGGGCATATTAGGGCTAGATTTGGTCAGGGTGACCTAAGGCAAAGTTGTTGCTCTCATAAAGGTCTACAAACTTGATTAAGGGTGCTCGGCCAATTCTGCAATAGATTAGCAGATAATTAGCTTCCAAGTTGCTGTTGCCAGAGACTTAATAACGATTCAAAACTGATATCAAACCATGTCAAACAAAGTCAGATTGCTCTCAAATTTAGATATGCTGTGCCTCAACCAATTATCTTCAACTTCTATTTTTGGTCCAGCTTGAGTTGCTTAACAAAATCTCAGAACCACAAGACGTGTATGAGATCAGCAAGGAATCCAGACTTCGAATTATTTTAAATCCAAAATTAAGCTTTTCCTCTCACTTGTGTCCACTGTTTGAGGCACTTAAAGGTTGAATCAGGACTTGATCCAAAAATAACATTTGCTCTACTCCAAAAGTTCTATAACTTTTATTAAAGGTCAAACTTCATATCTTGCTCAGAAATAATATTTCCACTTTGGTGAAAGTAATGCAATTAGAGAGCTTAATTTGGAGACTTAGGCCGATTGGGATATTTTCTCGGCGTTTGTTCAACATGAACTCTTCATGACTTTTGTTGTAGAGTTCAAGTAGAGTTGTTTGAGTAAGGTTGCAAGGTTTGATTGACTTTTCATGCTCATCTTCACTTAACAAATAAATCCATACAAGCAGATAATTTGCTATTTCCTATGAATTCTTGATTCGGATCTTTAGGAGACTTTTCCAGTAGCCATGGTGGAAGGAGATGAATGTGAGATAATGATCAAGATCATTGACTAACATATATTGATTTGGTCCACACTCGCTGGTTAGCTCGTGACTAACACCGGGGGTGTTACAGCCTTTCCCCCTTAAAGGAATCTCGTCCCGAGATTCGGAACAGAAGAGCTTTCAAGGGTGGAGAAGCATGTACTCCATTTTCCAAAAGGTTCTAGTACGAAGCTACTTAAAATTCCATAGCACTAATAGGCATGAGTGACCTTTTGATGGTTGACAATAAAGTGCTAACGGTAAAGGTTTGTTCAGTTACCACTTTGATAGATCATATACTTCCATTTACCTTGATGTAAACAAAGGAGAGATCACTAGGGATAGGAAAACATTCTAAACATTCATGAGTACTGAGCGGTTGACTCTTTTTTTGCAGAATTTCCTTCATTGACTTCCATGAAGCATTATTACTTTGGAAGGGATCCAAGATAACACTGCTACTTTGGGAGGAATCCAAGACAAATCGTCCCAAATAGCGCTTTCAGCATGCAGAATGTGGATTAGAGCACAAGTGAGCAGTTTTCAAAACTTTAGTTTCTCTAGTGAATATAGCATATACCACCATTTCCATCTAGGATGAGATCATAGATGAGGCATATATTTGCTGAGGATGAGAAAATCGGCTAACCAACATACAAGGTTCATGTCGGCTGCGGACAAAGCAATATCATGTCTTAGTGATTTGGCGCCTGATGGAAAGCTACATAATGTTCCATGCATGCAATTCTCTTTCTCTGATGACAACTCTGTATTATTTGAGTCTGTGGAGTAAGCAGTGAATGTGATAGCTGACTCTGTCAGTTCAGTGCTTTTCGATGACTATTGATAAAGAGGATCCATATTTCCAAGCAACAACAATCATGCAGGCAGAGTTTGGTGCAATATTTTGATAGCTATTGTTGTAGGAAAAATCCAACTAGCAACAACTATTCTTGTCAAGATTCTTGAAACAAAAGGTATACATTCTCAATATGTATCCCAAGATTTGCTTAATTCCTTCTGACGAGCCTGAGGTATGCCGGTGATAGGCTGAACTCTTGATTACACTGGTGATAAAAGTGGGGTTTTCTGTTACTCACTTAGAGATAGAGGCAACAGAAGACACCAAGCTACAATTGCAGGCATATAGGTGTGCAGGATTACAACTCTGTTCTTTTGATGCACAAGGTTCTGGCAGACATTTACATGAGGAATGGTGATTCTTGTAAATGCATCCAAGACAAGCTGGAAACTTGCAGTTCACGATCCAAGATATTGGTTTGAGGTGCCCGATGTAGTCACAAAGTTTGTGCAATATGCAATTCCTGTGTACTGTCTTACTTGACAGGCAGTCTTGAAAGATACGGAACGTGCAGATTTGGTGAGACAATCAAAATTTTTCTATATAGGATCCAAATTCTTCAGCTTGTGAGGAAAACTAGTGATAAAAATCCAACTTAGCTCTTCTCATTTGTAGCCTAGGACGGATATCATTGAATGGATTGGTAGGATCAATGAGGTCGATGATGAAGAGTACTCACTTTCAGAGGTAGAGTGTTTATTCACAAAGTCTGAGAAGCACTTCAGGGCTAACAACTGTATAACTTTCCTTTGTGATCCTGTTGTAGACCAACAAAACCAACTTGTTGAACTACTTTTGGCATAAGGTAAGTCCTATTATTATGTAGTGGCAATCCAAGGTTTTGAGAGTCTACTCATAATCTAAAATCCGTTGATTGAACAAATTCAACTTGCCTTCAATTCTCACTGCCATGAGTTGAGCGTGCATAACACCTTGATTGCTCAAGAATAAGGGGTTGATTCTGAATGTCCTTTTGTTCTTCGTCCAAGGGATTATCAAACAGGATACTTGACTGCAACTGATTGTATTACGGTATGGGCGTCAACTGATAATGTGCCTTCCATAGCTCTTCATCAATCTGACACAATGGCTTGCACTATCCATTGATTGTCCAAGATGGAATTGGCTTCACTATAGTAAGGTCTTGGAGGTGAGATCACCTTTGACAACACCATTTGGCTTATAGACTTCTCATATAGCTTTGTTCTACGAGACATGGCCTTCAGAGTCAGGGTTAAACACTTCTTCATATCCACGGAACATACTTGTTAGCATGAAACAACAATTTTGACAGAGATTCATTTGGCTATTTCATGCATCAATTTCTTCATGTTAGACAGACTGATCCAATCAGGAAGTACATTGCTCACATGAGAGAGCGAATGAACAAACTCCTGCATTTCATCAGCAGAGGAAACTATCTCTTTGTGTAGAACATGATAATGGGTCGGTCTTGTTCTTTCTTCACACAAGAACCAAGTACACTTCATTGCTTAGCTGTAGACTATTCTTTCCACTGTGGTGACTAGCCAGTTGTCTCTCAATGCTAAAAAGCTCTAAGACTTTAGCTTGTTGTAGCAAGTGGTGGCAGTTGATATACATGCACACGGTTACCATCAAAGTCAGCATACATGAAGCAACATAGGAGAGGATCGATCTTGACTGTATGATCATCATGCAGACAGGTATGAAACTTTAGATGGAAACTTCTGATCTTATAGGAGACATATTTGGAAACACATTATATCTTACTGACAATTGCTTGACTGATACTGGTCCATTCTTTAATGTCCATGTGCTCTTTCAATCCAACTGTACTGGCATATGTTGCTTGACTTCTCCGTAGATCACACTCGGGTTCTTTGTTTACCACATCCTGTAGTCTATTAATATTGATGTCAGTGACTTGCTCTTCAAAGGTTATTCCCTTTTGCAGCTTCCGAAGTAAGCTCTGTTATACTGATCCAAAATGTGTACCTTCTGATAGAACATCGGATGGTAGATTCATGAAAAACGTCAGAAGATAGACATGGTAGAGACATTTAAGATATATTTTGGAGAGACATCAAAAGACAGATGTGAAAGTCCACAAAAGATGATGCATTGGTTTAGTTTCATAATGGATTATGGCTAACAATCGTGATACCAACGCGTGCCGAGCAGCACTACTTTGTGTGGGCCTCCCCACAAAGAGGCTCTCGGTTTCATCGTGGCACCGTCAATCATTAGTCGTAACACCACCACAAAACATGACCAACGAGAAATCTCACGAGGCACGGATAGATTAGGAGAATTATATGGGATATAACACCTCGGTATTCGCGTGTGCCGAGCAACACAACCTTGTGGTTGCGATCCACAGGATGTCCTCGGTTTCATCGCGGCATCAATGATCACAGATCATAACAACATTACTGAACATACAACAAATGAGAAAATCACACGTGACAAAGATAGATTGGTGCAAGGATAACATTGCCCAGAGGGAGGCAAACAAAACAAGGATGACTTGCAAGGTTAAGAGCTAACAAGAGAATGAGTTGATGATGGAGACAGCACATTTAGAACATGGATGGGTTACCAAAATAACTTGGCATGAGACTTTGCTTCAGTCCCAAGCAGTTTTCCTTTGTCTAGCATGGAGATTACAAGATCAACGATTAGCAAGAGATTAGATACGGAGAGGAAACAATCATGAGACAAAGATTGATAAACTTGAGACATGAGAGAACCATAGATAATAACAAGGTCCATGAACCAAGCAGATATGGCATTCATAGATTTGTTTGATAAAGCAACAACATAATCCACAAGATAGAATACAAGGATGATAGGAAAAGAGGGATCAACTCGTACTAGATGATTTCCTTCAAGCAAGCAAGAGGAGACGAGTTTAGATAGAGACATGGTACAAGAGAAACAGGTTTAACTTTAGCAAGACAACCAATCATGAGATTCTTTAATTCCACATACACCTTGTGTCCATCAAGAGATCTTCAAACCATCCAATTGCAGGAACTTGTGTACCATTGAGCTGCAAGAGAAGGCTCAGACAAACCAACATTTCAACCCTTGAGAGAGAGTTATGGAAAACGACAAGATCATGGAATGCATTCAATGCATGATTTGGAGATTGAGTCGATAAGGCCACAACAAGATTCATGAATGAAAAGATTGTAAGGACAAGGTTGATAGAGAAAGGATCTTGCAAGCTAGATCCTAGTATGAGCAGAAGCGATGCCCAACAAGGATTTGGCATGGGCTTACCAACGAAAACAAGATAAGGGCAAGCTTAACAAAGTAGAACCAGAATATTCTACCAAGATGGAGATGAGTACAGGGATCAAAGGATGGATTGGATAAAACCATTCAGAGACAGTTGATTGGGGCATAACCAGAATTCCAAGGGAGAGATTACATGATCCTGTTGAAGAAAGATCAACGACGCAAGATGGAATCTAGGATGAGTAGAGGAGACATCCAAATTAGAATTTTGGGTAAGGCTTTAATCAAAGAAGGGTACAGGCATGATTTCAAGGATCTTAGCAAGAGCATATGACAAGTTAGGCCAGCACTTGAGAACTTCCAGATGGGTCTTAGCAGGTCAAATGAAGGGCATACAGGCTGGATTGGTTTAGCTTTTGAAAAAAAATTAAGGTTGAGAGTCACTTGCAGAGGCTACTTAAAAGTTTTAGTAACCATTAAAATTTTTAAAACAGGCAAGGAAGGGAGGTGATCACAAAGCAAACCTAACAAGCCTATTTAGACATAGAATAAGGATGAGAGAAGCATATTTATGCAACAAGCAACAATCACATGATGCAATAAACAGGATGCATGCTCGTCCTATTCGTTCTCACTCGATTGCCATCCTAATGTGGCGATCATGTTCTATGTCGGTGGCATTACATACGCACTCTCTCGGTATATAGCTAGTCGTCTGCTATCATATTCGCATTCGAGATTAGTGTACATGCAGAAGATTCATTTCAGCCCAAACCCAAAATGCGTGCATGGCAAAAAGAATCACTTCTTTCGGAATGCTCCCATGTATGCATACCCATATACACACATGTGAACCCACGACCCCATGAGAAGTAAATACACCACATATGGATACCTCTGTAAGTACATATGGACAACATGTACCTACTTTGGAATCAAATAAGCACTTTCCTAGATCCACGGTTGTTCGATCATTCTCTCACAGCTCACCTTACCTTGTCCGAAGTGGCACATCGGCCCATAAGAAGCAATAAGAAACCGCAAGGTAACATATATCTGCACGAATAAAACCAAATGAATCGCAAGTATAAACATGATGCAATTTCACCCAAGTTAGTAATTAGTTAAGCCACCTAGTAGTCCTAAATTTAAGGGCTTAAGGGAGGATGTCACTAGTATATAATTTATTTATTTTTTGTAAAAATATAATTTTCCAAAACTTTGCTAGATTTTTAGTTGAAAATAGACTTTTAAAACCAAAATAGGCTTTCAAAACAAAGTTTTGATTTTTAAAACCATGTATATGACAGTATTATACTTAATCTTGCTCCGATGCCAGCTGTAACAGAACCGACCAATTTATAAGAGCATAAGTACAAAAGCAATCACCAAAGTGATCAAACCCCGATACTTGAACCCATATAAACCCGGTAGTCCGCCGAGTATCCCGATAGACCTCGGTAAATCAACTTAGAACCAAGATCGCATGATTAAGTAAACGCCAATCACATACACAGAGCTTTACAGCAGAATAAATTTACAAAGGAGTTCATCAATATAATAATACAATAATTTGATCAAGATCGATTTAAAAACAGACTAGCTTTAAAATGATACATGTTGACATCTACTAACATCGCCAAATATAACTAAATAGCTTTTAATGCGAGAGGCGAGATTAGAAGATGAATGGTAATTAATTAACTTGTCATTAGCAACTAGCCACTTTTCTATTACCAACATTCTTATGCAAGAACTAGGTTGTCATCCCTAATTAATAATGCTAAGAATAAATAAAGGTTTCATATATTAATCTATGTGACTAGGCAGAAATAAAAATAAATAATATAAACCAAGATCAGTTCTGCAAGCGGATAGATAATTATACCATTGTAGCATTTTACCTAGGGAGTTCTACCAGGTTATCGATTTATATTTATACCACTGGGAAGGACTAAGAATAAACTACAATCTATTATATTGATAGTGATGGTATACAATGGATAAGTGACATTACCGATGTCATTTACTCTACTCATAACAAGCAGAGGCCACAAGGTAAATAAAGATAAAGGTGATAAGTATGATCAAGCATCATAAATAAAAGATAATCATCACAGCACTTCTCTAGTCATAGTAATAGCTAGCCAATTGATAAACTAAGGAATTAATATCAAAGGTAATTCTATAACTACATCAATGAATAACTCTAATTAGTGCAATTACATCTAGCAATCATTGTTAGACTAATCCTATATCATGATCAGATGCAAAGGGCATCATCTAGGAAAGGTGTGAAACAGAGTCATCACCCAACTTCGCGACCGTGCCTGCTTGCCTACATACGGGGGCTGGACTACAGAGGAGTCAACGCAGCTGTCACCTACGCGATCTACCACACGACCTAGCACATCAGGGTGTACTCGCAGATAAACAGAATACGTAGACACCACGTCTACATATCGTTCATCATCTATCCATCGTACGCATGAATAAACGCTATACGAGCAATTACATGAATTCAATAAGATCAAACCAACTATACTAGACATATAATCAAAGTAGACAAAGACTATTGTAATCAAGAACATATGAACTATTAAGAACAATGTTTTCTTAATCATAATGAAGAATACAATAATAGAGAAAGAACTAGAATTATACTGAATTCCGTGCTCCAGACAGACGCCGGGGCTCCAGATCCGCTGAAGAACTAGAACTCCTCTACTCTCTAATCTAACTAGGCTAGAACTATGAACAAGGAGGCTCTTGATGAGCTAGGAGGCTCTTGATGGCTTGAGGACTTGATGCCTTAAATGAATGATGGGTTTATACCTCCAGGGGGGGTCTGCCCCTTTATTTATAGCCCGGTGGGATGCACGTGCGCCGTAAGATCAAACCAACTTGAAACAAGGGCTGAGATGACTCCACAAAGGCGGCAGAAGAAGACTCCAGATGCTGGACCAAAACCCTAGCAGGGGGCGGCGGCCGGCCCCACCCTGTGGGGTCTCGGATCCCGGTGCCTCGGGTGTGTTCCAGATGCTTCTAGTGTTCTCGTGATGATTGTTTCCTTGGCGGTTAAGTTATGTGGTAATCATGCTCTTTAACCTTTCTTTTATGCTTTTCTGGAATAGCCCCTGAAAAATACAAAACATGCAAAACTCGTGGAAACTGTCAGTTAAAATCCTAGACTAATGTGTATTCATGTATCCTTTGGTGTCTAAAGTTCTAATAAAAGTTGACGTTATCCACCGTCAACAACACCCCCAACCTTACTTGTTTGCCAGTCCCTTGGCAAACAAACTAAGCCTAATTACTAATGTAATTGGATCAGGAGTGTCACACCCAATTTTGAGGATAAAATTGGATGCATAAACTTATGTGCGCCCAAGGATCAGTCACACACATAAGCCGACAAATTCAAGGTAATATCAATAGACAATGCTAAAATACATAACGTAGTATAATGAGAATATAACCTTAACTAGCAAACAGCGGGAAGACACTCTGATCTTCGCGTGTAGACGCCAACTACACAGGGACACAGCTGACTGATTGATCACAAGCCTAGCACTTCCAAACTAGCAATCTGATAAACACCTGAGGTGCGGGGGGGATTGCAAGAGTGACTCCATGTCGAACTCAGCAAGTATAGTAATCTCATGATCAATGTAACATAAATATTGTAAAGCATAAAACGGTAAACAATGAGCATGTTACCAATCGAAAGTCATTATCCTTATGTAAAGATTTTAAGGCCGCCCGTGTCCTTGGGCAAGGCTAGTATACTAGTTTAATAAATTCTACGCGGAAGTGTACACTTTCACTGTGAGCCGTGATTTACCCTTTCGCCCGAGGTGATCAGCCTCTTAGCCCACTACCAAGGAAGACCGACAGGGTTCACTATGAAGTGTTTCAAAGGTTCGTCTATCAAGTTAGGGCCGCTAGGTTTCATCAGTCAGTCTGTGTGATACAACCAGTCACAGGGATCCACAGTCTTCTTTTTCCCATTTGCGCCACAAGAGTAACCTCTAATAAGGTAGAAAAGATCCTTATACTGAGTTAAAACCAGAGCCATGTAGCCCTCACAGTTGTACTGTCCCTCCAGAAGCTTCGTTTACAGATAAATCCTCAAGTTGCTAAAAAGTCATTTTTATCGTTTGTTACTTAAACATTAATTAAGTCACAAGATCATGGTCACAACAAGAATACCCAACTATACTTGCCTTAATTTGCTTCTCATCCCACAGTTGCTCAGTGAATCTTCAAAGAACACCTGGATCACCTTCTTCTTCTTGATCACCAACGTAATGCTCACCGACTCGACACGATCATAATGCACCACACAAGCATCTAATAATTCATGCATTACATACAAACAGGACTAAATTAGAACAATACACCAAACAATGAAAATTAAAGTTAAAAAGGTTATAAAATGAATATACGTGTTGCTACGAGCACAAAAACACGAAGATCACACTATTCGGAGCTATGGTTGGAAAGATGGAACTACCGAAGAATTTGCTTTTTATAAAAGAGACCAAAAAACTATAAGATTTATATATAAATATGTTATAATAATTTTTTAGAGAATATTATTTATATTAAAATCATATTATATCAAGAAAACAAAGTAAAGATCAATTATAGTTATTAATAAAAGATCAAGGTTGAATTAATTTTATATATAGAAAAAATAGTGGCTTTATGAATTTATAAAATAACATTTAGTTCAAACTCTTCAAACAGTTTTCAAATGTTCATAAATCCTTTGTACTCGTCTCTACGATCGCATCAATATAAAGTTCACGAAAAACGGATTTAAAATACGAAAGTTTTGATTTTCCTAATATTTGGTATAGAAAAATAATTAATATATTATTAATTCAAAATTTTAAAAAATGTAAAATTTACTACACAGTAGTGTTAACATATAGATTATGAAAATACGGAACTAATGCAATTTGAATTATCCAAATCGGAATTAAAATGATAAAACGACGGAGGAAATATGAACCGGTGGCATACTCGTAGATACGTTGTATTCTACCTCTAGTCGTCTTCTTCCTCTCGTACGTGCAGACCACGGCCATGGCTGCAACCTGCTGCTTCTGCCGTACTTAGGAAGGGGAGGGGACTTCGGCCGTTGCTGCCGGCTAGCAACAGGGAGCAGGCAGACGCGCCGTATGGGGCCTGCAAGAGGAGTCGAAGGGGGCACCTACTGCCATGCCCTGCTGCTGAATTCTTTCCTTCAGCTTCTTACGATCAGGCAGGGAATAAGGAAGTTCACCATGTCATGACCAAGGGCGGCCGGCTTGGCCGGAGGCAGCGTGACGACGGGCGGCACAGGCCCGGGTTGTCAAACGAGTGCAGGACCGCCGGACAAGGCACTGCAGTGGCCGGGAAACGAAGAAGATGAAGTGCTCCATTGGTGACCTCGCCGGAAAACTGACCGGAGAAGGAAAACGAATGGGGAAACGGTCAAACGGAGATATATTCAAGAAAAGAAATATACCACGATGTAGGAAACGAAGAGGGCTACCTCGTGGTGGTGGTGGTGGTTTTCACCGGAGACAGTTGAGATGGCCGGAAAAGCTCGCCGGAGAGTTCGCCGGAAACCTAACTTTTCCAAACTTCGACTTTAGATCTACGAGGCTACGAGTGACGGCTGCAAAAACGGGCCATACTTTTGGAATCAACACATCAAGGGCTTCGCGGTGATATATATAGTGATAGGGTTTGAGGTCGGCACAAAATAAGATATTTTTATTATTTTCGTAATTATTAAATATTCCGAATTAAATAATTCTAGAAAAGTCCAGAATTGATATTTGGGCCCCGAAAAATATTCTGATGGCTCTGAAAATTATGGGAAAATTCTTGGAGATATTTTAGAATATGATGAACCGAAATAAAGTATTTGGAGCTGATGAAAAGATATTTTGGAGCATCCAAAAATTAGATTTTGCTCACAGAAAATAGGAAAAATGGGCCGGAAAAGGCAAGAAAAATTTTTGGAAAGTTTTTAGAGATAAGTTGATAAACAATGAGCATCAAAGAGTGATTTAGAGCTGAAGAAAAGGCTCTGTTAAACTTTGCTAAAAGAGATGGAGTCGAGAAACACGAGATTTGATTATAGAAGGAGACATAGACATGTCGTAGAAAAGATCATTGCACTAGACACATTTTAAAACTTTATTCACTCACATCATAAAATCATTTACAAAAGGATTTGAAATTTTTTTATTTTTGACAAAGACCACTCAACCAAAAATAAATCACATGCAAGGGCATGAGTGCACACACATGTTGCTAAATCCTAGTTGAATTTTAACTTAATATATTTTTAACTTCCCTATGTTTTCATGAACACAAAAATACAAAATCAAATCAATTTAGTTCTATTTCAAAATTAGCAAAATTTGGGGTGTTACAATCTGCCCCCCTTAAAAGGAATCTCGTCCCGAGATTTGAGAGAGGAAGATTAAAAGAATAAAGACTAGATGATTGAGGAGGTTCAGATACTCTGCCCTTGAATCTTCTTCGCTTCCTCGAGTACCTCATCCTTCGTGATAATAATTCTGATGCTCATTTCCTGTTGTCACCACCTTACTATAAATACTTTAGGTAATGTTTCCATAACCTTGATGGGTACCCAATATGGTAAGATCCTTTGTCAGTAATAACTCATCCAATCGCATATGTGATACAAATCTAATGTTCCACATGATATCTCAAGTCATTCCAATGTTTGTGGGTCCATCATGCTTCCACTGCGCTACTCTGATATTCGATCCAACACTACACTTGTGTCTAGTAAGCAAATATCCAATTAACAGAACATTAACATTAACTGGTATTTAATTTTTGACTCCTTATACTTGGTAGACTGACTAACACTTTTTTTTGCTTGACTTAATACTAAGCCATTTTTTTTCCGGATAAGAACACATTCCAAATCTTGCAAGGTGCATCATTATAGACATTCAAGCTCTTGTTCAGGTCTAGCAAGGCTTACACTCGGATTCCACTCAACCTTTCTTTAGTTCCTCCAAACTTATCCAAGATCTCTGGGTGCAAACACACTTAATGCATTTTCAATATACTTATTATAGAAACTTAGTATGCCATAGAAGTTCTAAGTTATCATAGCTTAATGCTGCATCTACTTTCTCAGGTTCTCCATAATACTATCCTTAGTAATACTTAACCAAGAAAGAACTTACTCCACTTATCTTGCTAGGTGTAACATTGATGCTTCTATTTCTCCGAAGAACCCACTATCGATATCCAATATCTCCTTATATCAAGAATGCCTTCTTATCCTGAGTACGGTGAAGGTTGAATTCCCAATTGATGGTATCTCGATATGAAGACCTATCTTGATGAAGACCTGACCTTTTCATGAATGATCCAACAAGTTAACCAAATTGAGCGAAGACACCCGCTCTTGATAGTGATTTCTTAACCATATAGATATCTGAGGCTTCCAAGTGAGATACCATAAGACCTTGTTACATCTTTAGCCTGGCTACCCCCCTTCAAAGAAATTAACTTTGGGTACCAAGAATAGCTCACATTTTCTTCTGAGTGGGCTGATTACTACCATCATGTACTTCTAACCTCCCAACAATACTCATGAGCATAGGTAAGAATAGGTAATCAGAATTTCTTCACGAGCAGAAAAACAGCAGCTCATTAAAATAGCTATAACTAGAGTTCTGTTGATCCAAATAAGTTGAATCTTATACTGTTGGAAAGCTGAAGAAAATCTCTACAACTGTCATGTAGACCACTTTTCCAGATTATGCAGTTAAGGTGGTAGAAAACAGTGAACAACAGAAACTGTTTTAGATTCCAGACAGCGCAGTTCTATCGTCTTTTGATTTTCATATCTCCCAAACCATAATAGCTGTCAGGGTGATTCTTATACCCACAGAACGATCTTGAAGTCTACTTATGTAAAAAAATATTCCATGAGTTTTGATCTTCCAAAAATAGAGGTAGAAGCTAACAAGGACAGGTTGCTCCGAGAAGACAGAATAAAGAAAACAATAGAGAAAGAGAACCCAACTATGTATTCCATTACTCCTCATACCCTAGTCATATAAACTAAATAAAATTATGGACAACTCTATAAGATCATTACATGTAGTACAAAGATCCAAATCAAGTAATGTCATAATAACAATTCAATAAGGCACAACAATCACTAATGCTTTGCGACACTATCGTACTATCTCTATCAAGGGTTCAACTCTAAGGCTACTACTTCATATTATATAAGAATAAGATAAGAGATAGTTGTAAAAGCATATAAACCAAGGAGTAGATAAGACACAATAAATTTATAGCAACAAGGAGGAGACGAGTAAGGCAAGGAGTATAATATAACAGAAATTATCAAGGGTGTTGGAACAAGGATTCCATAGCAAGATATAAAGCTAAAGATGGTCAATTTCTAACTAGACTTGCGTCCTACAGTCAGTATTGCTCTGATACCACTTTGTCACACCCGGTTTTAAGGATAAAACCAGACATACACTATATGTGAAATAAGGAAAAACAAATCTCACATATAGTCACAGATAATGGAAATATCAAGAGACAAAGGCTTAAATAAATAGCGTAATAGCAAATAAATATAACCTTAGAATGCAACAACGAAAAACGACTTCAAAGGCGGGTGTAGACTTCACTCCGCAGGAACAAACCGACTGGTTGACCACAAGTCTAAACTTCTCCTGACTAGCAATCTGATAACCACCTGAGGTGCGGGGAGAATTGCAAGAGTGAGTCCATGTCAAACTCAGCAAGTATAGTAATCTCATGATCAATGTAACATAAATAATGTAAAACATAAAACAGTAAATAATGAGCATGTTAGCAATCGAAAGTCATTATCCTTATGTAAAGATTTCAAGGCCGCTCGTGTCCTTGGACAAGGCTAGTATAATAGTTTAATAAAATCTGCGCAGAAGTGTACACTTTCACTGTGAGCCGTGATTTACCCTTTCGCCCGAGGTGATCAGCCTCTTAGCCCACTACCAAGGAAGACCGGCAAGGTTCACTATGAAGCCTTTGAAAGGTTCGTCTATCAAGTTAGGGCCGCTAGGTTTCATCAGTCAGTCTGTGTGATACAACCAGTCATAGGGATCCACCGTATGCTTTTCCCCATTTGCGCCACAAGGGTAACCTCTAACAAGCTAGAAAAGATCCTTATACTGAGCTAAAACCAGAGCCATGTAGCCCTCACAGTTGTACTGTCCCTCCAGAAGCTTTGTTTACAGATAAATCCTCAAGTTGCTAGAAAGTCATTTTTATCGTTTGTTACTTAAACATTAATTAAGTCACAAGATCATAGTCACAATAAGAATACCCAACTATACTTGCCTTAATTTGCTTTTCATCCCACAGTTGCTCAGTTATCTTCAAAGAACACCTGGATCACCTTCTTCTTCTTGATCACCGACGTAATGCTCACCGACTGGACACGATCATAATGTACCACACAAGCATCTAATAATTCATGTATTACATACAAATAGGACTAAATTTGAACAATACACCAAACAATGAAAATTAAAGTTAAAAAGATTATAAAATGAATATACGTATTGCTACGAGCACAAAAACACGAAGATCACACTATTCGGAGGTATGGTTGGAAAGATGGAACTACCGGAGAATTTGCTTTTTTTAAAAGAAACCAAAAGAAAACTATAAGATTTATATATAAATACGTTATAATAATTTTTCAGAGAATATTATTTATATTAAAATCATATTATATCAAGAAAACAAAGTAAAGATCAATTATAGTTATTAATAAAAGACCAAGGTTGAATTAATTTTATATATAGAAAAAACAGTGGCTTTATGGATTTATAAAATAACATTTAGTTCAAACTCTTCAAACAGTTTTGAAATGTTCATAAAACCTTTGTACTCATCTCTACGATCGCATCAATATAAAGTTCACGAAAAACGGACTTAAAATACGAAAGTTATGATTTTCCTAATATTTGGTATAGAAAAATAATTAATATATTATAAATTCGAAATTTTAAAAATGTCAAATTTACTACACAGTAGTGTTAACATATAGATTATGAAAATACGGAACTAATGCAATTTGAATTATCCAAATCGGAATTAAAATGATGAAATGGCGGAGGAAATATGAACCGGTGGCATACTCGTAGATACGTTGTCTTCTACCTCTAGTCGTCTTCTTCCTCTCGTATGTGCAGACCACGGCCATGGCTGCAACCTGCTGCTTCTGCCGTACTCAGGAAGGGGAGGGGACTTCGGCTGTTGCTGCCGGCTAGCAACAGGGAGCAGGCAGACGCTGCTGTGTGGGGCCTGCAAGAGGAGTTGAAGGGGGCACCTACTGCCATGCCCTGCTGCTGAATTCTTTCCTTCAGCTTCTTACGATCAGGCAGGGAAGGAGGAAGTTGACCATGTGATGACCAAGGGCGGCCGGCTTGGCCTAGTGGCTGCGCGACGATGGGCGGCACAGGCCCGGGTTGTCAAACGAGTGCAGGACCGCCTGGATAAGGCACTGCAGTGGCCGGGAAACGAAGAAGATGAAATGCTCCAATGGTGACCTCGCCGGAAAACTGACCGGAGAAGGAAAACGAATGGGAAATGGTCAAACGGAGATATATTTAAGAAAAGAAATATATCATGATGTAGGGAATGAAGAGGGCTACCTCGTGGTGGTGGTGGTTTTCACCGGAGATGGTCGAGATGGCCGGAAAAGCTCGTCGGAGAGTTCGCCGGAAACCTAACTTTTTCAAACTTCGACTTTAGATCTACGAGGCTACGCGTGGCGGCTGCAAAAACGGGCCGTACTTTCGGAATCAGCGCGTCGAGAGCTTCATGGTGATATATATAGTGATAGGGTTTGAGGTCGGCACAAAATAAGATATTTTTATTATTTTCGTAATTATTAAATATTCCGAATTAAATAATTCTAGAAAAGTCCAGAATTGATATTTGGGCCCTGAAAAATATTCTGATGGCTCTGAAAATTATGGGAAAATTCTTGGAGATATTTTAGAATATGATGAACCGAAATAAAGTATTTAGAGCTGATGAAAAGATATTTTGGAGTATCCAAAAATTAGATTTTGCTCACAGAAAATAGGAAAAAGGGGCCGGAAAAGGCAAGAAAAATTCTCGGAAAGTTTTTAGAGATAAGTTGATAAATAATGAGCATCAAAGAGTGATGTGGAGCTGAAGAAAAGGCTCTGATAAACTTTGCTAAAAGAGATGGAGTCGAGAAACACGAAATTTGATTATAGAAAGAGACATAGACATGCCGCAGAAAAGATCATTGCACTAAACACATTTTAAAACTTTATTCACTCACATCATAAAATCATTTACAAAAGGATTTGAAATTTTTTTATTTTTGACAAAGACCACTCAACCAAAATAAATCACATGCAAGGGCATCAGTGCACACACATGTTGCTAAACTCTAGTTGAACTTTAACTTAATATATTTTTTTAACTTCTCTATGTTTTCATGAACACAAAAATACAAAATTAAATCAATTTAGCTTTATTTTAAAATTAGCAAAATTTGGGGTGTTACAAGGAGTTTCTACAATGTTTTCATACTTCTCAAGTACACATGCTGTAAACATAGATTCTCCTCCGGATTAGACAAAACTGCTCTAACTTTTAAACTTACTCATTTTACCTTTAACTATAGGACTTTACAGCTCTTGCCTTAGTCTTGAGTAATTTGAAAGAAAGAACAATCAAGTCTTGCACTATGTAGCAAATTCGGCACAGTACCAATATTCCGGAGTTTTGCAAGTTTTCAAAATAAGACTTAGAGCTATAATTGTATGACACCGTCAAGTCTCTCAGTATATATGGTATTTGTGGATCTCACTTAAGGCATTAATGTTATGCCTTCTTATAACTAAGGATTTATAGTGGAGCTCATAGGAGTGACAATAACAAGGTTTAAGCATACTTGCAATTCATATGTTGTAAAGTCAAATAATGGATCCACAGAGAATCGAGACATATAATCAAACCAAGATGTGCATGTGCGTGAAATATGGTGGATAGGTGTACATATGGTATTTAGTGGCTATTCCTAATTCTACTTTTACTTTTTGAAAATGATTCACTCTCCTTTGTAACTTGGAGGAACACATTGGCTATCTTTATTCTTTTTTTCTCTCTTTTTTTTCATTCGGGAGGCGGGCATCTAGTACCCATTATTTTAATGCTGGGACACTTGTCCATCTTTTACTCCCTTTTTATATTTTTGCATAGCCACATGTATCCTTTGAATATGAATAACAAGGCTGTCCTATGGGGTTTATATATTTTTGGGTGTGTACTCCTAGTGTAGGAGAAAGCATTCTCATGACGAACATTGATGAAAGTGGAAATGATTTGCGATTACTCGCAGGGTAGGAATAATGCATATGTGCTGAAGTGTGTACGTGATCTTTATTTTAAAAGCATGAGAAGACTCTCATATGGTATACAACAAAGGTTAACTAAACTCAATGTAAAGCAAGCAGCATGAATGTGCAAAAGTTTTCCTATCTAGATATATAATATATGGCTTTTGTAGGAATTCATACTTTGTCATACAAGAACTCATCATGTATATTTTAAGTTTTCAAAATAAATCTATAGAATTTAGTAATGCTAGGAATAAGATAAATAGCAACTCAACTTTCATGAATCATATCAATCAATTACCTAGACTTAGGTTAAACATATGCCTCCACAAGTTTCAGGTTTAGAGTAAATTATTAAGTTAAAACAGTAATATCTAAAACTCAGGAGAATTTAAGTTTGACAACTAGGCATTTGAAAAGTATTGTGACAGAGCAATTTTCATCATCTCCAAGACAAAATTTTAATGTTCATTAATTTTAATTTAGTTCTAGCCTAGACTGACTCTAAACAAACTTTAATATATAGATAGATATTTATTTGGTTTTCAGATTTTATTTTACTAGCTAACTTACGCGAGAAAGCGATATAGTAATAATGATAAATAGGATAGGAAACTTATACTTAGCTGGATTTTAATTGGAAGGTGCCCTCCACCAAGCTTGACGTTTGACAGGGTCTTTGATGTTGCAAATTAAGTGATCCTTCTGAGCTGTGTATCGACAGTGTAAGGACGTCGGGTTGACTAGCTCCTTGATCTTGTGTTGTCTGTGAAACTCAATTGCCAATAAAAATACCGAATCTTATGGAGAGAGGTTAGGTTTAATACCACTCCATGGTAAGTAATTGATTTTATATTTCCAGCAGAAGTTAATGTTCCTTTTCCTAATTAAGAAACTTCTC
Organism: Eremochloa ophiuroides; assembly: GCA_038502445.1. Taxonomy (NCBI): domain Eukaryota; kingdom Viridiplantae; phylum Streptophyta; class Magnoliopsida; order Poales; family Poaceae; genus Eremochloa; species Eremochloa ophiuroides. The sequence goes on from JAHLJS010000002.1 coordinate 60,388,116, forward strand.
TAAGAGTGTCGACCTTCATGTGTCCCAAATATTTTTGGGTGTTTTTCTGAAAGGTGTGGACCTTCATGTGCCCACATATTTTTGGTATTTTTAGATTTTCCTATGATACTCTGGTGAATCTTCATGTGTTCACATATTTTTGGTTTTTTGTGCTTGTATAAAATAGACTCAATAAGCGCATAGGTAAAATTACCAGATAACTAGGGGATGCTCCTCCCTCAAGCTTGATGTCTGCAATACTTGGTGCTTGAATGATTTTCAGAGCGAGTTGGTTAGCAGCATTCCTAATGGGTGCCACTAATAAACTCTCTCCTTAGTAATAATATTATTCCTGCATAGTTATACTCCAACAAGAAAACCAAAACTCGAGGCTCGAATTATCAAGGGGTTAGTGGTCAGCCAATGAGCACTTTGATTATTCTTTGAGTTGATTTGAATTAATAGATTTTAGCAGGATTCTAACAGGATTCTCTTTTTAGGATTTTCTAATTTTCTTATACAGAAATCAAATATGTATGCATGCTACTAATAATTTTTTATGCCACCACAGGGAATATTCATTCTCATGGGGCCTATGATTTTCATAATACAACAAGGTAATTATAAATATTACTACTATCTATAAATAATTTTTATTTTTATGCCACCACAGTAAATATGCCTTCCGGGTTTACCATAGGTTCATTCACATGGGGCTTTAATATTTATGATGCAGTAAATAAAGCAGTAAATATTTTTGTTGGTTTTATTATTTTAATATGCAAAAAATGAGTGTACTAATAAATGTGCTAAGCAAAATTACTAATGAATGCTAAATTAATTAGATAACTACCATTCTAACCTTATGACTAGGGTACGGAATTTGAAGTCTACCGACAGGACCTAGATAGAGGAGAGTACTTACTCGGTAGGTTCATTGTCTGAGGTTACCTCAGTCAATTCCCCAATTTGCGGTGGTGTAGCAGGTGCTTCTTCCTTCTCCTTCCATCTCTTTTCTGTCTCTTCTGCTTCTCTCTTTTCTAGCTCCACCTCTTCCTTGTATGCTTCTCTTGATTCTTCATCTCACTTTATCCATTCTTCTACTTGTGCCTGGATCTCTTCTTTCTCTGCCTTAGCAATCTGATCCATCCTCTCAGCTTCCGCTTCCCACTCACTCCAACGTGGTGCTTGTACGGCTTCTTCTTGCTCCTTCTAGCAGTCTTCATACTTCACAATCCTTCCAGGTAACTCCTCCCATCCACAGTGAGGCTGGGCAGCCTGACGGCGGGCTTGGCGTTTCCTTCTATTGCGTTGCTTGCTGATCTGCTCATGGTTAAGATGTGTTTTAAATTGACAGCGTACCTTTCTAGTGGGTAGGTTGAAGTGGATCTGTCCAGACCCGATGTAGATTATAGCATTGGCGGTGTAGAGGAACGGTCTTCCCAAAAGAATAGGTGATTCGTCGTCTCCCTGCGTGCCAAGAACTAGAAAATCTGTGGGTATATATTTATTTTGAATTCTTACCATTACATCCTTAACTACGCCTTCAGGGAATCTTAACGATTGGTCCGCCATCTGCAACTAAATATATGTTGGGTATAATGGTAAATCATCAAATAATTCATCATATACCTTTTCAGACATTACGTTGACGCCTAATCCAGTGTCAGCAGATGGTGTTGGGAAAATTGATGTCTCTGATTGTGCATTCGATAATTGGTACTCCTGGGTCACCTTTCTTTGTTGGAAATGGTTTCGGGAGCATATGATCATTTTCTATGTTTATAGCATTGATTAGCTGAGCGGTTCCTCAGGTACATGCTGGGGCTTGTTCTTTCTCCATCTTCTATTGTTCTTCTTCTTGGGTGCTGGTTGTTGTTGCTCTTCTTGTTGATGGAATTGCTTCGCGACTGCTGGATTCTTGAGGATGTGGTTCTTGAATGAAATTCTCTCCTTCTTATCTTTAATGGAGAGGACAATCTTGGCGTGCTCTGCATAGATGATGGCTTTAGTTGTGCACAAGAATGGTTCATCCCAAGATAATGGGTGCCTTCTCATCTCCTCCAGTATCCATGATCACAAAGTCAATTGGGATATATGATTGCCCCACTCTGATAACAACTTCTTCTAGTACTCCCTCGGGGTAGCAAATGGATTGATCTGCGAGCTGCAAACGCATATTTGTGTACAACAAAGGATCACCTAAAATTTTCTCATAGATTACCTTAGGCATTATGTTGACACTTGCGCCGAAATCGCAGATAGCCTCTGGAAAGTTGTGACATCCTATAGAGATAGGAATCACAGGTCTTCCAGGGTCTCCCATCTTTTCAGGTAGTGAGTGATCTATCCACTGTATATCTGTAGGCTCAATTTGGTATTGTGTTGCATTGTGAATATCAACAAGGTTAGTAGTTTCTAAATCCTCCGGCTGGCCCGGAATCTTTCCTTTCTCAAATAGAGGGACTGCAGCAGCAAGCTGAGCTAATTATGATTCTAACATTTTATTAAAGCTGTGCTGATTCTTTATAGCAGAAGCAAAGGTATCCATTCTAGTATTTATATTTTCTAAAGCTTTATCATTCGAGGCTACCTTTCTTGACATTTGATCTAACAATTTAGATTGACCAGCAACTAAATCTCTTAAAGGCGGAAGATTATAATTATTGTAATTATTACCTTGGTTGTTACCTTGCTAATTACCTTGTCGAGGTTGCTGATTCCATCCTTGGTTTGGCTAGTTCCATCCTTGATTTTGCTGAGGACGATAGTAGGTGTTGTTGTTGATGAAGTTCACATCCTCTTGCAACGTAGGGCAGTTGACAGCTGAATGCCCGTAATCTCCACATTTTTCACAGGTCATGCGAGAATCATTGATATGCATGACTTCCTTCTTCTCTATGTCGAGCTTCTTCATGATGAGGTCTAGCTTGGCAGTGACCATGTCAGTCTCCTTCAGATGATGGATGCCTCCTCCTCTCTTGCGAGGTTGAGTACGTTCTTCATTATAGCTTGAATTTGAGGCCATCTTCTCAACAAGTGCTTGAGCTTCTGGAAGCTTAAGTGACAGAAAAGCTCCTCCAGCTGTAGCATCAATGGACTCACGGGTGCTTGAGATAAGCCCGTGGTAGAAGGTCTAGAATAGTAGCCAATCCTCTATCCCATGATGAGGACAGTCTTCGATGTAATCTTGGAATCTCTCCCATGCTTCAGTGAATGATTCGTCATGTTGCTGTTGAAAACTTGAGATTTTCCCATGCAGAGCATTTGTCTTGCCTGTAGGAAAGAACTTTGCCAGGAAAGCAGTTGAGCATCGATCCCATGTAGTGTTCTTGTCTTTGTTGGCATAGAACCACTGCTTGGCTTTCCCCAAAAGTGAAAATGGGAAAAGACGGAGTAAAATAGCATCTCTTGGTACTCCTCTAATCGTGAAGGTGCTGCAAATCTCTAGAAAGTGTTGTAAGTGTGCACTTGCATCTTCATGAGCTTTTCCACAAAACTGGCTGGCTTGAACCATGGTGATAAGAGCAGGCTTGAGCTCGAATCCATTCTCCCCACTGTTGAATGCTGGTCTAGTCCGGATGTTTTCTGTTGTTGGGGCAGAGAACTCGCGCAGCGTCTTCTCAGCTCCTTATACGGAAGGAAGCCAATAGGATGGCGGACTCTAGGATGACAAGTCAAGGAAGAATACGTTGATCGGGCGAGATATTATTAGCAGGGACATGTATCGGAAAGGACTCCACGCCAATGAAGCTAAAAAGTGTACTTTAATATTTCCCTTTTTATAGATAGTTAGTTACTAGTCTAAGTTCTGTTTGCAAATAGATCCACCATGTACACAGCACACCGGCAGGCTCGTGTATGTGTATATAAATACACGGGTTCACAGCCGGTGGCTAGCAATAATCAATCAATCAATACAACAACCCTTTCGGCTCCGGCCAAACCCTTAGGAGTAGGAGTAATGTAGTTTCTCGGCGAGTTTCTTCGAACGGGCTGGGTGTCATCCGTTGGACGCAGGCTTGCTTGTAAGTACCGTCATGCCTCACTAAGCTTTGTTTCTTTAAATGTCATCTAGTGGACATGGGAGCATAGTAGATCGGGGTTGATTATTGTTTGGTATGGGTTTAAGCGTCATCCAGTGGACGTGGGCTTAAATCAAATAAGGGTTAGTTATCGATTCATGTTTGTTTTCTTGTTTAATCTATGTTTGGCGTCATCTGGTAGACGAGGGCTTAGATTAAGCTAGTTGATGGGCATGGATTAGTTGTTGGTTCTAAATAATTTGGCATCTTAGTTAGATTCATTAAGTTATCAAGATGTTATTTATGCTTACCGTCATTTATTTATATAACATCTCTTTACCCGATCAAGATTGCATGATATTGGCCTTAAATCTATACGAAAACATTCATCCGTGTTTGATTCATGCTTGCACTTTGTCATGATGGTTGTTTTCTTGCTTTCATCAGCTAGTCCCTTGTAATCTTGTTCGTACATGCTGTGGATGCTTGACAAGAGCCGATCTGAATGAACGCAGAGCCACCGGCCTTCTAGACCAGCTCTGTATTCCTTCTAGATTTGCTTGTGATTATTTTTGGGAATAAATCTAAACTGGTGCAAAGCCACAGGCCTTCTAGACCAGCTTTGTATCAGTATCAGGTTTATACCTGAAACTAATCACCGTTAAGTGTTCTGCCTCACGGACCCTGAATCGGCTGAAATAGCCGATACAGCCACGCTTTCACGAGTTATTCTAGCTTGTATTCACCGAATCGGCTAAATAGTTGATTTTGTTTTGTCTTGACAGTTAGACAGTCTGTGCTGGATATCTTGACATGTTTACATTAATCGATCGTAATTCAATTTGTTATAGCTTTTCATATCAGACTGTTTAATGTAAATTGTCATCTCTATTTGTGCATTTGATTCGATCATGTATCAATTTAATGCTTGTTCTGTGAAAATCGATTCATGCATGCTGCAATCGACTTTTTAGTCGATCTCCACTCGTATCGGCTCTCAGAGCCATACATTCGGAACTGTCTGGCTACGCCGACATGTTCCGCCCTAAACTACTGATTATCTTTTTCTCCTTGTCAATTGCAGGTCAAATTGACTGGCACGCTTGGATCCAGATTATTGAAACTAGCTGGATTTGCCGGACTCTTGCTCCTATGGATCGTTCTGGCTTTGCTAGTGTGGTGGCTGCAGAACCGGATTTTGCGTCAACAGGATCCTTTCCGATTCTCGAAAAGACTGGGAAAAGGGTAATGGGGGTCAGGCCGCCTGCAGCTCAACGAATCACCAACCCGAACATGGTGGAATACAAAGGCCTGGTCGGAGCTATCACCTCCGGGGCTACCACAACTATCCGTGGGGTTGGGTGCAAACTCAGGTAACCACTAGCCCAAGCACCACGCCTATGCTAACTATTACTACTCTAGTCTCACGTGCAACTAGAGCATTCGGTCGAATGGAGATCCCGTAAGCAAATAAAGTAAATGCTAAATTTAATTAAGTAAAGAACATGGAATTGCAAAGAAAGATCCTGAATATTTCTCACAAATGAGTCGGCTCCGTAGCGGAACAAAGTCGAAGAAGACCCGCCAAACCTAGCCCCGGTGGACGAAGTCCCGACAAGCCCGGCCTTTCCTCCGCTCTTTCCCTCTCCACTCTTCCTATTTTCTAATTTATAGGTGGACGGAGTCCCGACAAGCCCGTCCTTTCCTCCGCTCTTTCCCTCTCCACTCTTCCTATTTTCTAATTTATACAACTAGGTGGGAGCACCTAGGGGGACACTACTACCAAGCATAAGATGTGGAGATGAAGCTTTCTTGTGTAGAATGGTGTGTTGGGAGATGGGGGGAGGCCCTCTATTTATAGGGGGATTAGGGAGAACATTCTTTGGCATATTCCTTTGGTTCCCTATTAAATAGGAGGCTTTAAATGGTCAAAACCGCCATAGGAGGTCAGTTCCAGTAGCTTGGGCTGCTTCTCTTCGCGCCTGGGCCTCTTGGCCACTTTGTGCCGGCTCCTGCCTGCCTGGGCCTACCTCGGCCAGCCTGGGCCGCTCGTGACCCCGCCTAGGCCGGCCTCTGCCCTGCGCTGGCCACTGGCGGCCCTCTCCTGGGCCTGTTTGGCCACATGGGCCGCAGGCCAGGCTAGCCTAGCCTAGGCCACTGGCCTGCCTGGCCAGGCTGGTGGGACCCACTGGTATGTGGGTCCCGCCCTTCGTTGATAATTGTGAAATTAATATCTCTTTGTTCTGAGCTCCAAACACGGTGAATAATATATCCATTTCAATCAGCACGACGTGCTCTTTGCAATGGTGTAGTCAAAATATTCATTTGAGGTGCTTTTATTCGGTGAAAAATAGAATATTCCTGCAAAGCCGTGAAAATACCAAAACTCGTGGAACTTGGTTAAATAAAGACCTACATCTATGTTTCGAGTTTCAATTCATGTCTTTTTAGGCATAAAGTGACAACTAATTTTGGGAAATCAGAGCCATCAACATCCCCGAGCACAGCAAGTGCTCGGAAACGCTTCCGAACAGACGAGGCGACGATGAAGTCCCCGAGCACAGCAAGTGCTCCGAAATGCTTCCGAACAGATGAGGCGACGACGAAGTCCCCAAACGTAGCAAGTGCTCGGAAACGCTTTCGAAAAGACAAGGCGACAACAAAGTCCCCGAACACAGCAAGTGCTCGAAAACGGTTTCGAACAAACGAGGCGACGACGAAATCCCCGAGCACAGCAAGTGCTCAAAAATGCTTCCGAATAGACGAGGCGACGACAAAGTCCCCGAGCACAGCAAGTGCTTGGAAATGCTTTCGAAAAGATGAGGTGACGATGAAGTCTTTGAGCATAGCAAGTGCTCGGAAACGCTTCCGAATAGACGAGGCGACGACGAAGTCCCCAAACATAGAAAGTGCTCGGAAACGCTTTCAAAAAGACGAGGCGACGGCGAAGTCCCCGAGCACAGCAACTGCTCGAGTCCTGTAGATCCATGTACCCAGCAGTACCTATGCGAGTATTTAAACTGTCATGCTTGCTTTATAATGGACCGGAGGGTGAAGGAAAACGGTTCATCGGCACACGTGCACGATGCTTAGTAGCCACTTGAATCAAGAAACTGCCACTGCTTGCTCTAGCCGCCGCCGCCTAGGGTTTCCTCAATCACCAAATCAAAATCTGATTTCGTTCGGATTCCTCCAATTTGACCTTCCGCCACCTCATATCTGTGTACATTTTGTGGAAATGGCTCCTAGGAAGAGCACACGCGTTCCCCCGAAGAAGACGGTGGAGCCGCAGCCTGGAGAGCTTCGCCTAGATCAAGAATGGTAGCGGTCTTCGGTGACGGAGAAGATGATTCAATCACTGGTGGCCTAGGGGATACTGCCGGATTGGGCCACCGCCGGATGGCAGCCGTCGAATGGTGAGCCATATCCTATGCCCAACACCAATGAGATTGTAGTCTTGCTGATTATTTTCTCCGTGGGTTCGGCGTTCCCTGCGACCCCTTTCTTCGCAAGCTCTTTGATTATTGTGATATTTCCTTGTGCTTTCTGCATCCCAATTCCATCTTCCACATCTCTATTTTCATTCACCTATTCCGCTATCTATTCATTCTTGTGAATTCAAGCGGTGGGGGTTCATGGATAGACGGGGTAATATATCTGAAGCTCTGGGATGGGATGCCTGCGCAATATCTTTCCATCCCTCTCAACACAAGCCTCCACGATTGGAACCAAAGATGGTTCTATCTATCAAACTAGGATCCACCCGTTCAGTGTGCTGTGGACCACATACCGAAAACAAAACCATCCTGGTTAGACAAACCTGGACCAGATGAGATGAATCAGGTGCATGATGTAACACCCTAGTGTTAAACTTGCTAAACCACCTGCATCACATTGCATTGACATGTCATGAACCTCATCTCATCATTTCAAGTGTATGAGTAAAGTGAATTTCAATGCAATGCTAGCTACATCATATATAAATATGTGTATGTGCATATAGGGTTATAATGGTGAAATGAAACAAAAATGATTTTTAACATTTTTGGAATGTCCAATCTAGTTTAGAATGTTTAATCAAACATTTTTCATGTTGGGGGTAGCACTTGATTTGGTCTCTAGCTAGGACTTTGACCTAGGGTTAGGTTTAGGGCATTTAGAGTGAATTTGATAATTAAATTTGCAAGTGCTATTTAAACTTTTCAAATGACTTTGGTCCTTAAATAAAGATTTTAGTAAACTTAATTTGTGACAAATGTTATTAAGGGTCCAACTCAAGAAAATGCTTTTTACTAGGTTAATTTGAGTCCCTAAGGTAGATAGGGTCAGAAGTTTCTTCTGAATTTTGGTTAAGTATAAAACTGAATCACAGTTTCAAGTACCCTACTTGGCTAATCTATATCTCCCTGTCTAGGTTTAACCAACCCAAGGTGCCTTACTACCATTTGAAGTTCTTCTATAGTACTTTAATTGGTATTAGGGAACTTTGCCCTAAAACCCAATGGATTAGTAGTTAGAGAGCACTAAAAATCGAGTTTTAGTCATTGCACATGCACTGAACTGGGTTGAATTCCTTTGAGACCATGTGTCGGGCAGTTGGCGTGCATCACGTGTCATCGCCGGAAATCGACACTGAAGAGCCGCCGTAGTCGCCTCCAGCCGAGCTCCACCGCTTAGGGAGATTGCAAACTCGAAGTTGATCACCCTGAGCTCATCCAAATCCATCCCAATCGCCTTTGCCGTGTCATCATTTTCCTCTGCTCTCTCTGCCCACAGCCAAGCTCAACCATGGCGCCACCGACTGTGTTCGTCGTCCCCGGCTAACCACCGTCCAAACCACCGCACCCAAAGCTCTACCCTAACTCCCTCTATCTCCCTGACAACCTTACCAAGCCCCTCGACCCGCAGACCTACCACCGAGCCCTTCGCCACCGCCGGTTCACGGACAGAGCTCCACCACCGCGACATTCGCCGTGGCTAGGAGACGGTGAGCCCTCTCATTCTCTCTCGCTTTGCGTCTCTAGCTCAGTTAGGGTCCAATTTCATGATTTCGAAATCGGTTTGGAGTTTGGTAGTGTGTTCTCATCGGAACGCGGACGTGCCGACGATGAACGTGCCGCTGTCCGCCATGGCCGGTATCGACTGTGCTCTAAAGCATCTCTGTCCGATTCCTCGTGCCTAGAGTTCCGTCAGAGGTCACTGAAGCTTACGGTATCGATGGTTTGAGTCGTAGAAGTTCGGGCTCGCCTGCACAGCGTCGCCATGCGCCGCCATCCGCCATGGCCGGCGACGTGACGTGTCCCGTGTGCCGACCAGCCCAACTAGCTATACCAGTAGGTACGTCTCGATGCGAGGATCACAAATATGTGCTCGGTTTTGCCGGAGGAATCACCGGCGACTGAGCTCTTCTTGGTCAAAGGTGGCGGCCCCCTCTGTCTCGCTGACGCGTGGGGTCAGTTTGACCCTAGGGCCCGACTGTCTGCCCCTGTGTGTGGTTCGGTGTGTGTATTGCTGGGTACGGGTAGCAGTTAGGGTTAAGTCTAAATCCGAAAATGGTTTATTTCTATTTCCAGGAAATTGCTAAATGCTTGCAAAAATCATAGAGAGAGTTATGCCTGTCCAAATGGAGTGAGACAAGACTTCTTAGCTTTCTAGTGATATGTACTGTTTAGGAAAAATATGAAACCCTACAGTTAGTATGATAATTATGTGAGTTACAAATTAATTTGTAAATCTGCATTTATCTTCAGAAATGCATAATTAATTCTAGGAGTGTGCTAAAAATATGATTCCACTTCTGGTAATCTTGTTTTGATGAGTAGAATCAGGGAAAAATATTGGTTAGGCATGTTCTCTGTTTGGTAGTAGAGTTTCTGTTCAAGCCCCATTTAGGGTTTGATTGCTTGGAAATTCATTATAAAATAAATACATGTAATCTAGGTATGGATATTTTTGTGTGATGTTTCTAGGTGATGAAGAACAATAGAAAATTTTGAAATCTGTTGTTTGATACTTTACACTGTAGTAACTATTTTCCATGCAATTTCAGCCTGTTATCTTGTTATTTTTGTGTAGAAGTTCTGTATGTCCAAATGGTCTGAAATTTGGAATAGTGAGTTCATGTAGTCCTGTTCTATCCTACTGTATTATTTTGGGAATTTTATGTAGCTTCGATCTGGTTGGTCTAGTTATAAGTGAAGCTAAGAGTTATGTGGTTAAGCACTTGTTTGGGATAAATAGATGTCATTTGCATGTTGTTTGGTTCATCCAACAATGGTGTTTCCTGATGCATCCCTAAATATGTACTTGCTTGAAGTTAAGCTTGAATGCATTCCAGGGAAGTTGTTGGGATAGCCATGTCTACGGTAATCTAGTTAACCCATTTTGAGCTTCTATAATGCATGTTAGGACTTGTATGAAAATAAATATTCCTCTCTATCGAAGAAGAAATGTGCATGTACTTAGTAAACGAAAATGATTCGTGTATGCTGCATTTCATGAAAGCATGCATACGCATCATATCAAATACCTTGAAGATTACTATGCATCCCTGTATTCATCTTGCACAACCATGCATACAGGATCGTTGGAGGAGGTGAATCTGACCGAAGTAAGCCCGACCGAGGAGGAGATCCCTCCGGAGGCCCCAGCTGCTGAACCTAGGAGTCGAGAACAATACTGACTTGCCCGAGTGCCCTGACCACCAGCCCTTGACTTTCCTGAAAGGCAAGCCCCGGTGCATTCTTATTTCCTACGTTTTTGTAATGAAATGACTTGAGTATAGTGATTGTTGCATTAAGTGTAGAAATTGTTTGAAAACGTAGCTGCATTATATTGGACAAGTATATATATCCTTCACCTAAATAGGTCTAGGATCGTATCTTCTGCTTAGCCTAGCTTAGAACTGGTAGATATGGTGATTCCGATCACCCAAATAAGAAAGTGAGGAGCACGGTTGGCTATAATTGCTATCGTGATATAACCATGTGAGTTGAGGGAGGAATTGAGATGGGCGGAAGGATGATTTGGATACAACAAGGCATGGAGATCTTGGTTGTAAACCAATCACCGCCAAGTGAAATAGGGAAACATCCTTGTGGGACATCGGTCAAGATTGAAAGACGTCATCACTGAGCTGGCCGGATAAATCGTTCCGACCGCGAAGCCGAGTGGCTCTATTTGGGCCGGGAACTGGATTAGCTGGGTTTATATACTGGACCGCGTAGGGTTTTGGGAGCTAAATCGGACCATGGGCAGGTTGGAGCCTGATCGTCCTGGCCACTAGTGAGTCCCCTAGTATATGCCTCCCCCAGACCCGTGGAGGAACCCAAATAGTACCAAAAGTGACCTAACGCTTCTCGACGGGGAAGTCGTGGGTTTGTGATTGGCATTTTTCACCAGCTGGTTTGCAATCGATTCAAATCGCCATCTCTCCTGGATAGTGAGAAACTTGACTGATCTTCTCTCATGGTAGAAATGGATAAATTTGAACATGAACGTGGTTATCAAAGTAAATGCCAAATTGCTGTGGTTATATTATATTGCTTGCTTAGAATTAAATCAAGTGCTTGAATTAGATCAGGATTAAGTTATAAGCAAGGAGTTATGACTACTAAAAGCTTGCTAGTAAGTACCAGATAACACCCTAAACTAAAATGGCTTTTTACGCAAATGAGTCAGCCAACTCCACCAAAAAGCCTTGCATATTCCTTGAGAGTCTTTTATTTGGTAAGACAGGTAAGTCTTACAGAGTACAATTGTGTACTCAGGGTTTATATCCTATTGTTGCAGATGGCCAAGTCTTTTATGGCTATTGTAAGAATTGTTTCACCCCGGCCGTGGACGAGGACTGAAGCGTGGGCAGCTTGCGTCTTCGAGTTTAATAGTTATCTTATCTAGCAGTTTAATCCTAAGTATGGCACTGTATATTAAATAAGTATGTTTGTGTAAGACTTGGTTTGTATAACTACCTTGCTTCCGCTAAGTTTGAAACTTATGATGTAATATCTATCTTCGTACTCCGAACCTTGAAGTTATGTAATATGGATGTATGTTGTTGAACTCTGTACGATCTTGGTTGTGTTACCATTTGGTTTGAAATCCTTCGAGATTTCACGGACTGCCGGGTTTATATGGGCTCAAGTGTGGTTCTTTAGCTGTTTCGACGACTATCGCCGTACTTGTGCTCTTATAAATTGGTCAGGTTCTATCACAGCTGGTACCGGAGCAAGGTTCAACACACATCATTCATATTAGTGTATTTTAAACGGAAAAGGCTTTGGTTTTCAAAACTAATTGTCCATTATTAGTTAGTAGGTTTCAAAAGTGAGTTGAAAACTTGAGTGTGCCAAGGATCATACTTAGTGTAGCCCTAATATAGGACTATAGGTGGCTTATTAAAGTACTAACTTGGGGGAATTTGCATCATGTTTTGTGAGTGCTTCTTATTGCCTTTGTTTCATTTTTTTTATCGACGCCCAGGTAAGGTGAAGACGGGCCAAATGTGCCACTTCGGACTCAGGTAAGGTGAGTTGTGAGTGTACGATTGAAAAACCGTCGATCAATGGGGAGTGCTTATTATAATACTGAAGTAGGTACATCTGTCCATATGTGCCTATGGAAGTATCCATGTGTGGAGTACTTGCATTTTGGGGTCGCAAATGCTCATGGGAGCATTTCCAGCAAAAAGTGCTTCTTATCGCTATGCATACATGTGGGAATCGGGCTGAAATCAATCTTCTGCAGGTACGCTAACTACGTGTAGTACGATGTAGTTACGTATATGAGAGCGACTGTATGCCACCACTTAGTACGGTAGTATGGTTAGGTGTGAGGACGTATGGAACGTTCATGCATCATGGTCATTCATGTTCTGTTCTTATCCGAATTTCTTCACACAATGACAAGCAAAGTGAAAATAATGGGAATAAATCTTTTCTATAATTATTTTCATGTCTCTCTCAAAATCTTCTACAACTGGCTCCACCAACTCATAACCACAGGTTTCTAGGACCAATTTGGGACACCCACTCTGTTGTGGAGGACGTTGGAATCTGTTGGACATGCTGAGCCACCAAGCTACTACTGGGAAGAAGAGGGAGGTGGAGTGGAAGCATTTTACAAGGTTGGGATTCCATGTTAAGGAGCCTTTGTGGATCCATTGTCGAGCAACATGCACTAGTTACTCAGATTGAACAGCAGTTTGAAATCGCAAGCAAAGCTCGTCATGATGCTTGAGATATGTTGATGGTGACAACGATCCTACCTCCGAGGATGAAGAGGAGAATCCCGAAGCTAACGATAGTGATGACGGGAATAGTAGTGCGTCTATGATCGATAGCGATCATGACAACTCGTGGTTTCTAGTAGTTTCCTTATTTTTATTATGGTTATGTTGTGGAGTTGAATTTTTTTGTGCCCTTGTTATTATTATGTTTACTCTTTTGTAGCATGTAATACTTTGGCATGAATTTTAATTTTTCCGCAACAATACCATTATTAATCCTCTCCCATTTTTATGAAAATTTTCATAGATGCCGGTCAATACGCGTTCTCACGGGTCTGGTAGTGGTAGCAGGAACGACAATGAGAATGAAGAGTTGCCACCACCACCACCGTTCACCCCTGAGCAGATGTTCGCTGCAGTTCATCGGGACTCAGCACAACCTGGAAGCTGTTCTGCGCGAAATGGCAGCCAACAATGCTCGTGGTGGAGATCGTCATCGTGGCAATGATGAGAACCAATTCAGCTCTTATAAAGATTTCATGGATACCAAGCTACCCATCTTTAAGGAAGCCGCTGAACCACTACAAGCCGATGAATGGCTCCACACCATAGAGCAAAAATTTTCGGTGTTGAGGCTGAATGATGAGCTGAAAGTGAATTATGCCGCTCTCCAGTTTCAGGGACCCGCGGGAATTTGGTGGTCGCACTACAAGGCTACCATTCCGGCAGGTACTGAAATTACGTGGGATCGTTTCAAGACTGCTTTCTGAGGTCATTATATTCCTCTAGGTCTAATGAGGATGAAGGCAAATGAGTTCATGCAGCTGACTATGGGTACCAAGAGCCTGACTGAGTACCTTCATGCCTTCAATAATCTGGCAAGGTATGCTCCTAGCTATGTGGATACTGAGGAAAAGAAAATTGAGAACTTCAAGAGAGGCCTGAGCACTAAGCTGATGAAGACCCTGGCAAACAACACTAGAACTACATTCAATGACTTCATTAGTGATGCCCTAACTCAAGAGCACCAAAACAATCTACACGCCATTGCTAAGGGTCAAAAGAGGCCATTTGAAGGAGGTTCGTCTCAGCCAAGGGCTCCTCCTGCAAATCGTCCTGCTTATCGTCAGCCTGTGCCAGGATCTCGATATAGGCCTCCAACCAAGAAGTTTAACGTGAATCAGCCACAGAATAAGTACCGTAGGGCTTTCACGGTGCCTATTCCGAAGGGTAATGCAAGTCCAGGGAATCTAGCAAATGCCAAGGTGCCAGCTAACAGTGGACCTTGTTTCAATTGTGGAAGACTAGACATTATGCTAATAATTGTCCGTACCCTGAAGAAGCAGGCTGGGAACACGGGCGTTCAGCAAGGCCGTGTTCATTTCACTGAAATAGAAGAAATTCCTGAAGGAGAACCTGTGACAGCGGGTATGTTTCTTGTTAACCAAAGCCCTGCAGTTGTTTTGTTTGATTCTGGATCATCTCATTCATTCATAAGTCAAGCATTTGCACAACAACATGCTTATCCAGTAACAGAATTGAACTATGGGTTCCGTATAAGCTCAGCAGGAGCTGATATTTCTACTAGGCAAATGGTTCAAGGAGTGACCATTAAGATTAAAGAAAGAAATTTTAGGACTAGTCTCATAGTTTTGCCTGGTTTGGGAGTAGATGTGATTTTAGGAATGAGCTGGATGAAGCATTGGGGTGCAAACCTCAATATTGTTGACCGAACCATTTCTCTGAAAGAACCTTAAGGTAGTGGGTCTTTTCAAGTAAGTTTACCAAGGGGTGGTGATCTTTATGGATTGTCCTTTGCTGCTGGGGCAATAAATATAGCTGACATCCCTGTAGTATGTGAGTTTCCTGACGTCTTTCCTGATGATCTGCCGGGATTGCCACCTGGCAGAGAAGTTGAGTTTGCAATAGAACTGATACCGGGTACTGCACCAATCTCGAGAAGGCCGTATAGAATGTCACCAAGTGAACTAACTGAACTTAAGAAGCAGATTCAAGAGCTGTTAGATAAAGGGTTTATTCGCCCTAGTTCGTCTCTGTGGGGTTGTCCAGCCTTATTCGTGAAGAAGAAGGATAACACATTGAGGATGTGTGTAGATTATAGACCCTTGAATGCCGTGACCATTAAAAATAAGTATCCTTTGCCTCGGATTGATATATTGTTTGACCAGCTATCTAAGGCTAAGGTGTTCTCAAAGATTGATTTAAGGTCAGGATATCATTAAATTAAGATTCGCCCTCAGGATATTTCAAAGACTGCTTTTTCTACCAGGTACGGATTGTACGAGTATCTTGTTATGTCTTTCGGCCTAACAAATGCTCCTGCATACTTTATGTACCTGATGAATTCAGTCTTTATGCCTGAGTTGGACAAATTTGTAGTGGTTTTCATTGATGATATACTGATATATTCAGAAAATGAGCAAGATCACGCTGAGCACTTAAGAATAGTCTTGACTAGACTTAGAGATCATAAGCTATATGCCAAGTTTAGTAAGTGTGAGTTCTGGTCAAACAAAGTTCCATTTCTTGGTCATATCCTGTCTGATGAAGGAATATCTGTAGATCCTTCCAAAGTGCAACAAGTGTTGGATTGGAAAGCACCAACTTCAGTCACAGAAGTTAGGAGTTTCTTAGGGTTAGCGGGATATTATCGTCGATTCGTTCCTGATTTCTCTAAGATAGCTCACCCTATGACTAAGTTGTTGCATAAAGATAAGAAATTTGAATGGACTCCAGCTTGTGAGGCTGCCTTCCGCACTTTACAGAATTTGCTAACCACCGCTCCTGTTCTAGCACAGCCAAATATAGAGAAACCATTTGATGTCTTTTGTGATGCCTCTGGTACTGGTTTAGGGTGTGTCTTAATGCAAGAAGGCCGTGTAATTGCTTATGCTTCAAGGCAACTTAGAAAACATGAAGAAAATTATTCTACGCATGATTTAGAGTTAGCTGCTGTAGTACATGCTCTGAAGATATGGAGGCATTATCATATGGGCAACAAATGTCACATTTATACTGATCACAAGAGTCTCCGATATATCTTTACACAGCCAGAGTTAAATATGAGGCAGCGCAGATGGTTAGAATTAATCAAGGATTATGATTTGGAAGTGCATTATCATCCAGGAAAAGCCAATGTAGTTGCCGATGCACTGAGCCGCAAATCTCATAATCTGTTAGTGCAACCATTGCTAGAAGATGGATTTAACCTATTACATCTAGTTGTGTTACATAGTATCACAGTTAGATGTACTTTAGAAAGTAAGATCATCGAAGCTCAGAAAACTGATCCTGGAATATTCCATATTAAACGTAAGATGAAAGAACAAAAACTTACACATTCTCATGATGATGAAAAGGGAATTTTGTGGTTCAAGGATCGTTTGGTAGTACCAAAAGATCGGGAACTTAGAAATCAAATCATGGATGATGCACATTGTTCGCCTTTGTCTATCCATCCTGGAAGTAGCAAAATGTATCATGATCTGAAACCTCGGTTTTGGTGGACAAAAATGAAGAAAGAAATTGCAGCTTATGTGCTAGATGTGATACATGTTGTCAGGTAAAAGCCGTTCATATGAAGCCTACAGGTTTGCTACAACCGTTGTCTGTTCCGGGTTGGAAATGGGAGGAAATTAGTATGGATTTCATTGTAGGTCTTCCTACAACTCAAAAGGGGCATGATTCAATTTGGGTGATCGTAGATCGTTTAACCAAATATGATCATTTCATACCTGTTAAGGTTACTTACCGACCACATGAGTATGCAGAAATTTACTATGCTCAGATATTACGGCTTCATGGAGTGCCTAGGGCTATCATTTCTGATAGAGGACCTCAATTTACCGCTCGTTTTTGGGAGCATTTGCATAAGCAAATGGGAACTAATCTAGTTTGCAGTACTGCTTACCATCCTCAAACCTCTGGACAGATAGAAAGAGTGAATCAAATTTTAGAAGATATGCTTAGAGCTTGTGTTATATCTTCCAAGGGTTCTTGGGAAAAGTGGTTACCATTAGCAGAGTTTTCATACAATAATAGTTATCAAGAGAGCATTAAGATGGCGTCGTTTGAAGCATTGTATGGAAGGAAATGTAGGACACCTCTAAATTGGGTTGAGGCAGGAGAAAGAAGGTATTATGGCATTGATTTTGTCAAAGAAGCTGAAGAAAAAGTAAGAATTATTCAACAACATATAGAAGCAGCTCAGTCACGTCAAAAGAGTTATGTTGACAAGAGAAGAAGGCCGATTGTGTATCGTGTTGGTGACTATGTATACCTGAAAGTTTCACCAATGAAAGGTGTACAACATTTTGGTATCAAGCGAAAACTAGCCCCAAGATATGTGGGACCTTACAAGATTATTGGAAAATGTGGAAAGGTAGCTTATAGAGTACAACTACCTCCGGAGATGCAAGTTATCTTCAATGTCTTTCATGTTTCTCAGCTCAAGAAGTGTCTAAGAGTCCCCGAGGAACGAGTAAGGATTGAAGATATAAAGTTGAAAACAGACTTGACCTACGAAGAGAAACCTATTCGAGTGATTGACACCAATGAAAGAGCGACCCGTAGCAAAGTGATTAAGTTCTACAAAGTAGTTTGGAACAACCAAGGAGAAGAAGATGCTACTTGGGAAAGAGAAGATTATTTGAAGGAAGTTTACCCTACTTTCTATAAAACCTGGTATTACTCCTAATCTCGACGAGATTCTTTTAAGGGGGTAGGGGCTGCAACACCCTAGTGTTAAGCTTGCTAAACCACCTGCATCACATTGCATTGACACGTCATGAACATCATCTCATCATTTCATGTGTATGAGTAAAGTGAATTTCAATGTAATGCTAGCTACATCATATATAAATATGTGTATGTGCATATAGGGTTATAATGGTGAAATGAAACAAAAATGATTTTTAACATTTTTGGAATGTCCAATCTAGTTTAGAATGTTTAATCAAACATTTTTCATGTTGGGGGTAGCACTTGATTTGGTCTCTAGCTAGGACTTTGACCTAGGGTTAGGTTTAGGGCATTTAGAGTGAATTTGATAATTAAATTTGCAAGTGCTATTTAAACTTTTCAAATGACTTTGGTCCTTAAATAAAGATTTTAGTAAACTTAATTTGTGACAAATGTTATTAAGGGTCCAACTCATGAAAGTGCTTTTTACTAGGTTAATTTGAGTCCCTAAGGTAGATAGGGTCAGAAGTTTCTTCTGAATTTTGGTTAAGTATAAAACTGAATCACAGTTTCAAGTACCCTACTTGGCTAATCTATATCTCCTTGTCTAGGTTTAACCAACCCAAGGTTCCTTACTACCATTTGAAGTTCTTCTATAGTACTTTAATTGGTATTAGGGAACTTTGCCCTGAAACCCAATGGATTAGTACTTAGAGAGCACTAAAAATCGAGTTTCAGTCATTGCACATGCATTGAACTGGGTTGAATTCCTTTGAGACCACGTGTCGGGCAGCTGGCGTGCATCACGTGTCATCGCCAGAAATCGACACTGCAGAGCCGCCATGTCGCCTCCAGCCGAGCTCCACCGCTTAGGGAGATTGCAAACTCGAAGTTGATCACCCTGAGCTCATCCAAATCCATCCCTATCGCCTTTGCCGTCGTCATCGTTCTCCTCTGCTCTCTCTGCCCGCAGCCAAGCTCAACCATGGCGTCGCCGACTGTGTTCGTCGTCCCCGGCTAACCACCGTCCAAACCACCGCACCCAAAGCTCTACCCTAACCCCCTCTATCTCCCTGACAACCTTACCGAGCCCCTAGACCCGCAGACGCGCCACCGAGCCCTTCGCCACCGCCGGTTCACCGACAGAGCTCCGCCACCGTGACATTCGCCGTGGTCGGGAGACGGTGAGCCCTCTCGTTCTCTCTCGCTTTGCGTCTCTACCTCAGTTAGGGTCCAATTTCATGATTTCGAAATCGGTTTGGAGTTTGGTAGTGTGTTCTCGTCGGAACGCGGACGTGCCGACGATAAACGCGCCGCCGTCCGCCATGGCCGGTATCGGCTATGCTCTAAAGCATCTCTGTCCGATTCCTCGTGCCTAGAGTTCCGTCAGAGGTCACTGAAGCTTACGGTATCGATGGTTTGAGTCGTAGAAGTTCGGGCTCGCCTGCGTAGCGTCGCCGTGCGCCGCCATCCGCCATGGCCAGCGACGTGCCGTGTCCCGTGCGCGACCAGCCCAACTAGCTATACCAGTAGGTACGTCTCGATGCGAGGATCACAAATATGTGCTTGGTTTCGCCGGAGGTATCACCGGCGACGAGCTCTTCTTGGTCAAAGGTGGCGGCCCCCTCTGTCTCACTGACGCGTGGAGTCAGTTTGACCCTAGGGCCCGACTGTCTGCCCCTGTGTGTGGTTCGGTGTGTGTATTGCTGGGTACGGGTAGCAGTTAGGGTTAAGTCTAAATCCGAAAATGGTTTATTTCTATTTCCAGGAAATTGCTAAATGCTTGCAAAAATCATAGAGAGAGTTATGCCTGTCCAAATGGAGTGAGACAAGACTTCTTAGCTTTCTAGTGATATGTACTGTTTAGGAAAAATATGAAACCCTAAAATTAGTATCATAATTATGTGAGTTACAAATTAATTTGTAAATCTGCATTTACCTTCAGAAATGCATAATTAATTCTAGGAGTGTGCTAAAAATATGATTCCATGTCTGGTAATCTTGTTTTGATGAGTAGAATCAGGAAAAAATATTGGTTAGGCATGTTCTTTGTTTGGTAGTAGAGTTTCTGTTCAAGCCCCATTTAGGGTTTGATTGCTTGGAAATTCATTATAAAATAAATACAAGCAATCTAGGTATGGATATTTTTGTGTGATGTTTCTAGGTGATGAAGAACAATAGAAAATTTTGAAATCTGTTGTTTGATACTTTCCACTGTAGTAACTATTTTCCATGTAATTTCAGCCTGTTGTCTTGTTATTTTTGTGTAGGAAGTTCTGTATGTCCAAATGGTCTGAAATTTGGAAAGTCAGTTTATGTAGTCCTGTTCTATCTACTGTATTTTTCTGGGAATTTTATGTAGCTTAAATCTGGTAGGTCTAGTTATAAGTGAAGCTAAGAGTTATGTGGTTAAGCACTTGTTTGGGATAAATAGATGTCATTTGCATGTTGTTTGGTTCATCCAACAATGGTGTTTCCTGATGCATCCCTAAATATGCACTTGCTGAAGTTAAGCTTGAATGCATTCTAGGGAAGTTGTTGGGATAGCCATGTCTACAGTAATCTAGTTAACCCATTTTGAGCTTCTATAATGCATGTTAGGACTTATATGAAAATAAATATTCCTCTCTACCGAAGAAGAAATAAGCATGTACTTAGTAAACGAAAATGATTCGTGTATGATGCATTTCATGAAAGCATCCGTACGCATCATATCAAATACCTTGAAGATTACTATGCATCCCTGTATTCATCTTGCACGACCATGCATACAGGATCGTTGGAGGAGGTGAATCTGACCGAAGTAAGCCCGACCGAGGAGGAGATCCCTCAGGAGGCCCCAGCTGCCAAACCAGGAGTCGAGAACAACACTGACTTGCCCGAGTGCCCTGACCACCAGCCCTTGACTTTCCTGAAAGGCTAGCCCCGGTGCATTCTTATTTCCTACGTTTTTGAAATGAAATGACTTGAGTATAGTGATTGTTGCATTAAGTGTAGAAATTGTTTGAAAACGTAGCTGCATTATATTGGACATGTATATATATCTTTCACCTAAATAGGTCTAGGATCGTATCTTCTGCTTAGCCTGGCTTAGAACCGGTAGATATGGTGATTCCGATCACCAAAATAAGAAAGTGAGGAGCACGGTTGGCTATAATTGCTATCGTGATATAACCATGTGAGTTGAGGGAGAAATTGAGATGGGCGGAAGGATGATTTGGATACAACAAGGCATGGAGATCTTGGTTGTAAACCAATCACCGCCAAGTGAAATAGGGAAACATCCCTGTGGGACATCGATCAAGATTGAAAGACGTCATCACTTAGCTGGCCGGATAAATCGTTCCGACCGCGAAGCCGAGTAGCTCTATTTGGGCCGGGAACTGGTTAGCTGGGTTTATATACTGGACCGCGTAGGGTTTTGGGAGCTATATCGGACCATGGGCAGGTTGCAGCCTGATCGTCCTGGCCACTAGTTAGTCCCCCAGTATATGGCTCCCCCAGACCCGCGGAGGAACCCAAATAGTACCAAAACTGACCTAACACTTCTCGACGGGGAAGTCGTGGGTTTGTGATTGGCATTTGTCACCAGCTGGTTTGCAATCGATTCGAATTGCCATCTCTCCTGGATAGTGAGAAACTTGACTGATCTTCTCTCATGGTAGAAATGGATAAATTTGAACATGGACATGGTTATCAAAGTAAATGCCAAATTGCTATGGTTATATTATATTGCTTGCTTAGAATTAAATCAAGTGCTTGAATTAGATCAGGATTAAGTTATAAGCAAGGAGTTATGACTACTAAAAGCTTGCTAGTAAGTACCAGATGACACCGTAAAATAAAATGGCTTTTTACGCAAATGAGTCAGCCAACTCCACCAAAAAGCCGTGCATATTCCTTGAGAGTATTTTATTTCGGTAAGATGGGTAAGTCTTGCGGAGTACAATTATGTACTCAGGGTTTATTCCCTATTGTTGCAGATGGCCAAGTCTTTTATGGCTATTGTAAGAATTGTTTCACCCCGGCCGTAGACGAGGACTGAAGCGTGGGCAGCTTGTGTCTTCGAGTTTAATAGTTATCTTATCTAGCAGTTTGATCCTAAGTATGGCACTGTATATTAAATAAGCATGTTTGTGTAAGACTTGGTTTGTATAACTACCTTGCTTCCGCTAAGTTTGAAACTTATGATGTAATATCTATCTTCGTACTCCGAACCTTGAAGTTATGTAATATGGATGTATGTTGTTGAACTCTATACGATCTTGGTTGTGTTACCATTTGGTTTGAAATCCTTCGAGATTTCACGGACTACCGGGTTTATATGGGCTCAAGTGTGGTTCTTTAGCTGTTTCGATGGCTATCGCCGTACTTGTGCTCTTATAAATTGGTCGGTTCTGTCACACATGAATTGCTGGAGATCTTGAAGAACATCACGCTTGATGAAGTTGGAGTCGCTGCCAATTTTATACGGCGCCGAGTACAACCCTGTAAGGAGAGAATACATCCTGCTTTTGAGTAGGCGAGGGGTGACTGACCCGACCAGGGAAGTGGTAGAACACATATCAGCTTCTGAAGCGACAATAAGGCTGAAAGAGCTTTTTGAGAAAGGGACATTCATCAACAATCATGGTCAATAGAAGGCCTTGCATAATGGGAATCCACCGCCCAAGGTACATTGCTTGTAAATTTCTTCCTTTGTTTTCTATCCAGATGTTGGTCCTTTGTATCTTGTTTGATTGGTCAAAGATTAATGGTCAGGACCAGAAGTTCTACTTCTCGGAGGTGCCGCCGAATGAGTGGCCTGAGGGCGTAGACTCACGCCACAGCTACTAGCTTGGTGATGAAGACAAATACTCTGAAGAGCCTAAACATGATGAAGAGGATGAGCAGGATAAGGAAGACTAAGAAACCCTTGCTCGCCGAGCAGCTCGCGGTAAGCAGCCGGTGAGCGAGAAGACCAGTTCATCGAAGAGCGGAGGTCGGATGCCCGGGAAGCCCATGAAAATATCTGAGGGTCAGCATCGTCATCAGGCGATGATACCTTCCTCAAGTGATGATGAAGGGCCGCCACTGAAGCGCCAGAAAAGCGAGGTTCCCCCGACTAGAATGCCCAGCCCTGATGAAGGGACCACTGGTTGGAAGAAGCAGTTTGCGAGTAAGCGCCGCCGCTCAGAGATGTAAGTTTTCCATATCCTTCTTTCTGTTGTGTGTCTTTCTCCGTTCTTGATGACGAGAAGTTCTTCGGTGTTGCATGGAGGGGTCCTTTGACTGATGACATTGAAGGGAGTGGCGAAGTGATCGGAGAGAAGCCGACAAAAAGTAGGGCTGGCGGTGGTGTCCCTGTCTCGTGGCCTTCCGACCATGAGTCTCTGACAAAGGAGCCATAGCTAGATGCTCACACATAGGAGGACCCGCAAGAGGACTCCATGGCCCGTCGCCAGTCGCCGCCACCGGAGCAGCAGCCATAGCCTACCCCAACACCACCAGTTTCGCCACCGGGTCAAGGCGTAGAGCAACCACAGGAGGACGCTGGAGGAGGTTGCCGGTCAGAGTCTGAGCCTCATGGCTCAGTACCACCGGTGGGTTCTGATCAGGGGCGAATGCTCACGCCGGCAGTTCTTCGTAGGGAGGCATCCCAGGGGCAAGTCAGGAGCATCAGGACCGGCCGTCTTCGAGCATAGCTCCTCTTGAGCAAGATGTTGAAGAGAACTCCCGGGAAGCTACAGGAGAGGTTCCGCCGGCGGTGCTTCACTTCCTGGCGGCGAGTCGGCGACACCTATGCCATTGCAGTGGAGGAGGGAATGGCGGACGAGGAGCTAGATGCGTAGAAGGCCAATATAAATGATACCCGCGCCAACCTGAGGAAGGTGCTTCGCCGGCTGGGGCAGTTGTCTTCATGTGTGCAGGTAACAGCTCCTTCCTCCGAGGTCGCTTGAGATGCTTCTGCTTGCCATTTGACGTGTTTTGTTGTTGTCGACCAGGTGGTGCATGATACAGCAGAGGACCGTCGGAAGACCCTCCATCACCTAGCTAGCGCTGCCATGAAGAACGAGGAGCTGCAGGAGGAGGTAAAGCGACTTGGCGAGGCGATGGGTGCCCTCCGCGAGCAGCGCAACCTCTTGCAGGGGCGCGTTGCTGACTTGGAAGATTCCGAACAGCAGTTGTTGGAGGATAAAAGAGGTCTGTAGCTGATTGGAGTTATTGGCATTTCACCTTGGATTGTTCTCTCTTCTAAGTCACGGAGTCATTATGTGCAGGGTTGCAAACTTCTTTTGAAAGCACAGTGAATCGAGGTTTGTGTTCTCTTGAGTTGCCCTTCTGGCTACATTCCCTTGTTAAAATCTGTTGGCTCATCTTCTTCTTGATGCAGTTAAGGAGCAGGCAAATGAAGTGTTGATCTTACGGGAGGCAGCTCAGAGAAACAAAGAGCTCCATCAAAGTAAGATTCAGTACTTCAAGGGCTGTCACACTATCCTTCATTGGTTGTGCTTAACTTATTCTTTGTGTGCAGAAACCGAAGCAAGGACACAGGCACAGCTTCATGACTTGACGCAAAGGCTTGAAGAAACTCAAGGGCGGTATGACGTCATGGCGGAGGGTATAAAGCCTGTGCTTGACATCATTAAGTATGCGCCTGCCGATCCGCCCGTTGGAGCCTTCGAAGATAGAGCACCGGGGTTGTTCGAGATTGTCCACCGCAGCAGTCAAGCACTACAGCATTTCAAGACCTTCTGCACCGACGTAATCAAGTGCTGTGGCATAT
Source organism: Eremochloa ophiuroides (assembly GCA_038502445.1). Classification (NCBI taxonomy): domain Eukaryota; kingdom Viridiplantae; phylum Streptophyta; class Magnoliopsida; order Poales; family Poaceae; genus Eremochloa; species Eremochloa ophiuroides. The sequence continues at coordinate 60,412,813 of JAHLJS010000002.1, forward strand.
CAACTGCCTGTATGCACGGCAAAGACAATTAAGTGAGGTCGGAAGATCTTGTATATAACGTTGGTCCAAAGTGTGGTATGATTAAGTTCGTGTAAATTTATTTTTAATCTTGGCATGATTTACTTCGCCTCTGAGCATTGTAGATGTTTGTTTAGTTTAGTCGCGTATGGTGAGAGGTGCCTGAGCGTGGTCGGGGCTTTTGGAGAGTTCGGCGAGGCGCACGAACGTGGTCAGGGACTTTCGGAGAGGTCGGAGTACAGCCCGAGCGTGGGGTTTGTGGAGAAATCGGCAACCAGTGCCCGCACGTTTGACGAGGCTTTTGGAGAACCTACTAAAACTGCCCAAGCGTCCCCGCGGCTTTTGTAGTAGTGAAGATTAACGGCCCTGGCACCCCTGAGGCTTACGTGATGGCAAAGTTGCCTGCGCTCTGTCAGGTCTTATGCTTATCAAGGGTGACGGCAACCCGAAGTAATCGGGGCTGGCGATGAAGCGGTGATGTTGGGCGGCCTGAAATGGTGCAGGGCTTACGCGCCGTAGAAGTTAGACTGCCCGAACAGGTGCGGGGCTTACGTGTCGGCAAAATTGGACTGCCCGAATTGGTATGGGGCTTACGTGTTGACGAAGTTAGACTGCCCGAACGGGTGTGGGGCATACGTGCTTTTGGTAGTGAGGTGCGATCACTGGCTGCCTGGGTGGTATAGGACTTAAGCACTGGCGACACATGTTAGTAGTTTGCTGATCTGCATGTACTGGCATATATGTATATGGCAATCATGTAACTTTTATTGAGTAACAAACAAAAATACGCATATCTGCCTTGATATGCTGTCAAGCATAGAAGCGCCATAGATGTTCGATGTTCCAGGAGTTGGGGATGTCGACGCCTTCAAGGTCGCACAGCCTATACGAGCCTGGCCGAGTTACGGCCTTGACCATGTATGGTCCTTCCCATGGAGAGGAGAGTTTGTGCATGCCCTCCTTGCTCTGTTTGCGACGGAGGATGAGGTCTCCGACCACGAAGAACCTACCATTGACGTTGCGGTTATAGTATCACCGCAGTCCCTCCAGGTACTTTGCCATGCGTGCGCAGGAGACCAAGCGCTCTTCCTTAAGCCGGTCGACGTCTTCTGCTCGGGCGGTGTCGGATCTTTCTTCATTGTAGTTTTTGACTCGAGGAGCTCGGAAGGTGACATCAGCCGGGAGCACTGCTTCAGATCCGTAGACCATGAAATCAGGAGATATGCCGGTATTTTGGCTGGGCTGGGTTCGTAGATCCCAGATGACCACCGGCAGCTCAAGGATCCAGTTCCCTGGGCTTCGTTTGATGACTTCATATGTAAGTGCTTCTTGAGGGCGTCGAGTAGCATCCCGTTCGCTCTCTCCACCTGTCCATTAGCTCGAGGATGAGCCACCGAGACGTACTTCACCATGATGCTCCATTCATCACAGAAATCCCAGAAGTTACTTATAGTAAATGTGGAACCGAGGTCGGTGTTGATGCTTTTTGACATCTACTAACGTCGCCAAATATAACTATATAACTTTTAATGCGAGAGGCAAGATTAGAAGGTCAATGGTAATTAATTAACTTGTCATTAGCAACTAGCCAATTTTCTATTACCAACATTCTTATGCAAGAACTAAGTTATCATCCCTAATTAATAATGCTAAGAATAAATAAAGGTTTTATATATTAATCTATGTGACTAGGCAGAAATAAATATAAATAATATAAACTAAGATCAGTTTTGCAAGCGGACAGATAATTATACCATTGTAGCATTTTACCTAGAGAGTTCTACCAGGTTGTCGATTTATATTTATACCACTTGGAAGGACTAGGATAAACTTTAATCTACTATATTGATAGTGATGGTATACAATGGATAAGTGACATTACCGATGTCATTTTCTCTACTCAAAACAGGTAGAGGTCACAAGGTCAATAAAGATAAAGCTAATAAGTATGATCAAGCATCATAAATAAAAGATAATCATCAGAGCACTTCTCTAGTCATAGTAATAGCTAGCCAATGGATAAACTAAGGAATTAATATCAAAGGTAATTCTATAACTACATCACTAAATAACTCTAATTAGTGTAATTACATCTAGCAATCATTGTTAGACTAATCCTATATCATAATCACAGGGCATCATCTAGGAAGGATGTGAAACAGAGTCATCAACCACCTTCGCGACTGTGCCTGCTGGCCTACGTACGGGGGGTGGACTACAGAGGACTCAACGCAGCTGTCACCTACGCGATCTACCACACGACCCGGCACATCAGGGTGCACTCACAGATAAACAAAATACCAAGACACCACGTCTATATACTGTTCATCATCTATCCATCGTCCACATGAATAAACGCTATACGAGCAATTACATGAATTCAATAAGATCAAACCAACTATACTAGACATATAATCAAAGTAGACAAAGACTATTATAATCAAGAACATATGAACTATTAAGAACAATGTTTCCCTAATCATAATGAAGAATACAATAACAGAGAAAGAACTAGAATTATACCGAACTCCGTGCTCCAGACAGACGCCGGGGCTTCAGATCCGCCGAAGAACTAGAACTCCTCTACTCTCTAATCTAACTAGGCTAGAACTATGAACTAGGAGGCTCTTGGTGAACTACCAGGCTCTTGCTGGCTTGAGGACTTGATGCCTTGAATGAATGATGGGTTGATGCCTCCAGGGGGGTCTGCCCCTTTATTTATAGCCCGATGGGATGCACGTGCGCCGTAGGATCAAACCGACTTGAAACAAGGGCCAAGATGACTCATAGAGGCAGTGGAAGAAGACTCTAGAAGACGGGCCAAAACCCTAGTGGGGGGGCACCGGCCGGCCCCACCCTGGTGGGTCTCGGGCCCCGGTGCTTCGGGTGTGTTCCAGATGCTTCTAGCGTTCTCGTGATGACGTTTGCTTGGCGGTTAAGTTATGTGGTAATCATGCTCTTTAACCCTTCTTTTATGCTTTTCTGGAATAGCCCCTGGAAAATATAGAACATGCAAAACTCATGGAAACTGTCAGTTAAAACCCTAGACTAGTGTGTATTCATGCATCCTTTGGTGTCTAAAGTTCTAATAAAAGTTGACGTTATCCACCGTCAACAAGCACCCCCAAGCTTACCTATTTGCCAGTCCCTTGGCAAATAAACTAAGCCTAATTACTAATGTAATTGGATCAGGAGTTTCTACAATGTTTTCATACTTCCCAAGTACACATGTTGATAACATAGATTCTCCTCTGGATTAGACAAAACTGCTCTAACTTTTAAATTTATCCATTTTACCTTTAACTATGGGGCTTTACAGTTCTTGCCTCAGTCTTGAGTAGTTGAAAGAAAGAACAATCAAGTCTTGCACTATGTAGCAAATTCTTCACAGTACCAATATTCCGGAGTTTTGCAAATTTTCAAAATAAAACTCAGAGCTTAATTGTATGACACCCTCAAGTCTCTCAGTATATATGGTATTTGTGGATTTCACTTAAGGCATTAATCTTATGCCTTCCTATAACTAAGGATTATAGTGGAGTTTATAGGAGTGGCAATAACAAGGTTTAAGCATACTTGCAATTCATATGTTGTAAAGTCAAACAATGGATCCACAGAGAATCGAGGCATACAATCAAACCAAGATGTGCATGTGTATGAAATATGGTGGATAGGTGTATATGTGGTATTTAGTGGCTATTCCTAATTCTACTTTTGCTCTTTGAAAAATGATTCACTCTCCTTTGTAACTTGGAGGAACATGTGAGCTATCTTTATTCTTTCTCTCTCTTCTCTTTTTTTTCATTCGGGAGGCGGGCATCTAGTACCCATTGTTTTAATGCTGGGACACTTGTCCATCTTTTACTCCCTTTTTATATTTTTTCATAGCCACATGTATCCTTTGAATATAAATAACTAGAGAGATAGTAATTAGAACTTAGAGCAATTATAACAGGGCTGTCCTACAGGGTTTATATATTTTTGGGTGTTTACTCCTAGTGTAGGAGAAAACATTTTCATGACGAACATTGATGAAAGTGGAAATGGTTGCGATTACTCCCATGGTAGGAATAATGCATATGTACTGAAGTGTGTACGTGATCTTAGTTTTAAAAGCATGACAAGACTCTCATATGGTATACAACAAAGGTTGACTAAACTCAATGTAAAGCAAGCAGCATGAATGTGTAAAAGGTTTTCTTATTTAGATGTATCATATATGGCTTTGGTAGGAATTCACATTTTGTCATACAAGAGCTCATCATGTAGATTTTAAGTTTTCACAAATAAATCTCCAGAATTTAGTAATGCTAGGAATAAGATAAATAGTAACTCAACTTTCATGAATCATATCAATCAATTACCTAGACTTAGCTCAAACATATGCCTCCATAAGTTTCAGGTTTAGAGTAAATTCTTAAGTTAAAACAGCAATATCTAAAATTCAGGAGAATTTAAGTTTGACAACTAGGCATTTGAAAAGTATTGTGACAGAGCAACTATTCATCATTTTTAAGACAAAATTTTAATGTTCATCATTTTTAATTTAGTTCTAGCCTAGACTGTCTCTAGACAAACTTTAATATATAGATAGATATTTATTTGGTTTTCAAATTTTTTTCTTATTAGCTAACCCATGCGAAAAAGCGATATAGTAATAATGATAATAAGATGGGAAACTTATACTTAGCTGGATTTTAATTGGAGGGTGCCCTCCCTCAAGCTTGACATTTGACAGGGTCTTAGATGTTGCAGATTGAGTGATCCTTCTGAGCAGTGTATCGGCAATGTAAGGGTGTCGGGTTGACTAGCTCCTTGATCTTGTGTTTTCCTATGAAACTCAATTGCCAATAAAAATACCAAATCTTATGGAGAGGGGTTAGGTTTAATACCACTCCATGGTAAGTAATTGATTTTATATTTCCAGCAGAAGTTTAAGCTTCTTTACCCAATTAGGAAACTTCTCTAAGAGTGTGAACCTTCATGTGCCCACATATTTTTGGTATTTTTGTAAAAGGTGTGGACCTTCATGTGCCCACATATTTTTGGTATTTTGTGTTTGTATAAAGTAGACTTAATAAGCGCATAGATAAAGTTACCAGGTAACTAGGGGATTCTCCTCCCCCAAGCTTGATGTCTGCAATACTTGGTGCTTGAATGATCTTCAGAGCGAGTTGGTTAGTAGCAGCCCTGGTGGATGCCACTAATAAACTTTCTCCTTAGTCATAATATTGTTCCTGCATAGTTATACTCCAACAAGAAAACCAAAATTCGTGGCGCGAATTATCAAGGGGTTAGCGGTTAGCCAATGAGCACATTGATTATTCTTTGAGTTGATTTTAATTAATAGATTTTAGCAGGATTCTCTTTTTGGGGTTTTTCTAAGTTTATGTAGCAATCAAATATGTATGCATGCTAATAATAATTTTTATGCCACCACATGGAATATTTATTTTCATGGGGCTTGGGATTTTCATAATGCAACAAAGTAAATATAGATTGTTATTTTTATTTTTATTTTTATGCCACTACAGTAAATATGCCTATAGGGTTACCATAGGTTCATTCACATGGGGCTTTAATATTTATGATGCAGTAACTAAAGCAGTAAATATTTTTGTTGGTTTTATTTTTAATATGCAAAGAATGATTATACTAATAAATGTGCTAAGCAAAATTACTAATGATGCTAAATTAATTAGATAACTACCAATCTAACCTTATGGCTAGGGTACGGAATTTAAAGTCTACCGACAGGACTTAGATAGAGGAGAGTACTTACAAAGTAGGTTCATCGTCTGAGGTTACCTCAGTCAATTTCCCATTTTGCGGTGGTGTAGCAGGTGTTTCTTCCTTCTCCTTCCATCTCTTTTCTGTCTCTTCTGCTTCCCTCTTTTCTAGCTCCAGCTCTTCCTTCTATGCTTCTCTTGATTCTTCATCTCTCTTCATCCATTCTTCTACTTGTGTCTGGATCTCTTCTTTCTCTGCTTTAGTAATCTGGTCCATCCTCTAAGCTTTCGCTTCCCACTCACTCCAGCGTGGTGCTTGTACGGCTTCTTCTTGCTCCTTGTAGCAGTCTTCATACTTCACAATCTTACCAGGAAACTCCTCCCATCCACAGTGAGGCTGGGCAGCCTGACGGCGGGCTTGGCGTTTCCTTCTGTTGTGTTGCTTCCTGATCTGCTCATGGTTAAGATGTGTTTTAAATTGACAGCGTACCTTTCCAGTGGGTAGGTTGAAGTGGATCTGTCCAGACCCAATGTAGATGATAGCATTGGCGGTGTAGAAGAACGGTCTTCCCAAAAGAATAGGCGATTCATCGTCTCCCTGTGTGTCAAGAACTAGGAAATCTGTGGGTATATATTTATTTCAAAATTCTTACCATGACGTCCTTGACTACGCCTTCAGGGAATCTAAGTGATTGGTCTGCCATCTGCAATTGAATATATGTTGGGTATAATGGTAAATCATCAAATAATTCATCATATACCTTTTTGGATATTACGTTGATGCCTGATCCAGTGTCGCAGATGGTGTCGGGAAAAGTGATGTCTCTGATTATGCACTCAATGATTGGTACACCTGGGTCACCTTTCTTTGTTGGAAATGGTTTCGGGAGCATATGATCATTTTCTGTGTTGATAGCATTGATTAGCTGAGCGGTTCCTTCAGGTACTTGCTGGGGCTTGTTCTTCCTCCATCTTCTATTGTTCTTCTTCTTGGGTGCTGATTGTTGTTGTTGCTCTTTTTGTTGATGGAATTGCTTCGGGACTGCTGGATTCTTGAGGATGCAGTTCTTGAACGAAAATCTCTCTATTAACACCAAATTTTGGGCTGCGAGCCGATAGCCGATACCGAAGGAAGATAGCCGATCTCGGAAGCAGATTCCGTCCAGCAGAAGGAAGGAGAATAGCCGATTGCACGGTGAATCGGTTATCGGGCGAAGGTGACAGAAGGCGTGCAGCGTCGGTATTGGTGACGTCATCCAGAGTCTGCACCGCCAAGATGCGATCACGATCGGAGTCCGTTATGAAAGGGAAGATGTGACTCCAAGTTACCTTAGATATAGGATAGTTTGTTAGTTTCCTTATCTATTGATGAGTTGTAATTCAACTAGGATTCTATCTACGCTCAGGGTATAAATATAAGCCCTCAGCCATTGTAAAACATAGAACAACATCAATACAACACAACTTTCGGCTCCGGCCAACAAACTCTAGAGTCAGTCGAGTCCCGCGAGTTACTTCATCCAGGCTGGGTGTCATCCGGTGGACGCAGGCTTGCTTGTAAGTATCGTCAACCCCCTGTTAAACTATGTCTTTTTAGCGTCATCCGGTGGACGTGGAAGCATGGCGGACCAGGGTCCTTGCTAAGCTCTGTTTCTTTGGCGTCATCCGGTGGACGTGGGAAACATAGTGAGTCAAGGATGATTCACGCTGGTTTACCCGATCAATCTGTGTTAACCGTCATCCGGTGGACGAGATGCAGATTAGGACGGTCTTCACACGCGAATTAGTTATCGATTCGTGTTTGTTTGCTTGATTAATCTATTAGTTAATGTCATCCGGTAGACAGGCTATAGATTGAGACAGTTTGCACGCATGGATTAGTTATCGGCTCTAGCTAAATATGGCAATTTAGTTAGATTCATTAAATTATCAAGATGTTATTTGATGTTTATTGTTTATTTATCAATATAACATCTCTCTGCCCGATCAAGATTGATAGATTTGGCCTTAGATTCACTTGAATTTGATCGTCGTTTATACTTTCTTATGCTTATTTTACCATTATGATTGGTTCCATGCTTACATCGGCTAATTGCCTATCAATCTTGTTCGTTACATGTTGTGCGTTCGGTGCTAGTTGAGACATAAGTGGTTCTGAGGTTATTGTAAGTCTTATTTTTGTATCCTTGTTTAAGTTAAACAGAGCGTCATCCGGTGGAACAGGTTTAACCCAAACAAGTTTTTTCACTAGATTAGACTTGCTTTAATTTGAAGTCTATTTATGGCTACGCTAGCATTCATTCGTGCTTCATAAACCCTGCATCGGCTAAAGAGCCGATTCAGTTATGCTTTCACGAGTAGATCGTGTATATAAACTTATTTGGATATCAAACGATCTAGCTTTGTTTGCTGGGTTTGTTGAAGCCCGCTGGCCGTTAGACCAGGTGAATGCAGACTTGGTGAACGTAGCGAAGAGGATTTACTAAAGCCGCCGGCCTTCTAGACCAGCTTTAGCCGATCTCTGCTTGTTTGATGTACAGATCAGATCTGCATACATGATCTATTTTCATTTATACACATTAATTGAATTGGATCGGCTAGCACGTTATTGTCTTCATATTAGTATTCTGATAGCTGTTTTACTTCATTATTATACTATCGGTTCATAACATGACGGAATCGGCTTTCTAGACGATCTCCGATTGAATCGGCTCTCAGAGCCACATAATTGGAACTACCTGGACACACCGGTTAGTTCCGCCCTGTGATTACTGATTACTATTGTTTCCTTGTCAATTGCAGGTCAAATTGACTGGCACGCTTGGGTGTCACTGACACTCTCAGACCGGGTTCGAAGCTAGCTGGATCTGCGAGAGCTCTATTGCCTTCAACGGTCGTTTCCAGCTTCGCTGGTGTGTTGGGCTTAGGGAATCACTTTTTGCGCCAACACACTTTTTGGCACGTCCGGTGGGACAATCACTGAAGACCATGGCAAAGGGTTAGACTGCGGCTGACGGATCCTCCAGGGATGACGGTGTCCTCAGGGTCAGGGTCGAAGATCTCAGCGAGGAGGACGCGGCCGTGCTGAACAAGATCGTTGAAGAATTCGCTGATGCCTACCTGCTCGCATTCAGCAAGCAGCGTGATGGCTCAATAGTGAAGAAGAATGCATTCCCAAGGTGGATCATGGACGGCCATTCTGATAAATCTGAAGAGGAGTGCAAGGCCGACCTCAAGCAGATGCTGGAAGAAGCGACCTGGGAGGCCGCCTATTCAGCAGTCGGCCATCACCATAAATCCTTCCTGCAAATGTTCTATAACATCATGAAGACCGTTCTTAAGTGGCAGGATTGGGAGTCTTTTGGCCCAGTTTACTTCAACATACCCGCAGAAGATGTAGATCCAAAAGCAGCGGCAGGGACCTCCAATTCCTCACCGCAGCAGCTGAGCCAGCCGAAAACACCAGTGCAGGCCATACAAAGATCATACTCTAGAGGAGCTCGCCGCTTTCATGCAGGCCACTGGGTAGACGGTGAACTCGATGAACTCATCAGCAGTGAACCCGACGGCTAGAAATACGCCGGCGGCAGACACGGCCAGCCCAACTCCTGGATACCATGAGGGGATCACATATCAAGACCTTCAGGCAGCGCCGCATCCGGGGTATGCCCAGACACCCAACAACCAGCTGCTGGAGCAGATGAGTGCCATGCTCCGTGATACGTTCGGTTTGCAGCCGAAGACCGGGACTGGAATCAAGTATAGACGTCCTTACCCCGAGTGGTACGACCGAGTGACACTACCGCCCAGGTATCGATTGCTCGACTTCTCCAAGTTCAGTGGGCAGGACGACATCACCACCATGGAACACATCAGCCGTTACCTGACCCAGCTCAGTGAAGCTTCATATGAGGTGGCTCATAGGGTCCGGCTCTTTCCGCTATCACTGACAGGGCCGGCGTTTATCTGGTTCGCATCTATGGAGCCTGCCTCGATTCAAGGTTGGGAAGATCTGGAGACCAAGTTCCATAATTACTTCTTCTCTGGCACTGGGGAGAAATACATTATAGATCTCACCAACATGCGCCAAAGGCCGAATGAACTTGGATCGGCTTTCATCAAGCGGTTCAGGGAGACCAGGAACATGTGTTACTCCTTGAACCTGAACGACAAGCAACTCGCCAAGATAGTGGTCAGTGGGTTGCTCCCACACGTCCAAGAAAAACTAGTGGGCACCAACTTCAACAGCATCAGCGAGGTGATGTAGAGGGTGGCCGCATTAGAGCAGCAGGCCCAGAGCTTCAAGAAAGAATCGAAATACAAGCAGTCGGCCTACGTCTGTAATTCCGACTCAGAAGATGGGGAGAATGAAGAAATGGCTGCTGTTGAGCTCAAATGGGGTACAAAGCCCATGGCCGTGCCGAAGGGTTGGAGCGTGGAAGATCAATACGACTTTGACACACGCAAGCTGGACAAGCTCTTCGACCTGCTAGTCAGTGCGGGCCACATTACCTTCCCGGCTGATTACGTTTAGCCGTCTCCTGAAGATTTGTAGGGAAAACCGTTCTGCCAGTACCATGGCCTCATCTCACACTCCACAAACAACTACCGCAATTTCAAAGCAGCAATCCAGAATGCTATTAGGCACGGCCTGTTGAAATTTGAGGCCCCTCCCAAGGGGAAGATGAAGATCGACAAATTCGCATTCCCGAAGGGGCAGAACATGGTCCAAATCGTAAATCCTCTGACCAAGGTAAAGGTGTTAACCTCCGAACGGGCCAAGAAGAACTGCTCAGTTGATACCGATGCATAAATCAAAGCTGAGGAGCTAGCGCTGATCAAAGGAAGGAGGGAGCAGAATCAGAGGCAGCTGGAGCAGGGATAGTCCAGCGGCACCAAGAGCAGGAGGCCCACACACCAGCACCTTCTGAATAAGTGGCGACGACAGAAAGAGAAAGATCATCGGAGGCAGCTGCAGCGCGAAGAAGAGGAGTATCGCAGATGGCTCCACGAGGAAGAAGAGGCGCGCTATCACGAAGAAATGGCTCGCCACCGGGGAGGTGAGGAGGATCACTGGCATTGCCCATTCTTTCGACACTGCTGGAACGAAGGCTTGAGATTGCCGACGCTGCGCAACTATCCAGAATGCAGCAATCAGTACCAAGAGTACAGGCAGTCCCAGGTCAACCGCCGATCCGTTCACCAGAGACTGGGGAGTCCCCATAGCCCGCGGGATCGGCGTGAAAAAAGGGATCTGCGCGATCGGCTTGATGAGGCGGTAGTTGAACGCCGACAGCCGGTTTGGCAAGAGAACCAGTGGTGCCCGGGGGATCTAACTAGAAGCCAAAGGCACCGGGTGCAGCGGCTCAGGAACAGGGAGCTCCAGGCTGAGGGGCGCGCCAAATAGGTGTGGCGCGAAAAGCCTTCACAAAATAATGGAAAGGCTGTAGCCGATGCACAGATGGTGTTTGTGCTGCCTGCAGAATTCAGAGCTAGGAAGTACGACACCGAGTCCAACTCAGACGATTCGGGATCAGAAGAGGGAGTGGCTAAGTTAGTGCTCGCACAGCAAGCTACTTTTGATAAGCCGGCCAAGAATCGACATCTGAAGGCCCTTTATCTCAAAGGTTATGTCGACGACATGCCCATGACGAAGATGCTAGTGGACAGCGGCACCACTATCAATCTCATGCCCTACACTGCATTTCGCAAGCTAGGCAAGGGTCCCGATGATTTAATGGAAACTAATCTAATGCTCAAGGATTTCGGGGGCAATTCTTCCAACACTCGGGGGGCAATTAACGTCGAGCTGACAGTGGGGAAGAAGACACTGCTTACTACCTTTTTCGTGATCGATAGTAAAGGTGCCTACAGCTTGCTGCTCGGACGCGACTGGATTCATGCCAACTGCTGCGTGCCATCCACCATGCATCAGTGCCTTATTCAGTGGCATGGCGATGAAGTCGAAATAGTCCCGGCCGACGACTCGGTCGGCGTGGCAATGGCGGATGCCACATACTGGGAATCTGGAGATCATGATTGTTTCTCTGGCAAAGCTTGGGAAGGAGGCTCTATCAAGGTCAGCGATGAGAGTCAACAGCCGATCAGGGCAATCGGATCTGAGTCTTTTTATTAAATGGAGAATCCGATCGACGGCACAGAGGGTAAGTTGGGGCAAGGATTCACGTCAGCCAACAAGCTCGAAGAAGTGGATGTTGGACCCAGCGATAGGCCAAGGCCGACGTTTATTGCCGCCAATTTAGACCCGGAGTTCAGGCAGGAGCTGATTCAACTGCTGAAGGAGTACAAAGATTGCTTCGTCTGGGAATATTATGAGATGCCTGGATTGGACAAATCTATTGTTGAGCACAGGCTACCTATCAAGCCAGGGTTTCGGCCACACAAGCAGCCTCCACGTCGTTTTAGAGAGGACGCTCTACCTGACATTAAGGCCGAAATCACGAGGCTGTTGGAAGCCAAGTTCATTCGAGCTTGCCGATATGCCGAGTGGATATCGAACATCGTCCCCGTGTATAAGAAAAATGGTAAATTGTGAGTCTGTATTGACTTCAGGAATTTAAATAGAGCTACACCGATGGATGGCTACCCTATGCCAATAGCCGATATATTGGTAGACTCGGCTGCTGGGCACCAGGTTATTAGCTTCATGGATGGCAATGCTGGTTATAATCAAATTTTTATGGCTAATGAAGACATCCCGAAAACTGCTTTCAGGTGCCCTGGTGCACTTGGTTTGTTTGAATGGGTGGTCATGACGTTTGGTTTGAAGAATGCCGGTGCAACCTATCAGAGGGCTATGAATTATATATTTCACAAGTTGATCGGCAAAATCGTTGAAATCTATATAGATGACGTGGTGGTGAAATCCAAGAGCAATAAAGATCACCTGGTCGATTTGAGGGCCACTCTGGAGTGCACAAGGAGACACGGTTTGAAGATGAATCCTAACAAGTGCGCGTTCGGCGTGTCGGCTGGCGAATTTCTGGGATTCATGGTCCACCGCAAAGGGATAGAGATCGGCAGCAAGAGTAAGAAGGCGATCGGTGAACTTGTACCTCCAACCAATAAAAAGGAATTGCAGTCTTTGCTTGGTAAGATTAACTTTATCAGAAGGTTCATCGCCAACTTGTCAGAGAAGGTACTGCCGTTCTCACCATTGTTGAAGCTCAAGAATGATCAAGAGTTCAAATGGGGTGACGTGCAACAGAAGGCTTTTGACGAAATCAGAGAATACATGAAGACTCCCCCTGTCTTAGTACCGCCACAAACAGGGAAGCCTTTTAAGTTGTACGTGACGGCCGAAAGCCATACCATTGGATCGGCCCTTTTTCAAGAGTTTGAAGGGAAAGAGAGAGCAGTTTTCTACCTGAGTAGGCGGCTCCTTGACCCTTAGACAAGATACACACCGACCGAGAAGTTGTGCTTGTGCCTATTCTACTCATGCACCAAGTTGAGGCACTACTTGCTTGCCTCAGAGTGTGTGGTGGTGTCCAAGGAGGATGTCATCAAGCATATGCTTTCGATGCCTATTTTAAATGGTCGGATTGGCCAATGGATCCTGGCGCTCTCGGAGTTTGACTTGAGGTTCGAATCGGCTAAGGCAGTCAAAGGCCAGGCGATAGCCGATTTCATCACGTAACATCACAGAGGATCGGCTAATGTAACGGATATAGCGCCATGGACTATGTTCTTCGACGGCTCTTCATGCAAGCAAGGTGGTGGCACCGGAGTAGTGCTCATCTCACTGCGGGGTGTGCGTTTTGAGTATGCTTTCCAGATCGGGCCGATTATCACAAACAATCAGGCTGAATATGAAGCCGCGTGGAAAGGTTTTCAGCTTCTGCATGAAGCAAAAGCCGATGCAGTTGAAGTATTTGGCGATTCACAACTAGTCATCAACCAATTGCTTGGCTTGTATGAATGTAAAGACGAGATACTCAGAGGCTATTATGATCAGTGCCAGGCTCTCATCAAGAAGTTCATGACGGTATCTCTCTGTCACATCCCCAGGGCCCAGAACCAGGAAGCTAATCGGTTGGCGCAGAACGCGTCGGGTTATCGGCCAATGCAGGAGATTTGTAACAGCGAGCAATCAGATGATGACTGGAGGGGCGAGATAGCAGGTTACCTGGCAAATCCTTCACAATGGGTCAACAGAAAGCTAAGGTACAAAGCCACCAAGTATGTGTTGCTGGATGGTCAGTTGTATTACAAGACTGTTGAAGGAGTGCTGCTCAAATGCCTGGGGACAGAGGAATCAGTGAAGCTAATGAGCGAAATACACGATGGAGTCTGCGGTGCACATCAATCAGCTCACAAGATGAAGTGGATCATCAGGAGGACTGGTTACTATTGGCCTACGATGCTGGAAGATTGTTTCAAATATTATAAAGGGTGTCAAGAATGCCAAAAGTTTGGAAATATACAAAAGTCTCCAGCCTCTGCTATGAATCCTATAATTAAACCATGACCGTTTAGAGGATGGGGTATTGATCTAATCGGCCAAATCTACCCACCATCGAGCAAGGGTCACAAATGGATCTTGGTGGCGATTGATTACTTTACCAAGTGGGTAGAAGCCATTCCTTTGAGGAACGCCACTTCAGCTAACGTGATCGAATTTGTAAAGGAGCACATTATTTATAGGTTTGGCATACCTCAGACGATCACAACCGATCAGGGGACAATGTTCACTTCAGAGAAGTTTATGACCTTTGCTGACGACATGGGCATCAAGATTTATAATTCATCGCCGTATTATGCCCAAGCCAACGGACAAGCAGAAGCCTCCAATAAAATTTTGATCAAGGTCATCAAAAAGAAGATTGAGCAGAACCCCAGAAAATGGTATTTGCATTTGAGCGAGGCACTATGGGCATATCGCATGGCACAGCATGGATCGATCAAGGCTTCACCTTATGAGCTAGTCTATGGACACGCTGCCGTCTTGCCATGGGAGATTCAGTCTGAGACACGGCGTGTCACGTCGCAAAATAAGCTTACAGCCGGTGAATACAAAGACATTATGATGGACAATTTAGAAGATTTGCACTGTCATCGGCTTAGGGCTTTGGAATACATTGAAAAGAACAAGGTACGGGTGGCCAAGTATTACAACACTAAGGTAAGAAGCAAGAGCTTCACCGAATCAGAGCTAGTATGGAAAGTCATTCTACCTATTGGTACCAAAGATAGCCGATTCGGTAAATGGTCGCCAAACTGGGAAGGCCCGTATCGTGTGGTGGAATGCGCTCCGGGTAACGCTTACATCCTTGAAGACTTGGAAGGGCAGAGACTCGCCAGAGCCATCAATAGGAAGCATCTGAAGAAATACTATCCTAACATCCCAGTTGGGGGATAATAGCCGATTCATGTGAATCTGGCTCTAACAGCCAATGCCGTGCAAGCGGGTCGCCTTCAGGATGCCGCTTGCGCTCCGAAGGTGCTTAAAGTCTGCTGGTAAGGCACAGGGTTTGATGATTGCGTTCAAGATACTGATAGCCTCGTCATCAGAGCACCCATTGTTGAATTTGAAGCTGGAGGGTGCTGGAAATTCATCTTCATCTTCGTAGGGGAACTAGGTAGTAACATTTGGTCCCAAGCCCCTGTATAATGTTTCCAGCATATTGCCCTTTGAGGTTGAGATGGTTATGGCAGAGGCAGCTTCACCAAAACTTTGACAGCCTCTGGTTTTTGGGTCCTCCTCCTCTGAATACTCGGTGGATGGAAAGTTGAGGCCTTGGAGTTGTGTTCTTACCAGCTTATGCAGATACAGGTTGAGCCATAACTGTACTAGCCACCAAGGGCCTGTTATGCATTGCACTTCTTCACCTATAATCAAGGAACTGAATACCCGGCTCATAAGCCTATATGCTACACCCAACAAGAGTTTGCCCAGGGGGATGGAGTGCCCTTGAGACAGTTTCTCTGCTAAGACCCGATAAGGATATGCTGGCCCGGCAGTGGCACCACAGAACACGAACCTCTCAAGCCACATGGTCAAGAATGTGACGTGTTCTTTCTCGCTAACAGAAGAGGAATTTTTCTGGTGGTGTTGAATATAGCTACTCCACCCTTTTTATGTGTCCAGTTTCAGGAAGTACGGGTCCTTCTTGCCGCTGGAGCAGAGATCCCAGAAGTCATATGATCCAGTAATCTGAAGCCCGGTGAGCATATGGATATCGCCCAGGGTAATGGTTTTTGGACCGTCTCCGAACACGAAAGCATTCAAGGAGTTGGACCAAAAATGACTGGCGGCAATCAGGAGCGGCTCATTCCTTGCCATCTCTGATAATGATAGGTCAAGACTTTGGCTCAGATGGCGCATCTCCCAGTCCGCGCGCTTCTTCGCCGCGACGCGACGGAACCAGTTCCTCCACCCAGTAGGTGCGCTTGGCCAGTTTCTGAAAGATTTGGCCCAAGAAGAGGCGCCCATCATGGAGCTTCAGAATGGGAGCTGGTTGGTTTCTTGAATGATGAAGTCTTTAGGGATCGGATCACCCATCGGGCCCAGATAGTAGGTATTGGGGATGTCCTTCAGTGGAATCAGAATATCATTCCTCAGCACCTAGATTTGAAACTCGTACTCAGTGAGGTTGAAGAGGGATTCACGTATCAGGGGGCGGATCGATGAAATTGAAACCTCAGGGACCTCGGAAGGAGTCGCCATTAGCTCGGGGGTGATTTGACGGCGACGAATCGAAGCTGGCGGCGGCGAATCGAAGCTAACGGCAGTGGATTGAAGCCCGTGGCGGAAGTTGCGATGGTTTAGGGTTTCGTTTTGGTGCGAAAGTTTGAAGTGCCGAGAGGGAAGCTGCGGTTTGGCTATTTGAAGGCTCAAGCGCTAATTTCGGAATAAACCAGTTTTTTCCAAAATAGGGGGGCATGTGTTAACACCAAATTTTGGGCTGGGAGCCGATAGCCGATACCGAAGGAAGATAGCCGATCTCGGAAGCAGATTCCGTCCAGCAGAAGGAAGGAGAATAGCCGATTGCACGGTGAATCGGTTATCGGGCGAAGGTGACAGAAGGCGTGCAGCGTCGGTATTGGTGACGTCATCCAGAGTCTGCCCCACCAAGATGCGATCACGATCGGAGTACGTTATGAAAGGGAAGATGTGACTCCAAGTTACCTTAGATATAGGATAGTTTGTTAGTTTCCTTATCTATTGATGAGTTGTAATTCGACTAGGACTCTATCTACGCTCAGGGTATAAATATAAGCCCTCAGCCATTGTAAAACATACAACAACATCAATACAACACAACTTTCGGCTCCGGCCAACAAACTCTAGAGTCAGTCGAGTCCGGCGAGTTACTTCATCCAGGCTGGGTGTCATCCGGTGGACGCAGGCTTGCTTGTAAGTATCGTCAACCCCCTCTTAAACTATGTCTTTTTAGCGTCATCCGGTGGACGTGGAAGCATGGCGGACCAGGGTCCTTGCTAAGCTCTATTTCTTTGGCGTCATCCGGTGGACATGGGAAACATAGTGAGTCAACGATGATTCACGCTGGTTTACCCAATCAATCTGTGTTAACCGTCATCCGGTGGACGAGATGCAGATTAGGACGGTCTTCACGCGCGGATTAGTTATCGATTCGTGTTTGTTTGCTTGATTAATCTATTAGTTAATGTCATCCGGTAGACAGGCTATAGATTGAGATAGTTGGCACGCATGGATTAGTTATTGGCTCTAGCTAAATATGGCAATTTAGTTAGATTCATTAAGTTATCAAGATGTTATTTGTTATTTATTGTTTATTTATCAATATAACATCTCTCTGCCCGATCAAGATTGATAGATTTGGCCTTAGATTCACTTGAATTTGACTGTCGTTTATGCTTTCTTATGCTTATTTTACCATGATGATCGGTTCCATGCTTACATCGGCTAATTGCCTATCAATCTTGTTAGTTACATGTTGTGCGTTCGGTGCTAGATGAGACATAAGTGGTTCTGAGGTTATCGTAAGTCTTATTTTTCTGTCCTTGTTTAAGTTAAACTGAGCGTCATCCGGTGGAACGGGTTTAACCCAAACAAGTTTTTTCACTAGATTAGACTTGCTTTAATTTGAAGTCTATTTATGGCTACGCTAGCATTCGTTCGTGCTTCATGGACCCTGCATCGGCTAAAGAGCCGATTCAGTTATGCTTTCACGAGTAGACCGTGTATATAGACTTATTTGGATATCAAACGATCTAGCTTTGTTTGCTGGGTTTGTTGAAGCCCGCTGGCCGTTAGACCGGGTGAATGCAGACTTGGTGAACGTAGCGAAGAGGATTTACTAAAGCCGCCGGCCTTCTAGACCAGCTTTAGCCGATCTCTGCTTGTTTGATGTACAGATCAGATCTGCATACATGATCTATTTTCTTTTATATAGATTAATTGAATTAGATCGGTTAGCACGTTATTGTCTTCATATGAGTATTCTGATAGCCGTTTTACTTCATTATTATACTATCGGTTCATAACGTGACGGAATCGGCTTTCTAGACGATCTCCGATTGAATCGGCTCTCAGAGCCACATAATTGGATCTACCTGGACACACCGGTTAGTTCCGCCCTGTGATTACTGATTACTATTGTTTCCTTGTCAATTGCAAGTCAAATTGACTAGCACGCTTGGGTGTTACTGACACTCTCAGATCGGGTTCGAAGCTAGCTGGATCTGCGAGAGCTCTATTGCCTTCAAGGGTCATTTCCAGCTTCGCTGGTGTGTTGGGCTTAGGGAACCACTTTTTGCGCCAACACTCTCCTTCTTGTCTTTGATGGACAGGACAATCTTGGCGTGTTCCGCATAGATGATGGCTTTGGTTGTGCATAAGAATGGTCGTCCCAAGATAATGGGTGCCTTCTCATCTCCTCCAGTATCCATGATCACAAAGTCAATTGGGACATATGATTGCCCCACTCTGACAACAGCTTCTTCTAGTACTCCCTCGGGGTAGCAAATGGACTGATCTGCAAGCTGCAAATGCATATATGTGTACAACAAAGGATCACCTAAAATTTTCTCATAGCTTACCTTGGGCATTATGTTGACACTTGCGCCAAAATCGCAGATAGCCTCTGAAAGTTGTGACATCCTATGGAGATAGGAATCACAGGTCTTCCAGGGTCTCCCATCTTCTCAGGTAGTGAGTGATCTATCCACTGTATATCTGCAGGCTCAATTTTATATTGTGGTGCATTGTGAATATCAACAGGGTTAGAAGTTTCTAAATCTTCCGGCTGGCCTAGAATTTTTCCTTTCTCAAATGGAGGGACAGCAGCAGCTAGCTGAGCTAATTGTGATTCTAACATTTTATTAAAGTTGTGCTAATTCTTTATAGCAGAAGCAAAGGTATCCATTCTGGTATTTATATTTTATAAAGCTTTATCATTTGAGGCTACCTTTCTAGACATTTGATCTAACAATTTAGATTGACCAGCAACTAAATCTCTTAAAGGTGGAAGATTGTAATTATTATAATTATTACCTTGGTTGCTACCTTGGTAATTAACTTGTTGAGGTTCTGATTCCATCCTTGGTTTGGCTGGTTCCATCCTTGATTTTGCTGAGGACGATAGTACGTGTTATTGTTGATGAAGTTCACATCCTCTTGCAACGTAGGACAGTTGATAGCTGAATGCCCGTAATCTCCGCATTCTTCAAAGGTCATGCAAGAATCATTGATATGCATGACTTCCTTCTTCTCTATGTCGAGCTTGCTCATGATGAGGTCTAGCTTGGCAGTGACCATGTCAGTTTCCTTCAGATGATGGATGCCTCCTCCTCTCTTACGAGGTTGAGTACGTTCTTCATTACAGCTTGAATTTGAGGCCATCTTCTCAACAAGTGCTTGAGCTTCTGGAAGCTTAAGTGACAGGAAAGCTCCTCCAGCTGCAGCATCTATGGACTCACGGGTGCTTGAAATAAGCCCGTGGTAGAAGGTCTGCAATAGTAGCCAATCCTCTATCCCATGATGAGGACAGTCTTAAATGTAATGTTGGAATCTCTCCCATGCTTCAGTGAATGATTCGTCATGTTGCTGTTGAAAACTTGAGATTTTCCCATGCAGAGCATTTGTCTTGCCTGTAGGAAATAACTTTGCTAGGAAAGCAGTTGAGCATCGGTCCCATGTAGTGTTCTTGTCTTTGTTGGCGTAGAACCACTGCTTGGCTTTCCCCAAAAGTGAAAATGGGAAAACACGGAGTAAAATAGCATCTCTTGGTACTCCTCTAATCGTGAAGGTGCTGCAAATCTCGTAAAACATGTTGTAAGTGTGCACTTGCATCTTCATGAGCTTTTCCACAAAACTGGCTGGCTTGAACCTTGGTGATAAGAGCAGGCTTGAGCTCGAATCCATTCTCCCCCGTGTTGACAGCTGGTCCAGTCTGGATGTTTTCCGTTGTTGGGGCAGAGAACTCGCGCAGCGTCTTCTCAGCCATGTCTTCAAACACAGGAGATTAATCTTCTCCTAAGTGTTCTTCTTCCAATATTGCAGCTAGCTCCTTTGATGAATGGGCTTGAGCAGCGATGGATGTTTTTGATGGTAGCTTGAAATTGTCCCTCGCTTCTACAAACTTCTTTCTTCTCAGGAGTTTCTCTGGATCGTCAGTGAAATTATTTGGAAGAGAAGGACCATTCATTCATCACCCTGCATAAGATAAGCAAATGATAAAAAACAGGGGTGTGCCTGTTTGAGTTACAGATCAATCGGTAATGCAATCTTATCCATGATGTATACATATGCTATCAATATTTCCTAAGTTTAATGTGCCTTCCCCGGCAACGGCGCCAAAAATGCTTGTTGACATCTACTAACGTCGCCAAATATAACTATATAACTTTTACTGCGAGAGGTGAGATTAGAAGCTGAATGGTAATTAATTAACTTGTCATTAGCAATTAGCCACTTTTCTATTACCAACATTCTTATGCAAGAATTAGGTTGTCATCCCTAATTAATAATGCTAAGAATAAATAAAGGTTTTATATATTAATCTATGTGACTAGGTAGAAATAAATATAAATAATATAAACTGAGATCAATTCTGCAAAGCGGAAAGATAATTATACCATTGTAGCATTTTACCTAGATAGTTCTACCAGGTTGTCGATTTATATTTATACCACTGGGAAGAACTAGGATAAAATTTAATCTACTATATTGATAGTGATGGTATACAATGGTTAAGTGACGTTACCGATGTCATTTACTCTACTCGAAACAGGTAGAGGTCACAAGGTAAACAAAGATAAAGTTGATAAGTATGATCAAGCATTATAAATAAAAGATAATCATCAGAGCACTTCTCTAGTCATAGTAATAGCTAGCCAATGGATAAACTAAGGAATTAATATCAAAGGTAATTCTATAACTACATCAATGAATAACTCTAATTAGTGCAATTACATCTAGCAATCATTGTTAGACTAATTCTATATCATAATCACATGCAAAGGGCATCATCTAGGAACGATGTAAAACAGAGTCATCATCCAACTTCGCGACCGTGCCTGCTGGCCTACGTAAAGGGGGTGGACTACAGTGGACTCAACACAGCTGTCACCTACGCGATCTACCACACAACCCGGCACATCAGGGTGCACTCACAGATAAACAAAATACCTAGACACCACATCTACATACTGTTCATCATCTATCCATCGTCCGCATGAATAAACGCTATACAAGCAATTACATGAATTCAATAAGATCAAGCCAACTACACTAGACATATAATCAAAGTAGACAAAGACTATTGTAATCAAGAACATATGAACTATTAAGAACAATGTTTCCCTAATCATAATGAAGAATACAATAATGGAGAAAGAACTAGAATTATACCGAACTCCGTGCTCTAGACAGACGCCGGGGCTCTAGATCCGCCGAAGAACTAGAACTCCTCTACTCTCTAATCTAACTAGGCTAGAACTATGAACTAGGAGGCTCTTGATGAACTAGGAGGCTCTTGATGGCTTGAGGACTTGATGCCTTGAATGAATGATGGGTTGATGCCTCCAGGGGGGTCTGCCCCTTTATTTATAGCCCGGTGGGATGCACTTGCGCCGTAGGATCAAATCGACTTGAAAGAAGGGCCAAGATGACTCCATAGAGGCGGTGGGAGAAGACTCCAGAAGATGGGCTGAAACCCTAGTGGGGGGGCGCCGACCGGCCCCACCCTGGTGGGTCTCGGGCCCCGGTGCTTCGGGTGTGTTTCAGATGCTTCTAGCGTTCTCGTGATGATGTTTCCTTGGCGGTTAAGTTATGTGGTAATCATGCTCTTTAACCCTTCTTTTATGCTTTTCTGGAATAGCCCCCGGAAAATACAGAATATGCAAAACTCGTGGAAACTATCAGTTAAAACCCTAGATTAGTGTGTATTCATGTATCCTTTGGTGTCTAAAGTTCTAATAAAAGTTGACGTTATCCACCGTCAATAATGCTGTTCGGTACGCCGAAGCGATGGGAGATGTCATCGAAGAATTCTGCGGCTTTGGCTGTTGTGGCTTTCACCAATGGCTTATATTCAATCCATTTGGAGAACTTATCGATGGTGACATAAACGTAGTGGTATCCTCCTTTGGCCACCTTGAAGGGTCCTATCATGTCAAGTCCCCATGTGGCGAAAGGCCAGGATGCAGGGATGGTTTGCAGTTCTTTGGCTGGGACATGTATCTACTTGGCGAAAAACTGGCATGCTTCACAATGCCGCACAATCTTCTCAGCATCTTGGACGGCGGTTGGCCAGTAAAATCCTGCTTAGAAAGCTTTGCCGACCAGGGTGTGTGAGGCCGCATGGTTGCCGCATATGCCTCCATGTACTTCTTGGAGTATCTTGACACCTTCTTCACACGTTACGCACTTTTGGAGGACTTTACTTTTGGTGTTTTTGCGCATGAGTTTGCCATCAACCAGAATGTAGTGCTTGGAACGACGCATTAGGTGCTCCATCTCGATCTTATCTTCTGGAATCTTGGCCTCGAGCAAATAAGTTATGAAAGGTGCTCGCTAGTCATCCTCGTGGTTGGTGATGCATGCCACAATCTGATCGGATGGAGCAGCTTCTATCTCTTCTTCTGTTTGGATGAGGGATTGACCAGGTCCTGGACGAAGACGCCGAGAGGGATATTTGCCCGTGATGAGCTGAGCTTTGACAACTCATCGGCTGCTTGGTTCTCGGCGCGGACGACGTGATGAAACTCGATGCCTAGGAATTTGCCTTATAGCTTTCTGATTAAGGCGACATAGGCGTCCATCTTCTCACTGGTGCAGTCCCAGTCTTTATTCACTTGACTGATGACTAGGGCAGAATCCCCATATACCAAAAGTCATCGGATGTCGAGCTCAATAGCGATCTGGAGACCATGGATGGCGGCTTCATACTCGGCGGCGTTGTTGGAGGCTTTGAAGTATATTCTCAATACCTAACGGAGGTGTTCGCCTGAAGGTGATATGAGGAGTACGCCGGTGCCCGCACCTCCGATGCTGAGAGATCCATCGAAGTACATCATCCAGTGCTCCTCCTGCTCGGGGGGGTACTGGCTCCTGCATCTCTGTCCACTCGGCGATGAAATCGGCCAGTGCTTGTGACTTGATCGTCGTTCGGCTGCGGAACTCGAGGGAATAGGTTCCCAACTCCACAGCCCACTTCATGACTCTTCCATTGGCGTCTTTGTTATGGAGGATGTTGCCGAGGGGATGTTGGGTGACCACCACAATTGGATGTGCTTCAAAGTAGTGGCGGAGCTTGCGTGATGTGACGAGGATGGCGTAGATCAACTTTTGCACTGTCGGATACCGAGTCTTAAACTCATTTAGGACTTCGCTAATGAAATAGACAGGTCGCTGGACTGGATATGCATGACCAGCTTCCTCTCATTTAACCACGATAGCCGTACTGATGACCCTGCTAGTTGCGGCAATGTAGAGCAGCAGTGTTTCGTCCTTTATGGGTGCGGTGAGCAACGGAGGATGCACCAGGAACAGTTTTAGCTCCTTGAAAGCTTGGTCTGCTCTTCCTGACTAAACAAATTTTTCGTCGGCCTTGAGCAGCTTGAAGAAAGGGAGCCCTTTTTCTCCTAGTCTGGAGATAAATCGACTCAGGGCCGCCATGCACCCAGTGAGTTTTTGGACGTCTTTGACACTGGTCGGAGGCTTCATTCGCATGATGACCTCTACTTTCTCTGGATTAGGGAGAATACCATGTTTGCTGATAATGTTGCCGAGCAGGTTGCCTGATGAAACGCCGAAGATGCACTTGGAGGGGCTTCAATTTCCACTGGAAAGCAGATAATTTCTTGAAGACTTCTTCAAAGTTGGAGATGAGGTCCTCGGCCTTCTTGGTTTTTATGACGGACATCATCAACGTAGGCTTCATCAATGTCCAGGATAAGATCATCAAGGCATGCCTAGATAGCACGCTGGTATGTGGCGCCTGCATTTTTCAGGCCGAAGGACATAGTCTTGTAGCAATAGGCCCTGAAGGGGGTGATGAAGGAGATCTTTGTTGACATCTACTAACGTCGCCCAAAAATAACTTTATAACTTTTTACACTTGGAATGAGATTAGAAGATGTATGGTATTTTAATTAACTGATCATTAGCAACTAGCCACTTATCTATTACCAACATTCTTTAGCAGTGAACAGGGTTTTCAATCCTAATTATATATGCTAAGAATAAATAAAGGTTTTATATATTATTCCATATGACTAGGCAGAAATATAAATAAATATAAACAAAGAACAATTCTGCAAGCGGACAGATAATTATACCATTGTAGCATTTTACCTAGAGTATCACCAGGTTGTCGATTTATATTTATACCACTGGGAAGGTCTAGTAGGTCTTAAATTATATCTACAACTTATACTGCTAATGTAAAAGATAAACCATAACTATAATCCTACTCATAACAAGGATCAGTCACATGATAAAGATATATAGGATAAATATGATCAGTCATCATCATAAATAGGTAAATATCAGAGCTCATCTAGTCATAACAATAGCTAGCCAATGGATAGATAAAGGAATTAATATCTAAAGTAATTCTATAACTACGTCAGTGAATACTATGATTAGTGCAATTACATCTAGCAATCATTGTTTAGCTCTACCTACATCATGATTAAATGTAAAGGAGCATCATCTAATGAGGATATTAAGACACAAGGGTCACCTCCTTCGCGACCGTGCTCTGCTCGTCCTACGTACGGGGGGCGGACTACAGAGGACTCAACGCAGCTGTCACCTACGCGATCTACCACACGACCCAGCACGTCAGGGTGCACTCGCAGATAAGCAAGATTTCTAAACACCATGTCTACATACTGCCAATCATTCATCCACGATATCTCTGGATGAACTCTATACGAGCAATTACATAAATTCAATAGGATCAAACTAACTATGCTAGATATATAATCAAAGTAAACAATGACTATTGCAATTAAGAACATATATAAGATTAAGAGCAATGTTTCCCAAATCATAATGTTGAATGCAATAAGAGAAAAGAACTAGAACTATACCGAACTCCACGGTCTAGACAGACGCCAAGGGCTCCGGATCCCGCTGAAGAAATAGAACTCCTCTACTTCTAATCTAACTAGGCTAAAGCTATGAACTAGAGAGGCTCTGATGAACTAGAGAGGCTCTGATGGCTTGATCTCCAAATGACTTGATGCTTCAGGGAGGGGGGGTCTGCCCCTTTGTTTATAGCTCGGTGGGATGAACGTGTGCCGTAGGATGAAACCGACTTAACCAAGGGCCGAGATGATTCCTAATAGGCGGTGGAGGAAGACTCCAGAAGGTGGGGGATGAAACCATAGGGGGTGGGGCCGGCCGGCGCCCAAGTGTGGGCTTCCGAGCCCATCTTCATCGAGGTGCTTCCACATCCTTCTAGGGTCTTTGTGATGATGTTTCCTTGGCGGTTAAGTTTCATGTTTTTTATGCTTTTTAATCCTTCTTTTATGCTTTTCTGGAATAGTCCCTGGAAAATACAGAACATGCAAAACTCGTGGAAATTGTTAGTTAAAACCCTATACTAGTGTGTATTCATCTGTCCTTTCATGTCTAAAGTTCTAACAAATGTTGATGTTATCGACCGTCAACAATCTTCTCTTGATCTTCTTCGTTCATGGCGATCTGATGATAGCATTAGTAGCAGTCAAGGAAACTGAGCAGCTCGCAGCCAGTGGTGGAGTCGACGACTTCATTGATTCAGGGGAGACTGAAGGGGTCTTTAGGGTAGTGTTTGTTGAGATCGGTGTAATCAACGCACATTCTCCATTCATTATTCTTTTTTGGTACAAGAACCGGATTGGCTAACCAATCAGGATCAGACAAGGAGCCGAGCTAGTTCTACCCTAATAGCCACCTTCTTGTCTGGAGAGAATCATCGGAGCTTCTGCTTGACGGGCTTGGTGGGCTCCGAGACATTCAAGGAGTGCTCGATCAGCTTCCTGGGTACGCCGGGCATGTCTGTAGGTTTCCATGCAAAAACGCCGACGTGCTTTCTAAGGAAGCTGACGAGCGCGCCTTCCTATTTGGGATCAAGGTCCATCCCGATGCGAGTAATCTTACTCGGGTCACCGGGGACGAGGACCACGTCCTTTGTCTCATTGTTCTTAGCCGCTGCCCTAGGCGGGGTCTTCTATGGGATCTCCTATTCTTCGGGAGGCAGCTCCTGTGCATCTACCGCGCACATGTTCATCAGGATGGAGACATCGATGGCTTCAGCCATGGCGATAGCCTCCTTTCCGTAGTTGTCACACCCAATTTTAAGGATAAAATGGGATGCATAATCTTATGTGCGCCCAGGGATCAGTCACACACATAAGCCAACAAATTGCATAAATTGTATCGGTAACCAATGTTTAATACATAGCGAATAATATCAAAGTCATTACACAGCGGAAAATAAAGATAACTCTCGCGGTAGCTCCATAGCACAGGGACGTCGACTGGTGAAACACAAGTCTAGTAATCCTCTGGGTAGTCCTCATCACTATCACCATCTGTTACCCATCCGGGATTTTTAACCAAGTAATGAAAAATAAACAAGCGTAAGTACATGTCGTACTCAACAAGAATAGCATGGGTTCATGAGGCTCAAAAGGTTGACACGGTTTTAACAGCAGGTTGCTTTTAATTAATCATCCTTTTATGCAGTTGGATAGCAACAAATGAATAAGCCCATTCTCATGATCATAGTAAACATAATTAATGAACAGCAATAAATATATTTAGCAATAAGTAAGCATCACCCCAAAAAATAACTACTCCATAAGACGTCCAAGGCCGCTCGTGACCATGAGCTCGGCTAGTATACTAGTTTTACACTCTGCAGAGGTTGTGCACTTTCACTATGAGCCGTGATTCCCATTTGCTCGGGGTAGCTAGCCCCATAACACTTCCAAGGTGAGCAAGCAGGGTTTCACTATGAAGTCTTTCAAAGTACTCCGTCTAACAAGTTAGGGCCGCTAGGAACCCGGCAAGCAGATGTAGAGCCCCCCTTCATCGTGGCACAAGGTCACGCAGGTTATACACACTCGGACAGGAGCCGCACTATACCCGAGTCATCAGGTCCCATCACGCCTTTCGGTAACCTCTAACAAGCTAGAAAAAGGACCTATACTTGACTAAAACCAGAGCCATGTAGCCCTCATAGTTGCACTGTAAGTCCCAGCTTTTGCTGACAGATCATTACCAATGGGGAAGGATATGGAGCATCACAAAACTATGCTCGAATCCCCTAGTTCCATGTTGCTAAAAAGACATCTTTCAATGTTATTGCATATTCAATTAATCAAGTTTACCTGATCATGATTCCAATAGTGCGCTAGCATCAACTACCCAATGCATAAATCCCATAGGTGATCAAGGAATAAGATAACAATACTAGGTAGAAACTATGGTTAACAAGGTAGACACATGCACATGAAATTAATTATTGCGGTGAATAGGATAACAAGGAAGATCCCATGCTATACTTGCCTTGATCAGCAAACTCTTGGTGATCCGGGTTGTCGCAGTACTGATATTGATCACCCACGTAAAGCTCACCGTCTATACTCGATCCATTATAACAACACACACGCATACAGGGGCAATCATGCATACAAACAAGAGTTTTCATTAGAACAGTACACCAACAGAGAGAAAATAAATTAAAAAGGTTATAAAACAAATCTACACGTTGCTACGATCACATCGATATAAAGTTTGCGCAAATCGGATTTAAAACGAGGAAGATATGAATTTTACAAGGTTTATAATAGAATAATAATAGATTAAATATAATCTCGAATTTTCAAAGTTGAAAATATATGAAACAGTGGTACCATCAGATAGATTATGAAATTACGAGTCTAACGCAATTTGAATCGTTCAAATCGGATCTAAAACAAGTAAATTATGATCAAATGAAGTTTAGTGGCAAATCTGTAAATAATAGAAAACACATTTTCTAAATACCGGGAGAAAATACGTTTTCTAAATTGAAAAGCGCCAATCACAGAATACGCTAAGGGATCGCGGGTTTAGCATTAAAAACTGCTGGGGGTTATATGCTGGCCGAATCGGTATGGGCTGCTCTCGGCCGTCCGATTCAAAATCGGCGGATCAAATTAAAAGAGAGGAGGGGTGGCGGTGCTCTCGGCCGGAAAACAGAGGCCGACGGCGGCGCCATGGCCGGAGGGCCGCCGGAGAAGGCGAACTCGGCCTTCGACGCATGAAATAGGTCGGGAAGGGTACCCATAGATCGGGAAGAGCATCGCAAGCTCACCTAGGGTGATGGGAAGGTCGGAAATCGACTCGGAGATAGCTCGCGGCATGATCCGGTGGACGGTGGATCTCTGCAACGGCGGCGGAGGCGTGTCAGTGCACAAATCGAAGGGGGAAAGTGCTCGGGAACTTCACAAGATCACAGCGAAGCTCCTCAAAGGCTTACCGAGAGGAAATTGGGGGCGAATCGAGCCAGTTGCTCGCGGCGGCGGCTGCTCGGTTCTCGCGGGAGCTCGGCAATGGTGGCGAGAAGAGGCGGCTAGGGTTAGGTGACGGCTACGGGGGGGTGTGGCGCTGCTTAAATACTCCCGAGGTGTGACGACAATCTCAGAGATTGAAACAAACTCGAATAGCGGAGAAATCGGCTTCGGCTGTTTCTTCTCTGCTTCGGACTCTCGGCGCGGCGACGAACTCGGCTTCGGCCGTTTTCTTTCTTGCCCGCGTCGGACTCTCGGCGAGCAGCAGAGGGAAACAGGGGAGGGGCTGTCCTGGGGGTCCCACTGGTCAGTAGCACCGAGCGTTGGGGTCGGGTTGGCAGTCACGGCAGAGGGACGCTTCGCGCGCGCGTGCTCGGTCGCGGCGGATGAACACGGCAGCGGCGTCTCTGTTCGCGCGGCGAGGGAGGTGGAGAAGGAACGGCTGACCCGTGGGTCCCACTCGTCAGTCAGATGGGGTAAGGGGAAGGGAGGGAGCAGGTCGGCCGAGCTGTCCTCGGGCCATCCGACCTGGATCTGCTGGGGCCAGGGAGTGGAAAACAGGCCAAGCTGCTGCTCGGGCCAGAAAGGAGAGGGGAAGGGCTCTGCTCTATTTCTTTTTTCCATTTTCCAAAAGGATTTTCAAATTGGGTTTTGAAATATTTGAGAAATTCAAATAAGCTACAACAGTACAAAGAAGAAATGCTCCAGCATGAATGCATCATACATGTGTATGACCTAGGTTTGATTTTATATTTGAGAAAAAATTATTATTTCCCTATATTGGAATGATCAACTAATTGCATAATTAAATAAATTCCCACTATTTAAAAGAATGCAATTTTTCGGGTGTTACAATTCTACCCCCCTTAAAAATAATCTCATCCTCGAGATTCAGTTTGTGCTTACTCAAGCAACTCCGGGTACTTTTCTCTGAGATCTTCCTCTCTTTCCCAAGTAGCTTCTTCCTCAGAGTACCGATGCCACTGCACCTTGCATATCTTTATCACTTGGCTTCTTGTAACTCTTTCTGCGGTTTCCAAAATTTTCACTGGATGTTCCTCATAAGTGAGACCCTTCTTGAAAACTATTTCCTCGACAGGAACCTGCTCTTCCGGTACTCTCAAACACTTTCTCAACTGAGATATGTGGAACACATCATGCACACCGGACAAACTTTCCGGAAGTTCTAGCTGATGTGCCACTTCTCCACGTCTCTCTAGGATCTTGAAAGGACCAATATACCTTGGTGCCAATTTTCCTTTGCTGTTGAACCTTTTCACACTTCTCATCGGGGACACTTTAAGGTATACATAGTCTCCTACATTAAAAGCTAGTTCTCTTCTCTGTGTATCCGCATAACTCTTCTGTCTAGATTGTGCTATTCTCAAGTTCTCTCTTATTGTCTGGACTTGCTCCTCTGCGTCTCTCAACACATCCGGTCCAAACACTTGACTTTCTCCAGTTTGATTCCAAAACAAGGGTGTCCTGCACTTGCGTCCATACAATGCTTCGAAGGGTGCCATCTTGAGACTTTTCTGGTAACTATTATTATAAGAGAACTCCGCATACGGCAGACTCTTATCCCAACTCGTTCCATACTGTAAAGCACAAGCTCTCAACATATCTTCCAAAATCTGATTAATCCGTTCAGTTTGACCGTCAGTTTGAGGATGATATGCAGAACTGAAATTCAGCTTAGTACCTAGAGACTCATGTATCTTTTGCCAGAAATGTGAGGTGAATTGAGTGCCCCTATCAGACACAATTTTCTTTGGAACTCCATGCAGACACACTATTCTCTCCATATACAACTCTGCTAGTTTAGGACCTCCATAAGTGGTCTTGACTGGAAGGAAATGAGCTACTTTAGTCAGTCAATCCACAATTACCCAGATTGAATCATAACCTCTCTGAGTACGTGGCAATCCAACTATGAAGTCCATACCGACTTCTTCCCACTTACACTCAGGTATCTTTAGTGGTTGTAGCAATCCTGCAGGTCTCTGGTGTTCAGCTTTAACTCTCTGACAGGTATCACATATAGCCACATATTGTGCTGCATCACGCTTCAGTCCAACCCACCAATATTTTTCCTTCAGATCCAAATACATCTTGGTACTTCCTGGGTGTATAGAATATGCTGACTCATGAGCTTCACGTAGTATAGCGTCTCGGATGAATTTCACTTCAGGTACACAGAGTCTCTTCCCAAACCATAAGGTTCCATTCTCATCTAGCCTGAATCCGGGTGATTTTCCAACCACAATGTTCTCCACTATTTCTTTGAGCTTCTCATCTTCCAACTGAGCCTTTCATATCTCTTGCTCTAGTGTGGGTTCAACCTCCATCTCAACAGCATTGATCACAATTCCCAAGTTGAGACGCTCCATCTCTGCACACAACTCTGCTGGAATAGTGGTTGTTCGAATCTCATTAGCATAACTTTTTCTACTAAGAGCATCGGCCACAACATTTGCTTTGCCTAGATGATAATGCAATTCCAGGTCATAATCCTTTATCAATTCCAGCCAACGACGTTGCCTCAAATTCAACTCTGACTGGGTGAAGATATACTTCAAGCTCTTATGATCTGTATAGATGTCACACTTATGACCAATCAGATAATGCCTCCATAACTTCAGAGCGTGAACCACAGCTGCTAGCTCCAAATCATGAGTAGGATAATTCAACTCATGCTTCCTCAACTGTCTCGATGCATATGCTACGACTCTTCCTTCTTGCATGAGAACACAACCAAGACCTAGGCGGGAAGCATCACAATAGATAGAGAACTTCTTACTCAGATCCGGCAAAACCAACACTGGGGCTGTTGTCAATCTCTTCTTCAATTCTTCAAAACTAGCTTGGCACTTCTCAGACCACACAAACTTGGCATTCTTCTCTAGCAAGGAAGTCATTGGCTTCGCAAGCTTGGAGAATCCTTCAATGAACCTTCGGTAGTAACCAGCTAAACCAAGAAAACTACGAATGCCAGTCCCATTAGTTGGCGGCTTCCAATTCAACTCGTCTGCCACCTTGCTTGGGTCTACAGAAATTCAACCATTGGACACAATATGTCCTAGAAAAGCAGCTTCTCTCAACCAGAACTCGCACTTACTTCGCTTGGCATACAACTTGTGTTCTCTGAGCTTCTGCAAAACCAATGTCAGATGTTCGGCATGCTCTTCTTCATTCTTGGAGTAGATCAAGATATCATCAATGAACACCACAACAAACTTATCCAAGAATTCCATGAATACCTTGTTCATCAAATACATGAAGTAGGCAAGTGCATTAGTCAAACCAAAGGACATTACCGTATACTCATACAATCCATACCGAGTAGTGAATGCAGTCTTAGGTATGTCAGAGTCACGAATCTTCAAATGATGATAACCTGAACGGAGATCAATCTTGGAAAACACACAAGCACCTCTCAACTGATCAAATAAGTCATCAATTCTAGGCAATGGATACTTGTTCTTAATGGTGACCTCATTCAGTGACCGATAATCAACACACATCCTCTGACTACCATCTTTCTTATCAACAAAAATAACCGGGGCTCCCCAAGGTGAAGAACTAGGATGAATGAAACCTTTTTCTGACAGTTCTTTGATTTGTTTCTTAAGTTCTTCTAATTCTTTAACTCCCATTCTATATGGACGTTTAGCTATAGGTGCAGTACCAGGTAACAACTCAATGATAAATTCAATGTCACGGTCAGGCGGCATGCCTGGTAACTCATCTGGAAACACATCTTCAAACTCATCCACCACTGAGTTATTCGGCTGCACTTCTTCTCTGAGCTGATGTACTGTGGCTTTCTGTTGAACTTGCAAAACAACCTCAATTCTGACCTCATCTCCCTTCTGGGTAGTGATAGTCACGACCTTCTCCTTGCACTTTATATTGATGTCATTCTTCATCATCCAATCCATACCCAGGATAAGATCAATTCCGGCAGTATTTAGCACAGTAGGGGTTATCTGAAATTCTACCTCCCTTAATGAGACAGTAATCGGGAGACACTGAAGAGTAGCTTGCATAACACCACCCGGAGAAGAAACCATAATAGGATGTTTCATGACACTAAGGGGAATACCATGCTTTCTAACAAATGTGTGCGAAATGAAAGTATGCGAAGCACCAGAGTCAAAAAGAACTGTAGCGGGGATGGAGTCGATATTGAACAGTACCCATCATGACATCTGGAGTCTCCTGTGCCGTATCAACCGACACATGGTTCACCTTCCCGGTGCGAGGTGGCACTCTCTGCTGGTTGTTTTGCTTCTGGGAGGCTTGGGAATTCTGCTTCTCAGGACAATTGTAGGACAAGTGTCCTTCCTTGCCACAGCGGAAACACTTGTTGGGGGCACCATTCTTCACTGGGATGTTGTTGGGAGCAGTCAGTTGTGGCGCCTGATTGCCACCTTGTTGCTGGTACTGGGAACGCTGCTGGTTCTGGGAACGTTGTTGATTCTGGAAATTGTTCTTGAATCCAGACTGTCCCTGGAAACGTTGTTGCTGCTGAGGCTGCTGCTGGTTGTTACAGAAGCGGCTGTTGCTTCCAGACGACTGCCCTTGAAACTTCCTCTTCATCTTCTTCTCATCTATCTCACAACGCTTGCTCTCGATGATCAAAGCTTTGTCCACCAACTGTTGGAAGTTGGCGAAAGTGTGGGAGAGCAACTAGTACTGGAGATGATCATTCAGTCCCTCCAAGAAGAGCTCTTGCTTCTTGGCATCATCTTCAACCTCTTTTGGAGCATACCGCGACAATTGGACGAACTTGTCACGGTACTCGGCAACTAGCATTCCTCCCTTGCTTCAGAGAAAGAAACTCCTTCTTCTTCAGCTTCATCAACCCTGCAGGCACATGATGATTGCGGAACCCTTCACGGAATTGCTGCCAAGAGATGGGGTCGACACGTCCAAAACGGAAAGACTCCCACCAATCCAGAGCAGCTCCCTGCAACTGCCCAGATGCATAGAGAACCTTCTCGACTGTCGTTGCATTGGGCGATCTCCAGCTGCCTTTCTATTGCACACAGCCAATCATCAGCTTGGAGAGGATCACTGGAATGATCGAAGATGGGCGGGCGTCCCTTCAAGAATTCACTTCTCTTGTCACGGGGTGGTGGAGGTGGGTTCCCATTGCCATTGTTTCGCTGCAGCATGTTGAATGTTCTGGGCCATCTGCTGCATCAGTTGTGTTTGCATCATCATCAGTTGCTCCATATTAGGCTATGGCGGAGGTGGTGGTGGATTAGCATTTTCTTGAGAGGTACCATCACCCCTTGGGTTCCTCCTGGTGTGGGCCATCTGCTGTTCAAATCATTGAAGTGAGGTTTAGAATTCTTTTCCATTATAATAACACTTAAAAGACTAGAACAGGAAATTCCGGGCGTGATCCAACAACGGCAGAGTAGAAAAACAGTCATATCTGGAGTTCCCGAAGTCAAACAGGAGACATGCTATACATGGTTGGAAAGCCTGAGAAAAACTCTACAACTTTTATTCAGACCATCTCTCCAGATTTTATCGTTAAGTTTATCAAAAACAGATTTGATTCAAAACTGTTTTAGAGTAACAGACAGCGCAGAAACTTTGACTTGTGACATTTGTTTCTCCCAAACCATAACTGATATTGAGATAATTTTTGCGGCCAAAGAAAACTACAGAAGTCTAGTTTTTCACAAAAATTTCACGATTTTTGGTCGCATATAATTCAATAGGAAAAAAATAACTAAGGCAGAGAGGTCTGAAAAACAGCACTGCTGGAAACTGAGATAATCAACCCAAACTATTATGCATTAATTCAAACCTATATAAAGAGATTTGCGGACATGCCCACAATCTCAGCACTCATTACAAACTCCAAATCAAGCATT
The DNA here is from genome assembly GCA_038502445.1 of Eremochloa ophiuroides. Lineage (NCBI taxonomy): Eukaryota > Viridiplantae > Streptophyta > Magnoliopsida > Poales > Poaceae > Eremochloa > Eremochloa ophiuroides. The sequence goes on from JAHLJS010000002.1 coordinate 60,447,455, forward strand.
GTTCATAAGGAAAAGCAATCTAGCACAAAAGTTCACAAGACACGAACTAGACTCGACTTGACTCAACTTGCGCTACTAGCGTCTTTTGCTACTAACTGGGGGTAACTCCTCTAGGGGTCGATGTCGGTGCGGGTGTGAGCATCTCCATGGTCTCCTCGGTTCCTTGGCAGCGATTCAGCTAGACACCTTGGTGATGGCGGAGGGGGTCCAACACCGAGTTGCCTGTTCAACTCATCCACCGCCCAGCTGAGCTTGTAGTTAGCTTCAGTCCTGGTGTTCAGCTCATCCAATGTCTGGTCCAGAAAAGTGTTGGTCTGAGCCAAACATTCCAAGGCAGCGTGGAGTCGGGCGTTCACTTCTCCAAGTGGACCGGCGATGCTGCAGTTAGCTTGGCCACTCTGACGGCGGGGAAGGTAGCGGTGCATCTCCCACTTGATGATGTTCCAATTCTCGTGGTGGTGCACCATAAGAGCTTGTCGTGCGGCATCCTTGATGGCGGCAGCTTTGGAGAGTCAAATGGAGACAGCATAGTGGATATTCTTCACCTGGCTTCCCTCCTTGATGTACACCCTCGTCTCATAGTAGTCGGCGTAGTCAGGGTGCTTCCAGTGCTCCGTCTTGTACAGCACCGAGGCGTTGGGGTAGAAGCGGCGCACCAAGTCGAGAAGCAGCGGGTGGTAGTAGTCATCTCCAAGATGATCATAGTGAATCATTCCCACCCTAGGGTTTTCCACCTTGGTCTCCATCATCGTCGCCATCGTCTTCGGGGTCGTCGGAGTCATCCGAGTTGCCTCCATCATCTCCGTCGTCAGGGTCGCCAGCACAATCCTGGTCACCCTGCGGCTCCACCTTCTCGGGTTCATCTTTCTGAGGGTCCTCCATAGGTACGTCTTCAGAGCTGTCTTCCAAGGGCTCTTCACTGGGCTCCTCTGCGGGCACCTCCTGCTGGGGCTCCTCCACTGGTACGTCTTCCACGGGTACCTCTGGTTGGGATACACGTCCGCCAGAGACGAAGCACTGCAGGTACCTCTTAGGTGGCATGACACGCTTGCGGGCAGTGCGCTTAAGGTTGGCCATCTACAAGAATTAAGATTAAGTCAAAATTTTGCAATGGACAAGGGTAGGATATCAGCAAAAACTTGTAGCAAATTAATATAACAAGTTAAAAGAGATAATAAAGCTAAGGGCTATCCAGTGCTAACTAGGCTTGCGTCCTACAGTCAACACGGCTCCGATACCAATTTGTCACACCCAATTTTAAAGATAAAATGGGATGCATAATCTTATGTGCGCCCAGGGATCAGTCACACACATAAGCTAACAAATTGCATAAATTGTATCGTAACCAATGTTTAATACATAGCGAATAATATCAAAGTCATTACACAGCGGAAAATAAAGATAACTCTTGCGGTAGCTCCATAGCACAGGGACGTCGACTGGTGAAACACAAGTCTAGTAATCCTCTGGGTAGTCCTCATCACTATCACCATCTGTTACCCATCCGGGATTTTTAACCAAGTAATGAAAAATAAACAAGCGTAAGTACATGTCATACTCAACAAGACTAGCATGGGTTCATGAGGCTCAAAAGGTTGACACGGTTTTAACAGCAGGTTGCTTTTAATTAATCATCCTTTTATGCAGTTGGATAGCAACAAATGAATAAGCCCATTCTCATGATCATAGTAAACATAATTAATGAATAGCAATAAATAGATTTAGCAATAAGTAAGCATCACCCCAAAAAATAACTACTCCATAAGACGTCCAAGGCCGCTCGTGACCGTGAGCTTGGCTAGTATACCAGTTTTACACTCTGCAGAGGTTGTGCACTTTCACTATGAGCCGTGATTCCCATTTGCTCGGGGTAGCTAGCCCCATAACACTTCCAAGGTGAGCGAGCAGGGTTTCACTATGAAGTCTTTCAAAGTACTCCGTCTAACAAGTTAGGGCCGCTAGGAACCCGGCAAGCAAATGTAGAGCCCCCCTTCGTCGTGGCACAAGGTCACGCAGGTTATACACACTCGGACAGGAGCCGCACTATACCCGAGTCGTCAGGTCCCATCACGCCTTTCGGTAACCTCTAACAAGCTAGAAAAAGGACCTATACTTGACTAAAACCAGAGCCATGTAGCCCTCATAGTTGCACTGTAAGTCCCAACTTTTGCTGACAGATCATTACCAAGGGGGAAGGATATGGAGCATCACAAAACTATGCTCGAATCCCCTAGTTCCATGTTGCTAAAAAGACATCTTTCAATGTTATTGCATATTCAATTAATCAAGTTTACCTGATCATGATTCCAATAGTGCGCTAGCATCAACTACCCAATGCATAAATCCCATAGGTGATCAAGGAATAAGATAACAATACTAGGTAGAAACTATGGTTAACAAGGTAGACACATGCACATGAAATTAATTATTGCAGTGAATAGGATAACAAGGAAGATCCCATGCTATACTTGCCTTGATCAGCAAACTCCTGGTGATCCGGGTTGTCGCAGTACTGATCTTGATCACCCACGTAAAGCTCACCATCTATACTCGATCCATTATAACAACACATACGCATACAGGGGCAATCATGCATACAAACAAGAGTTTTCATTAGAACAGTACACCAACTAAAAAGGTTATAAAACAAATCTACACGTTGCTACGATCACATCGATATAAAGTTTGCACAAATCGGATTTAAAACGAGGAAGATATGAATTTTACAAGGTTTATAATAGAATAATAATAGATTAAATATAATCTCGAATTTTCAAAGTTGAAAATATATGAAACAGTGGTACCATCAGATAGATTATGAAATTACGAGTCTAACGCAATTTGAATCGTTCAAATCGGATCTAAAACAAGTAAATTATGATCAAATGAAGTTTAGTGGCAAATCTGTAAATAATAAAAAACACATTTTCTAAATACCGGGAGAAAATACGTTTTCTAAATTGAAAAGCACCAATCACAGAATACGCTAAGGGATCGCGGGTTTAGCATTAAAAACTGCAGGGGGTTATATGCTGGCCGAATCGGTATGGGCTGCTCTCGGCCGTCCGATTCAAAATCGGCAGATCAGATTAAAAGAGAGGAGGGGTGGCGGTGCTCTCGGCCGGAAAACAGAGGCCGACGGCGGCGCCATGGCCGGAGGGCCGCCGGAGAAGGCAAACTCGGCCTTCGATGCATGAAATAGGTCGGGAAGGGTACCCATAGATCGGGAAGAGCATCGCAAGCTCACCTAGGGTGATGGGAAGGTCGGAAATCGACTCGGAGATAGCTCGCGGCGTGATCCGGCGGACGGTGGATCTCTGCAACGGCGGCGGAGGCGTGTCAGTGCACAAATCGAAGGGGGAAGTGCTCGGGAACTTCACAAGATCACAGCGAAGCTCCTCAAAGGCTTACCGAGAGGAAATTGGTGGCGAATCGAGCCAATTGCACGCGGTGGCGGCGGCTCGGTTCTCGCGGGAGCTCGGCAATGGCGGCGAGAAGAGGCGGCTAGGGTTAGGTGACGGCTATGGGGGGGTGTGGTGCTGCTTAAATACTCTCGAGGTGTGACGACAATCTCGGAGATTGAAACAAACTCGAATAGCGGAGAAATCGGCTTTGGCTGTTTCTTCTCTACTTCGGACTCTCGGCGCGGCGACGAACTCGGCTTCGGCCGTTTTCTTTCTTGCCAGCGTCGGACTCTCGGCGAGCAGCAGAGGGAAACATGGGAGGGGCTGTCCTGGGGGTCCCACTGGTTGGTAGCACCGAGCGCTGGGGTCGGGCTGGTAGTCACGGCAGAGGGACGCTTCGCGCGCGCGTGCTCGGCCGCGGCGGATGAACACGGCAGCGGCGTCTCTGTTCGCGCGGCGAGGGAGGTGGAGAAGGAACGGCTGACCCATGGGTCCCACTCGTCAGTCAGATGGGGTAAGGGGAAGGGAGGGAGCAGGTCGGCCGAGCTGTCCTCGGGCCATCCGACCTGGATCTGCTGGGGCCAGGGAGTGGAAAACAGGCCAAGCTGCTGCTCGGGCCAGAAAGGAGAGGGGAAGGGCTCTGCTCTATTTCTTTTTTCCATTTTCTAAAAGAATTTTCAAATTGGGTTTTGAAATATTTGAGAAATTCAAATAAGCTACAACAGTACAAAGAAGAAATGCTCCAGCGTGAATGCATCATACATGTGTATGACCTAGGTTTGATTTTATATTTGAGAAAAAATTATTATTTCCCTATATTGGAATGATCAACTAATTGCATAATTAAATAAATTCCCACTATTTAAAAGAATGCAATTTTTCGGGTGTTACAGCAGTCGTATGCGGTCTGGAGTTTGGAGAGAACCATGAGAACGCCGGTCTTCGTCAGCATCTTCATGACGAGGTAGGTGTAGTTGAGGATGGCCCAAAATTTGGCCAAAGCTGGACGGCCGAGGATGGCGTGATATGCAGCGTCGAAGTCGGCGACCATGAAGTCGATGTGCTCGATACGAAAGCACTGCGGAGTTCCGAACTGGACGTGCAGATTGATCTATCCCAGAGGATAGGGGGACTGCCCTAGGACAATCCCCTAGAACAGAGCTGTGGTCGGCTCCAGGTCTTCTGCTCACAACCCAAGTTCATTAATGGTTTCGGAGAAGAGGATGTTGAGGCCGCTGCCGCCGTCGATTAATACCTTGCGAAATCAAGTCTTACGTATGACTAGATCGAGGATCACTGGGAAATGACCCAAGTATGGGATCTCCGTCCACTGGTTGTCTCTGCTGAAATTAATGAGCTTATGCGACCAGGGAGGGAACTTCGGATCGGCGACGGAGGCGTCGTAGCTGGCGACGGAGTTGATGCGTCTGGCGACGAGCTTCTATTCCCTCTTTGGCGAGCCTTCTTCTCCTCCTCTCTGTATGCCCTGGAGAGGCCTCGTAGCAGTCCCTCGTGGTGTGGCTATGAAACTTATGGATAGGGCATTGACTATCGAGGAGCTTTTCGTAGGCCTCGTCGTAGTTGCGCTTCGGGGCTGATCGGGCGTTGTAGACTCGGTAGTGGCGACACCTCTCTCCAGCCCTGGATCTTTCTGGTTCGTCATGGCGGGGTCGGTCGAAATGGCAGGTGATCGTGGCGATCGCGATCATCATGGCAGTGATCGGGGCGATCACAATCATCGTGGTGGTAATCCCACCACAATCCTCTGTCGTCGTGGCGCCGATCAACTCAGCGGTCTCCGTCTTCATGGCGTGTGCGGTTGGGGAAGCATAGTCAACGGTGGATGGAGTGATGAGAGGCCTCGTTCCCATCGACGTACTTGTTGGCGATGCGCAGCATCTTGGCGATGGAGCTCGGTCTGCTCTGGAACAGCCTTCTCTGGAGTTCTTTGTCGGGTCGGAGGCCTCGTATGAAGGTGGAGATGGCTTCAGCGTCTGTGACACTCAGGATGTTATTTTTGGTCTCCGAGAAGTGCTGGATGAAATCTCACAGGGTCTCATGTGATGCATGTTGAAGCTTCTAAAGGTCATACTTCATGCCTGGCTGCTTGTAGGTGGCACGGTAGTTGCTGATGAACTGCCTCTTCAGCTGATCCCAGGTGTCAATGGAGTTTGGCCTCAAACTAAGCAGCCAATTATTGGCGGATGCATTGAGCATGAGGGGCAAATAGTTTGCCATGACGTCTGAGTTTCCTCCGGCGGCCTTGACCGCGATCTCGTAGACGGTGAGCCATTTGGTGGGATCAGCCGCGCCGTCATAGGTTTCGATGCCAACAACTTTGAAGTTTGGCGGCCTAGCGCACCGCCTAGAGATCAGCTGTGAATGGCAGCTCGGGGGAGTTCTTGTTGTTGATCAGAGGACTATGGGTTTCATCATACTCCTTGCGGCGCTCAGTTTCTGCTGAGTGCCTGGCCTCCCTTCGACTATCGATGCGACCACGCAGATCTTTGTCTTTTAGCTTCTCGTGGAGATCAAATTGGTATACCTCCTGGTCTTTGTCTTGGCGGCAACGTCTTCACCCGCCGCGGGAGTGACCACCGTCTTCTCGATGATGCTCGGTGGCTGATGTGGTGGAGTGCGATGGGGGAGGCTGGCGTCCTACATTGATCTGGACTTGGGCCGCCTTGAGGAGAGCCGTGAGGCGCTCGACCTCTAGAGTCTGGTTCATGTGCTTGGCTTCTGTTATTGCACAGGCGACGTTCACACTTGGAGTCTTGTAGACCTCTTGATCACTGACTAGATCGAATTCCTGCTCGATGTTCTACATGGGGGCCTTCCTCGCTTCGACGCGTTGCTCATGGCGCCGCCTTCAGTCGACATTTTTCTTCTCGCGAGCAGTGCGGGCTTTGTTGTCCTCGTTTGGTGCCGGAGCGCTGTCGTCGCTAACGACAAGGATGGGTCCGCCGAGGCACCGACTAGTGGGAAGGGGTAGATTAGGAAGATTGCCGTCTTCAGCGTTGTTGTGGTCGGAGTGGTCGTAGTCAGCGACGGTGAAGGTGGAGCTGGTGCCGGGGTGGTCGGAAGCGATGTGGTCGGGACGGCCCAACAGCCCTGAGAAGCGGGAGGCCGCGTTCCGCAGGGTGAAAGGCATGTAGCCCCTCGGGAGGTCGTGGTTGGGGGCGCTCGGTGCCGTGACTGCTCGGGGCTAACCTCGACGATGCGTCCCTACGGGGCGGCGGTGATGACCAGAGTAGTGTCCCGCCAAGACGGAGAGGGACGTCGTGCCGCCGATGGATGCTGGAGGCGATCTGCAGCAAGTCGATCCACAGCTGACTCCAAAATATGGAGGCTCTCAAACAAGCTTTGAGAGACCAGATCTATAGATCCGATCAGGTCGCTGTTGTCGACGATCCTCCGGGTGTAACGTAGCAGCCTTCTAGCTGGAGTGCAGGCCATCGGTGAAGCCGGAGCAGATGCGATCTGAGCCGCATCGAGGATCTTTCCCTTTGCCATCGGGGCCGATGGCCCAGGTGATGGAGCCCACCGTGAAGATCTGGCCCGGCGTCGGGAGCACTACGGAGCCTGAAAAAATCACCATCTTACTCGCCATGGGATCCGGAAGCACACCCCCCACCTGGCATGCCAACTGTCAACGAAATATCGCTGATAGTCTATCGAGGGGTATGCCCAAGGTAGTATATGATTGGTGGAGGTGCACCTGAGACGAGCAAGCGTAACGCAGCAAGCGAGAGACAAATGATTTATACAGGTTCAGGCCGCCGTGAGGCATAATACCCGACGTCCTGTGTGCTGGTGGATTGTATTGCTATGAGATGAGATGTTTTGAGGGGGATCCCCTGCCTGCCTTATATAGTCCGGGGGGACCATGTATATCAGATTACAATCCTAGCCAAACAAGGAAACTAATCGGCTAGATACTAGGAAAGTTATTTCCTTGGACGCCAAGACTTCTAAACCGACGGATATACGTGATCTTCCGGAGAACCTGTAGGTGACGCATTCTTGGCAGTCCGGGCCTGATCGGATGACTTGGCCCATGTAGCGTCATGCGAGCATATGGGTTTATACCCCCACAGAAGCATAAGGATATCTTAAGTCATTCTAACTATACTATCAAAGACATATTAGATTGATGCAATTATACTAGCAATCATGGCAAAGGTACTTCATACTCATACTTAAGGGAATATTACTAAGGAAGATCAAGAATCATAGCCAGCCTTCTAAAGTAATAATAACTTCCTACTCTCCCGACATTCGGAGTGTCACATCCGCGATCTACCAGAACCCAGAATATAAGGCGCATTTGCAGACAAACTACATGTAAGCACCATGCTTACATGCTGTTGGTCACCCATCCATGACGTCAATGAATGAGCGCTATACAAACCTATGTATGAATATGAATGCATCCTAACTATGCAAAGTATACAATCTAGATAAGCAATGAATAGCATAATTGAGAACATAATCAATAGTAGAACAATGTTAATCAACTTTATCTAAACACTCAAAAGAGGTTCGAGATACAAGAAGAGAGCTTACAATGGCTCCGAGAAGCCTCCAGCTCCAGACAAGATTCGGAACTCAAGTAGAACTTGCCTCCTTCTACTTCTAAACCTATGTAGCTATGCTCTAGATGGTGAAGCTCTAAAGATTCTAGGGTTTCTAGCTCTCTGAACTGATGTCTGGTTGATTGATCTGAATTGATATGAAACCCTAGGGGGTCTGGGGCTGTTTATATAGGCCGGTGGGATGAACCATAGCCCTTGGATCAAACCGACTTCGACGGGTGGTGGAGATTGACCCTCAAAGATGGTTGTGGGTCCACGTCGAAACGCACACGGAAAGGACACTGGGCCAGGTCGGCCGACCTCCCCTGGCTGCCATCTAGGCCCCACTTCATTAGGCGTGTCTCTCGTGTTCTCTATAATATTCTTGATCCCCTTTCGCGGTGGAATTCGATGTTTTAATCCGACATGTGTGTCTCCTTTGTTTCTTTTCTGATTAACACCGTGCAAATCATGGATTCACCAAAAAATGTAGAATTCTGTCAATTAAAACCCTATTATATGGTGGTGTTTGCCTTTATATCCTTATTTCATGTTTGGTTGAGGGTAAAATCATGCAATAATTACCGCCAACAGTGTGGCGCCCTTGTTTTCAATACATAGTCCTTAGGTAGCAGATCATGATGAAACAAAATAGCCAGAGCACAAGGAAGACGAGATCGTGATGAAAGACGCTGTTGTTGACATTTCTTAACGAAATGTTGGGCGGTATAAACTAACGTGCCACCTGATTAGCCTACAGAGCACTTGAACTCTTAACCTCTATCTCTTAGATATAACTAGGCTGTCATCCCCAGCTTGATTCTAAAAGATCTCTTCTTCTAGCAAGTGATTGAAATTGTATTATATCCGCAAGAGCACAGATAAAATATACGCCATTGTAGCATTTTACCCAAAAGTATTTCGAGTTGTCGATTTATATTTTACCACTGGAAAGCGTTTATCAATAAATGGGATGTAGGTATATAGTTGTCATATGCACATGCAAATATGTAGATAACCACGCATGATCTACTTACTTAAAACAGGTGTTATGTCACAATAATAATTATATATATGATAAGCATAATGATCAAACAATCAATCAATATATATAATGTAATCACTTAGAGCACTTCCTATCTAGGCACTACATAGATTAGGCAGAAGCATGCGAATATCTTAAGTCATTCTAACTATACTACTAAAGACATATTAGATTGGTGCAATTACACTAGCAATCGTGGCAAAGATACTTTATACTCATACTTAGGGGAATCTTACTAAGGAAGATCAAGATCATAGCCAGCATTCTATAGTAATAATAACTTGCTACTCTCCCTATATTCGAGGTGTGGACTACAAAGGACTCAACGGGAGTGTCACATCCACGATCTACCACAGATCCCAGAATATAAGGTGCATTTGCAGACAAACTACATCTAAGCACCATGCTTACATGTTGTTGGTCACGCATCCATGACGTCAATGAATGAGAGCTACACAAACCTATGTATGAATATGAATGCATCCTAACTATGCAAAGTATATGTGACAGAACCGCCTAGATCACATGGCCCACAGGCACTGTCATTGTCACTAATGACCTCTGAAAGTCAGGCCCGTGTCCCAAATGATCTAGAAGGTCCTGCCAGGCTACATTAGCGCCCAATTTCCTCCTACAGGATCCCATTGCGAAGCCATTACAGAATTACAACATTTCATAATAAATTACATCAGAGTGAAAGTGCGGAAAGATTATAAGGAATTTAGATTACAAACCATTTGTCCAAATACAACTAAAGTGCAAATATTACAGACCATAAATAAAATAAGTAGCAGTGGAACGACGATACAACATAATTAGACATTTAATACTAAGAACCCTGCCCATGGGTTCAACCTTACTCCTTTTCACTACCCTCCTGGACCACTGTCACACAGTAGGGGGCGAAACAGACCTCCGGCTGATGTATCCCTGCAACATGGGGTTAACAAACCCTGAGTACTGGGGTACTCCGTAAGATTTACCCGACTAAGAAAAAGGAATGAGACTCAGGAATGCAGGCTGAGGGGAGTCAAGGTAAGGCTTGAGCAAGAGTCAAAAGTTTTGCAGAAAAGCATTACTATCCTATTTCAATATTTTAACCAATTTTTTTTATTTATAGTCCATAATTCCAAATTCATTCTCATATATCATCATACTTTCAAAATTTTTTAACCATTCTCAAAACACCTAGTTTCGAACCACTTTTCAGTTGTAGGTCAAAGGATCAAGTCTCCATATCCGAGGAGCAACGACGATTCGAATCGATTAGTACCCAGCTGGGGATCCCTATCCACACTGCATATGTAGCACTTAAGCTTGCATATACCAACTCCGGCTACCATGACTTTTCTACCCCTGAACCGGTCCTGCGCCACCCGAGAACACAGTACTCCTCTCCTCTCCAGGCACGCCGCCACGAGGGTACACGCTGCTCTCGCCATCTCTCCACTCCCAGTGCGTGGTTGTCGGTTCAAATAGTAGAGCCACCAGAGTCAGAGCTTTCCGTAGTACGTGGCTAGTTGAAAAGTCTCGATCACAGTAGGCCTACAATGAACGGTCCCTAATTCTTTTCCGCCAGCGACATTGCGTTGGGACTCTAACCCAAATACAATTGTCCCTAACGGTTTTTAAATCCCTTTCCAGCCGATGGTCAAGCATTGGGACTCTAACCGAAATTCACAACCAACGAACGGAAAATCCCTTTCCGACGGTTACGGTGCATTGGGACTGCTACCCAAGTACACAATTCCCGAACGGACTCCTGTCCCCTTTTTCCTTTCTCATGAATCATAGTATCACATTCACATAGGTCAAAAATAGCCTTTTTATGCAAATCTAAATTGATCAAGCCGGGCTAAGCATTTTGAATATTTTTATTTTTAAACAAGTTTCCGGGATATTATTTATCAAGGCAGGTAATGCATCAATATAGGTGACAAACAACTCCTCACAACCTAATGCAATAATGGACTCAAGTTATAAATATTTTATAAAACACAAGAAAAGGGCTGAATGCACCGGGGCTTGCCTTGAATTGCGTACAGCGTCGGGTCGGGCTCGGTCCCACAGATGTTGAATCCCTGGATGGCTTCTGGAGTGACCTCCTCGGTAGTAGCCTCGACTTGGACCTCCTCGAGAACGGGCACTACACGTATGCAATGATGTATGCTTAGCACGGTATGAGGACAATAAATGAAATGCTTGAAAATAAACCATTTAGACCTTGAGTACAACTTTCCTTCACGGTAAAGTTGTAAACGTTTTACGGAAGGTAAAAACAGTGTTTTCATACTTTTGTTTTATTGACCATTTTAACGGTCATAGAAAGCCGCTGCACAGCTTTACTACAACCAACAAGTGACTTCAATACTTTTGTCAAGGATCACTATGGTGAAAGATCCCTGAACTCAATCAATCCAAAATCACACCAAACAACAGGGATTATTTGTGTAAATTAATTCTACTATCCAAACACCCCATATATAATGAACAAGTGTCCTAACAGTTTCCAATTGTGCCCAAACTTACCCAACAGATAGGTCTTACCCTAAAACAGTGCCACATAAATTTTCATGATTTTTGCATAAATCTGGAATTTATTATAATTGCTCAAAGTTGCATTTATTAATTAATATGCTGATTTTTAGTTCCTACGGAAAATGTCCAAGTCTTATATTTAATATTTTTATAAATTTCTACATGCTCCAGAGAGTACCCACAATTATTTTTATGATTTTTAGATCAACAGAAATATTCCTAAGAAAATAACAAAATTATTTACTATTCATTCATAAATATAAAAGAAAAGAGCATGTTAATTCACTGAGAAATTGAAAAACCATATTTAGCCCAAGACGGCCCACGAACAGAGCAGGCCGGCCCACACAGCCCGCACGCACCGCGCCCAGGCCGTTTTGCTAAAAAGACCCCGAACTACTCAACATTCAACCCGCAGTCCAAACGCTACTATTCACATGAGTCACAAGCTTTGCACTTAACCCCCTGCACTTCTTCTCCTTCTAACCCGAGACCCCTGGCCTCACCTCTGTTTAACACAGAGGCGACGCGCCGGCAGTCTGCCACCCGCAGCTCGCCGACGACGAGGTGAGAGGCGCAACCGAGGGCACCGCTGGATCCTAGACCCCGCTACGAACCCAGCGAGCTAAGACATGCCAAGATCTAGGGCACAGAGCACCCGGAGGCGCGAACACGGCGGCTCGGTGGCGGCGGCGAGCACGTCGCCGGCGAGCACAAGCCGATAGAGATAGAGGAAAAGGGTGCGCAAGCATCAGGAGCTCACCACGGAGTTAGCTAGGCGGTTGGTTGGAGTCGAGGCGGTGCGGAGAAGACGGTTTGACGACGGCGGCGGAGTGCAATGGCTCGGCCTCGACGGCGAAGTCGCGTTCCGGTGATCCTAGGGGACAAAATGGAACACCGCCGCGAGCATGAGCTAAGGTATGACTCAGAGAGTCGCAAACGGAAGGTCTAAGGTAGAGAGACTCACCACAGCGAGCTCGTCGCGTGAGAGATGGCTGCGGCGGTGCTCAGTCGGACCTGAAGACGACGGCGTGCGTTCTGGGGCCCTCGACGCACGAAAGCTGGACCACGGTGGCACAAGCTGTGTTCAAGGATCTAGTGAGGCTAGAGACGAGAGGAATTTGGATGAGGAGGTCTGAGGGTGGCCAATTTTGGCTCAAAACCGAGGCGGGTGCGGTGGTGATCGGAGAAGGGATCGGAGGCACAGAGGAGGGTGTTGTTGCCCTTTAAGCCGGTCAGAGGGAGGGACAGGAGCGGCTTAGGGCGGCGCGGGGTCCCCCACACGCGTGGCCGTGTCGGGGGGCAAGATCCCGGCCAGCACGGGCGGCGCCGCGCGTGCGTGCGGCCCGGCGGCCGACGCCTGTGCGCGAACAGAGAGTGGGGCAGGTTACTGTAGCAAATACAGTGCCTCCCTCTCGGTTTTAGGCCAATTACGCAAGATTTCATATACAAACTTGAAAAAGTGTAAACATAAAAGTTGTAGTACTCCAAATTATGAACAACTTTGATTTAGGGACCATGTTCAGATTTTGAATAATTTTGAAAATATTGAAAAGGGGGTAAAACCACTATTTGAAATCCATTTTAATCTTGTCAAATTCTCTAGATTTTTCTCAATAACATAAAAATCTCCAAAAATAAAAGTTGTCCTATTTGTGGAGCTTCACAACTCTCATTAAAGAAGTTTGGTCAGATTCTTGATATTTTTCAAATTAGCATTTAAATTTTGAATTTCAAGGTAGTAATTAGGGTTTAATTTAAATTTCTATTAAGGGACTTCAAAAACAGCCAAAATAAGAGTTGTTCCATTTTAAAAGATATACAACTTTTATTAAGACACCATCACCAGATTCCAAGTATATTTTGATTTAGGGTTTTGGGTCCGATTAGGGCTTAAATTCAAATTTCTCTTTTGATTGGTTTTTAATTACCAAAAAAGGGATTTAATTGTACATCCATAACACTGATGAATAAGCCACTCTAAAAATCCTAATCACACTCATATGCAGATGCTTAATAATAAATATGATGACATGGCATAATTAACTAGCCGTAATAACCAGGGTATTACAGCCCTTCCCCCTTAAAGAAATCTCGTCCCGAGATTTGATAGACGATAAACCTTAGGGTTAAGTAATGGAAAAGAAAATGTCTCAAGTAACCCTACTCTAGTTTCTACCATAAGATAATAAGGGAAGTTTATACCACTACAACCAGAAACTTTACATTTACAATGTAGCACAGAATTCGGGGAAGTTTTCGGCGAGGTAGTCTTCAAATTCCCAGGTAGCTTCGTCCTCTGAATGTTTGCTCCATTGAATCTTGTACCATCTTGTAGTGGTTCTCCGAGTGACGTGATCCTTCTGATCCAAAACTCGGATGGGATACTCAGAGTACATTAGGTCGGGTTGGAGTTCTATTCCCTCGACATCAATGACTTGATCTGGCACCCGAAGACACTTTTTGAGTTGCGATACATGAAAGACATTGTGTACGGCTGAGAGATGATCTGGCAACCTCAACTTATAAGCCACTTTCCCATGACGAGCTATGATCTGAAATGGTCCAATGTATCGAGGAGCTAATTTAACTTTAACTCCAAATCGATTAATTCCCTTCATGGGTGAGACTTTGAGGTAGACATAATCTCCTGTCTTGAACGCCAAGGGTCGACGCCTTTGATCAGCGTAACTCTTCTGTCGCGACTGTGCAATCTTCAGATTGTTTTGTATTTGCCGGACCTTTTCTTCAGTTTCTTCCACCAAGTCAATGCCAAAGTACCATCTCTCCGCAGGCTCAGACCAATTTAGGGGTGTTCGACACCTACGACCATACACCGCCTCAAACGGTGCCATTTTGATGCTTTCTTGATAACTGTTATTATACGAAAATTCTGCCAGTGCCAAACACTCATCCCAAGATTCTGTGTAATTGAGTGCACATGCCCTCAACATGTCCTCCAACACCTGGTTGACTCTCTCAGTCTGCCCATCAGTCTGTGGATGGTATGCAATGCTATGTAGAAGCTTTGTTCCTAGGGACTTATGGAAAGCCCTCCAAAAGTTGGAAATGAATTGAGAACCTTGATCTGAGACAATGGTCTTGGGCACACCATGAAGCTTCATCAAATTCTGGATATACAGCTTCGCATAGTTCACTGCAGTGTAAATGGTCTTGACGGGGATGAAATGGGCTTGCTTAGTGAGGCGATCAACCACAACCCAGACTGAGTCAAAACCCCTGGGTGTTTTTGGCAAACCCACGATGAAATCCATGCTAATGTCCTCCCATTTCCACGCAGGAACAGGCAGTGGTTGCAGTTCTCCACCGGGCTTCATGTGTACAGCTTTCACTTTCTGACAGGTGTCACACTTGGCTACATATCGAGCGATCTCTATTTTCATTTTGGTCCACCAGAACTTTTGCCTCAAATCTTGGTACATTTTATTGCTCCCTGGGTGGATGGAAAATCTAGTCAAATGTGCTTCATCCAAAATCTTTTGTCGCAACTCGGGTACCTTTGGAACTACAAGCCAACCCTTGAACCATACGACCCCTTTGTCGTCAATCCTGAAACAATCTACAGTACCAGCTTGGACTTTCTCCTTGATATGCTTGATGCCTTTGCTTCCTCTTTGAGCTGCGATGATCTCATCACGGAGGGTGATCTCAATACTAATGTGGTTCAAACTGCCCTGCTCAACTATTTCTACCCCCAACTTCTCTAATTCATAGCATAAAGAAAGGTCTTGGGGCCTTACTGTCAAACAACTGCAATGAATCTTTCGACTGAGCGCATCAGCAACCACATTTGCTTTACCAGGGTGATAATGCACTTCAATGTCATAATCCTTGATCAACTCGAGCTATCTTCATTGTCCCATGTTCAACTCTTCTTGGGTAAATATATACTTTAGGCTCTTGTGATCGGTGTAAATCTTGCAAGTACTGCCAAGCAAATAATGACGCCAAATTTTTAGTGCATGGACCACAGCGGCCAATTCTAGATCATGAGTGGGATAATTCTCTTCATGACGCTTAAGTTGTCGTGACGCATAAGCGATAACTCGGCCCTCTTGCATCAAGACACAACCCAGACCGGTTCCAGAAGCGTCGCAGTATACGTCGAATGGCTTTTCAATGTCCGGTTGAGGTAGGACTGGGGCAGTGGTTAACAATTCCTTCAAAGTCTGAAATGCCTGCTCACACTCAGGTGACCAGACAAACTTGACCTCGTTCTTCAATAAGCTGGTAATAGGCTTGGATATTTTGGAAAAGTCCGGAATAAAACGGCAGTAATATCCCGCCATTCCCATAAAACTACGGACTTGATGCACTGTGGTTGGTGGTTTCCAATTCAAGATCTCTTCCACCTTGCTTGGATCAACCGATACACCTTCAGCCGACAGAATATGCCCAAAAAACGGAACTCTGTCCAGCCAAAACTCGCACTTACTGAACTTGGCATATAGTTGATGTTCTCTCAAACGAGTTAGGACCACACGAAGGTGTTTGGCATGCTCTTCAGGGTTTTTGGAATAGACAAGTATGTCGTCGATGAACACGACCACAAACTTGTCGATTTCGGGCATGAAGACTAAATTCATGAGATACATGAAGTAGGCAGGGGCATTGGTTAGGCCGAAAGACATAACCAGGTACTCGTAAAGACCATATCTGGTAGTGAAGGCTGTTTTCAGAATATCCTTTGGACGGATTTTTATTTGGTGGTAACCTGATCTGAGGCCAATTTTTGAGAACACCTTGGCCCCAGCAAGTTGGTCAAAAAGTAGATCTATGCAAGGCAAAGGGTACTTATTTTTGATAGTGACCTCATTGAGGGGATGGTAATCGACACAAAGTCTGAGGGAACTGTCCTTCTTTTTAACAAAAATAGCAGGACAACCCTAGGGGGATGAACTAGACCTGATGAAACCCTTATCCAACAGATCCTGCAACTGAACCTTCAACTCTGCCAACTTCTTGGGCGGCATTCTATGAGCTCTACGGGAAATAGGTGCTGTTCTAGGCTTCAGCTCAATGGCAAATTCTACATCACGGTCAGGGGGTAAGCCAGGCAATTCGTCAGGGAATACATCTGGAAATTCACAGACTACCGAAATGTTCCGCACCTCTTTAACTGCAGTTGCACACACCCTACTCACTGCTCTTTGAGGTATTGGGAGTTGGATAAGAAGTTGAGTTTGACTATTAGGCAAGTTTACCCTGATGGTTCTATTCAGCCCATCAATGAGAGCCTTGTGCTGATACATCCAATTCGTGCCTAATATCACATCTATATCCTGATCCTTCAGCACTATCATGGAGGTCGGGAATATATGCCCGCCAAGTTCTATGGGCACCCGATGTACTATCTCTTTAGTACTAATGCGCCCTCCGGGCGACTGTATAAGGAAACTTTCCTCTATCTGCCCAATCGGAATTTCATGCTTGACAACAAATGTACGATTGATGAATGAATGCGATGCACCAGAATCGAAAAGCATGATAGCAGGATGACTTGCGACAGGGAACCTACCCAGCATGACGGGTTCACCTTCAGAAATGTCTCCAACTTGCGTGTAGTAGACTTGTCCTGCTTTTCTCACAACTTTTCCCTTCTGGGCCTGCTGCTGGTGGCCACGATGCTGAACCTGCTGCTGCTGTCCGCCAGGAGCCTTCTGTGCATTCTGATTGTATTGTTTGGGAAATGGGCAGTTGCGGGACCAATGTCCCATCTTGCCACAATTGTAGCAGGGCTGGTTGTAAGTTGCTTGAGGAGTGGTTACACGAACGCCAGGGGCATTCGGCTGGGTGGCGCTTTGTTGGTTAGAAGTGTGAGAAGTAGCAGCAGTTCGAACTACGACCTGCTGATGAGGATACTAGGGGCGTGTGTGATGAGTGGGATGGTATATGATTTTCTGGCGCTTTTGATGGCCAGAAGATCCAGCTGACCTAGACTTCTTCTTTTTCTTCTCTTCTTGATGCTTGCGATCGCTTTCTTCAAAAGCTATGGCACTGTTGACAGCCTCATGATAAGTGCAGTTGAGATTGTTAGACAGGCTTCGCTGAATCTTGAAGTTCAAACCCCTGACAAAACAGTCCTTCTTCTTCTGATCGGTGTTAGTATGCTCAGGGGCATACTGCGACAGGTGGTTGAACTGACTGACATACTGCATAACTGTAGATTCCTTTTGTTGCAGAGCCAAGAATTGATCCAACTTCATCTTCATCACCCCTGCAGGGATGTAATCTGCACGAAATGCCTCGTGAAACTCCGCCCAAGTAAGTTGATGCCCTACCGGCTGTGCTGACTGGAGGTTTGCAAACCAAGCGCTTGCGGGGCCTCGGAGTTGCTGTGCTGCAAACAATGGCTTCTGGGTTTCCGTGCAGCGAATCAAACCAAATTTCTGCTCCATGATACGGAGCCAGTCGTCTGCTTCCAGCGGCTCATCCGCTTTGGTAAACACCGGTGGACGGGTGTCTGTGAAGTTCACATAAGTTGTTTCCTCATCATGGGGGCGGCCACGGCGCACAACACGGTCATCCCGGTTTTGCGCAAGCAATGCCGTAGCATTGGCTAAGGCGGCAATGGCATCAGCCAAGGTGGGTGGAATTGGCGGTGCTTGCGGAATGGCCCCGTCCTCCGAAGTACTAGCACCAGTTGAGCGGGTGTTAACAGGCATCTGTGCATAATTAAACCAAACTGAGTCTCAGATTACTTAATCAGGTCTTAATACAATACACACCATACAATACGATAGCCAGAGTACATAACCAACACTCGATACAGTTCTCAAACCATACTAAGGTTTTCATGGCAACACTGACATTACAATACCCTAAAGAGTGCGAATACTGACATCGCTAGTCCTACAGCTAATCTAGACGTCGTCTCCCACGGTCCCGTCAGAGACGACACCGTCCTCGTCAACCTCCGCCACGTGCTCCTCGGCGCCCTCCTCGACGTCCTCGTCGGCGTCCTCCTCGACGATCACCTGGAGTGGCTCAACCTCCTCGTCAACGTCCTCCATGTCCTGATCCTCAGGACCAACAACCACCCCATCCTCGGGGTCCTCAACACGTGGCTACAGGATCGGATCAAGCTCGTTGTTGAGCCTATGCACTTCCTCGTGCAATGTGTCATTGTAGTCCTCGATCTGCTCTACGTAGATCTTCAGCTCGTGCAGCCTTGCCCGGGTCGCGTCCTCGCGCGCCCAGTGGCATCCCTCTGCTCGATCAGACGAGCCACAGAAGTCCGCAGTCGGTCGATCGTCGCTACGTCCTGGTAGTGCTCCCGACGAGTGGTGGCAAAGTCCTCCACCATCCTCCTCATCTCCTCCCTCATACTCTCTATCTCCTCCTGCAACTCAGCGTGGGGCGGCGGGGGCGACGACTGCTAGAGGCCTCCCCGTCGCGCGGCGCCAGCTGGTGACGCGGCACACCCCAGGGTCCCGTCATCTTGCACGCGGTCTGCTTGCAGCGTGCCATGCTGGAGAAGATAAGTTGGGATTAGCGAGGATATAATACAGGCTAGCAAGAATAGGTTTGATAGATCCTAACCCATAACACATTTTAAGGAGGAAGTTATTTATAATGTGAATTAATCATGATGCATGAATCGTACTTACGAAATTTCGAAATTAATGCAAAAATGAATAATTGCATATTTAATTTTTAACATAGGGCTAATAATACCGCTATTCCACTTACTATCATAACTATAATACAGATCAAGACAAGAGTAAGCAATTTGGACCAAAATAGCAACTTAAAGATTATGATCCAAAACCCTTTTGAAGTTTGGCAAAGTAATCCCGTAATGATTTAGCAATGGAACGCTCTGATACCAGCTGTGACAGAACCGCCTAGATCACATGGCCCACAGGCACCAATCATTGTCACTAATGACCTCTGACAGCCGGACCCGTGTCCCAAATGATCTAAAAGGTCCTGCCGGGCTACATTAGCGCCCGATTTCCTCCTACAGGATCCCATTGCGAAGCCATTACAGAATTACAACATTTCATAATAAATTACATCAGAGTGAAAGTGCGAAAAGATTATAAGGTACTTAGATTACAAACCATTTGTCCAAATACAACTAAAGTGCAAATATTACAGACCATAAATAAAATAAGTAGCAGTGGAACGACGATACAACATAATTAGACATTTCAACCTTACTCCTCTTCACTACCCTCCTAGACCACTGTCACACAGCAGGGGGCGAAACAGACCTCCGGCTGCTATATCCCTGCAACATGGGGTTAACAAACCCTGAGTACTGGGGTACTCCGCAAGACTTACCCAACTAAGAAAAAGGAATGAGACTCAGGAATGCAGGCTGAGGGGAGTCAAGGTAAGGCTTGAGCAAGAGTCAAAAGTTTTGCAGAAAAGCATTACTATCCTATTTCAATATTTTAACCAATTTTTTTATTTATAGTCCATAATTCCAAATTCATTCTCATATATCATCATACTTTCAAAATTCTTTAACCATTCTCAAAACACCTAGTTCCGAACCACTTTTCAGTTGTAGGTCAAAGGATCAAGTCTCCATATCCGAGGAGCAACGACGATTCGAATCGATTAGTACCCAGCTGAAGATCCCTATCCACACTGCATATGTAGCACTTAAGGTTGCATATACCAACTCCGGCTACCATGACTTTTCTATCCCTGAACCGGTCCTACGCCACCCGAGAACACAGTACTCCTCTCCTCTCCAGGCACGCCGGCCACGAGGGTACACGCTGCTCTCGCCATCTCTCCACTCCCAGTGCGTGGTTGTCGGTTCAAGTAGTAGAGCCACCGGAGTCAGAGCTTTCCGTAGTACGTGGCTAGTTGCAAAGTCTCGATCACAGCAGGCCTACAATGAACGGTCCCTAATTCTTTTCTGCCAGCGACATTGCGTTGGGACTCTAACCTAAATATAATTGTCCCAACGGTTTTTAAATCCCTTTCCCGCCGATGGTCAAGCATTGGGACTCTAACCCAAATTCATAACCAACGAACGAAAAATCCCTCTCTGACGGTTACGGTGCATTGGGGCTGCTACCCATGTACACAATTCCCGAACGGACTCCTGTCCCCTTTTTCCTTTCTCATGAATCATAGTATCACATTCACATAGGTCAAAAATAGCCTTTTTATGCAAATCTAAATTGATCAAGCCGGGCTAAGCATTTTGAATATTTTTATTTTTAAACAGGTTTCTGGGATATTATTTATCAAGGCAGGTAATGCATCAATATAAGTGACAAACAACTCCTCACAACCTAATGCAACAATGGACTCAAGTTATAAATATTTTATAAAACACAAGAAAAGGGCTGAATGCACCGAGGCTTGCCTTGAATCGCGTACAGCGTCGGGTCGGGCTCGGTCCCGCAGATGTCGAATCCCTGGATGGCTTCTGGAGTGACCTCGTCGGCAGTAGCCTCGACTTGGACCTCCTCAGGAACGGGCACTACACGTATGCAATGATGTATGCTTAGCATGGTATGAGGACAATAAATGAAATGCTTGAAAATAAACCATTTAGACCTTGAGTACAACTTTCCTTCACGGTAAAGTTGTAAACGTTTTACGCAAGGTAAAAACAGTGTTTTCATACTTTTGTTTTATTGACCATTTTAACGGTCATAGAAAGCCGCTGCACAGCTTTACTACAACCAACAAGTGACTTCAATACTTTTCTCAAGGATCACTATGGTGAAAGATCCCTGAACTCAATCAATCCAAAATCACACCAAACAACAAGGATTATTTGTGTAAATTAATTCTACTATCCAAACACCCCATATATAATGAACAAGTGTCCTAACAGTTTCCAATTGAGCTCAAACTTACCCAATAGATAGGTCTTACCCTAAAACAGTGCCACATAAATTTTCATGATTTTTGGATAAATCTGGAATTTATTAAAATTGCTCAAAGTTGCATTTATTAATTAATATGCTGATTTTTAGTTCCTACGTAAAATATTCAAATCTTATATTTAATATTTTTATAAAATTCTACATGCTCCAGAGAGTACCCACAATTATTTTTATGATTTTTAGATCAACAGAAATATTCCTAAGAAAATAACAGAACTGTTTACTATTCATTCATAAATATAAAAGAAAAGAGCATGTTAATTCACTGAGAAATTGAAAAACCATATTTAGCCCAAGACGACCCACGAAAAGAGCAAGCCGGCCCACACAGCCCGCACGCACCGCGCCCAGGCCGTTTTGCTAAAAAGACCCCGAACTACTCAACATTCAACCCGCAGTCCAAACGCTACTATTCACATGAGTCACAAGCTTTGCACTTAACCCCTTGTACTTCTTCTCCTTCTAACCCGAGACCCCTGGCCTCACCTCTGTTTAACACCGAGGTGACGCGCCGGCAGTCCGCCACCCGCAGCTCGCCGACGACGAGGCGAGAGGCGCAACCGAGGGCACCCCTGGATCCTAGACCCCGCTACGAACCAACGAGCTAAGACATGCCAAGATCTAGGGCACAGAGCACCCGGAGGCGCGAACACGGCGGCTCGGTGGCGGCGGCGAGCACGTCGCCGGCGAGCACAAGCTGGTAGAGATAGAGGAAAAGGGTGCGCAAGCATCAGGAGCTCACCATGGAGTTAGCTAGGCGGTTGGTTGGAGTCGAGGCGGTGCGGAGAAGACGGTTTGACAACGGCGGCGGAGTGCAACGGCTCGGCCTCGACGGCGAAGTCGCGTTCCGGTGATCCTAGGGGACAAAATGGAACACCGCCGCGAGCACGAGCCAAGGTATGACTCAGAGAGTCGTAAACGGAAGGTCTAAGGTAGAGAGACTCACCACAGCGAGCTCGTCGCGGGAGAGATGGCTGCAGCGGTGCTCTGCCGGACCCGATGACGACGGCGTGCGTTCCGGGGCCCTCGACGCACGAAAGCTGGACCACGGTGGCACAAGTTGTGTTCAAGGATCCAGTGAGGCTAGAGACGAGAGGAATTTGGATGCGGAGGTCTGAGGGTGGCCAATTTTGGCTCGAAACTGAGGCGGGTGCGGCGGTGATCGGAGAAGGGATGGGGAGGCACAGAGGAGGGTGTTGTTGCCCTTTAAGCCGGTCAGAGGGAGGGACAGGACTGGCTTAGGGCGGTGCGGGGTCCCCCACAGGCGCGGCTGTGCCGGGGGGCAAGATCCCGGCCGGCACGGGCGGCGCCGCGCGTGCGCGTGCGGCCCGGCGGCCGACGCCTGTGCGCGAACAGAGAGTGGGGCAGGTTACTGTAGCAAATACAGTGCCTCCCTCTCAGTTTTATGCCAATTACGCAAGATTTCGTATACAAACTTGAAAAGGTGTAAACATCAAAATTGTAGTACTCCAAATTATGAACAACTTTGATTTAGGGACCATGTTCAGATTTTGAATAATTTTGAAAATATTGAAAAGGGGGTAAAACCACTATTTGAAATCCATTTTTAATCTTGTCAAATTCTCTGGATTTTTCTCAATAACATAAAAATCTCCAAAAATAAAAGTTGTCCTATTTGTGGAGCTTCACAACTCTCAATGAAGAAGTTTGGTCAGATTCTTGATATTTTTCAAATTAGCATTTAAATTTTGAATTTCAAGGTAGTAATTAGGGTTTAATTTAAATTTCTATTAAGGGACTTCAAAAAAGCCAAAATAAGAGTTGTTACATTTTAAAAGATCTACAACTTTTATTAAGACACCATCACCAGATTCCAAGTATATTTTGATTTAGGGTTTTGGGTCCGATTAGGGCTTAAATTCAAATTTCTCTTTTGATTGGTTTTTAATTACCAAAACAGGGATTTAATTGTACATCCATAACATTAATGAATAAGACACTCTAAAAATCCTAATCACACTCATATACAGATGCTTAATAATAAATATGATGACAT
Organism: Eremochloa ophiuroides; assembly: GCA_038502445.1. Lineage (NCBI taxonomy): Eukaryota > Viridiplantae > Streptophyta > Magnoliopsida > Poales > Poaceae > Eremochloa > Eremochloa ophiuroides. Next base: position 60,470,917 of record JAHLJS010000002.1, read on the forward strand.
GGCATAATTAACTAGCCGTAATACCCAGGGTATTACAGTATACAACCTAGATAAAAAATGAATAGCATAATTGAAAACATAATCAATAATAGAACAATGTCAATCAACAATGTCTAAAGTACTCAAAAGAGGTATTAGATATAACAGAGAGCTTACAATGGCTCTAGGAGGCCTCGCTCCAGACAAGATTTGGAATTCAAGAAAAACTTGCCTCCTACTTCTAAACCTATATAGTTATGCTCTAGATGGTGAAGCTCTAATGATTCTAGGGTTTCTAGCTCTCTGAACTAGATATGATTTGATTGATCTAAAACCCTAGGGGGTTTGGGGCTGTATATATTGTAACACCCTAGTGTTAGTTACTATTTTCACATTTGCATTTGCATGCCACCAAGCATTGATCAAGTCATTTCATGCATCATCAGCCTTTTGAATTGAATTAAATCCCTTTATATGCTATATGTTTGTTTATATGCTTACAATGCCATAGATGTGTTAGCATGAAAATGTGATGCTTGTTTACTGTTCTAGATGCCTTAAACATGTTTGGGTTAACATTTGGAACAATGTTGATGTTGGTGAAATCCCCAAAATACCCCTCTAGCTCATAGTTGACTAGAAAGCCCCCCTAAACCAATTTTGTTTGACCAAACAAGAAAGTCAATTTAGAGACTTTGCATGTCAGAGCACCCTTAATAAAGCTATGTATAATTTTATAAGAAACAAACTTTATTTTTGGTCAACTCATGAAAATGGGTGTAAGGTGGTCAAAATTGTGAAATTTTGCAGATTTGGGGCTGTTTTGGAGTTGCTGAAATTTGCTAAGTCTAAAGCTGAAAACAGTTTCAATGTACGTGTGTTCTTCGATCCATATCTCTCAAACCAAGCCGTTTCAGTTGAATGTGTTCTAATATGGATTGGAGTACTCGTGTAGCTCTTTGACCCATATTAGTGAAGTCTTCGCTGAAACACCCTAGATCGCGAGTTATGGCTCGATCAAAATCGAGTTTCAGTCGGTTTTCAGAACGGAATCGAAACCGATTCAGTTTGAATCGGTCAGCGACCGACGCGGCTCGCCGTTAGGAATCCCGTGCCAGGTGGCGCCGTAGGCCATCCTTTCCCTCGGTCGGCCTGCAAACACTGAAGGCAACACGCCATTCTGTCACCAGGCCGCTCCACTCGCTCTCTCTCTCGCTCTCGCCTCTCTGCTCTCCTTTTTCCTCTCCACCATCGCCATCGCCGCCGAGCCAGCTCCGTGGTGAAATCCGCCGCCACCGCACCGTCTCCGACCACTCCATCTCCACCCGAGCTTCGCCATCCTCTACTCTACCTTCCCCGCCCATTTCTGGAACCAGCTGAGGCAAGGTATAGCACCTAGAGCCCTTCGCCACCGTGCCATTGCCGGAGCGCCGCCGAGCTCACTGCTCGCCGCGTCAAGCACAATGCCGTGGCCGGCTTCTCTTTCTCTTGCTCGTTTAGCTGACTCCGCCATTCGTGGATCTAGCCTAGAGGGTTGGTCAGGCCGCTCGAGCCCTGTTTCGGTCGGGACGCCGCTCGCCGGAGTTCCCGTCCACCACCGTGCCGCCTTGCGCGCGGTTAGGTCGAGTCGTAGTGGACCAAAGGTGGATTCACGGGCCGTATAGCTTCGTTAGGGTTTCAGGTTCTCGGAACGAGGCTTAGCTTTGCCGGTGAAGGCCGGTAGCGGCCGGCGCACGCTCGCCGGAGCTCCACCGTCCGCCATTGCTGCCGTTGAGCTTGCTCCGGTGGTAGTTAGGTCTCGGGAGTTAGCTCATCGAGTTCGTCTCGTTCTCAGGAACACGTAGGTGCCCTCGGTGCCGCCGATGACCTCGCCGCCGGCGAGATAGGGCTGGTCAGCGCCGGCGGCTCTGCTCTCTCTCTGACGCGTGGGACCCGTTTGACCGGGGAGCCCACCGGTCAGTCGCTCTGGTGCGCTTCTAGTGCACTGGGCCGGGTGTGTGTAGGGTTTTGAACCGAGTTCGTTTTAAAGGATTTAAGAAAATGAATTTTCAGAAAATTGGTAAAAGCTTCCAAAAATCATATCTGGAGCTAGAAGTGTCCAAATGAGGTGAACCAAATTTTGTTGGGTTTGTATTTCTGAGCTCTATACAGAAAAAATATAAAATATGACTTTATGGTAATTTTTCTGTGCAGTTATAATTAATTTGTTATATGCTTGTAAACTTTATAAATGCATAACTAATTATAGGAATATGCTAAAAATGTGATTCTACTTGCATTAATCTTGTTTAGAGTATTAGGATCAGGGAAAAATATGTTTACTGGTTGGTTACTGTTATTTATATGATATCATGTGTAACATGCCTTTCATGCTATCTTTTTGATAAGTTCACCATGCTTAGTGTATATAAGTTATGGTCATGAATATTTTTCCTGAGCCTTGTTTTGTGATAAAGAAGCTAAGAAAAATGGGAAATCTGTTGTTTGATAATTTTCACTGTAGTAAGTATTTTTTATTTTTTAAATGGCTGTCTGCTTGTCATTTTTCTATAGCATGTTATATGTGTCCAAATGACTTGAAATTTTTCCAGTAGCCTAATGTGGGAGTGTGTTATCTACTTTAATTTTTCTATAATTTTCTGGGCACAGAAAATAAAGGGTCCAGTTATAAGCTAGTGCTTGCTTAATTGTTTTTAATTGATTTATAATTGGTTAGAAGATGTTTTCATGCATTTCTGTGATGCTCTAGCTTGGTAACCTTGCTAGACACTTTGGGGTTGATCTTGTTCATGTGTAGGTCAGCTAGGTCAAATGTCTTTGCTTATATGCTTTATTCGTGGTTATTAGTTAAAAGGTGGGTGTGGTAGGGAAGTTTGATTCAAATCAATTGTTAGTGCAGGTTGTAGACCTGTTACCCAAGATGAGAAATTGTTCTATAGCTTGCTTAAGAAGGGTGAGTACGTGTTGTTGTTCAGAGAAGAAATATGCACATACTCAGTAAATGTTTGATAAATTATTTGGATGCTCACATGTTGTCTAATGCATCTCATGGCTCAAGTTGTGCATCTCTATATTATATTCCATGTGCATTCTCAGTTCTCATACATGCATATCATGCATATAGGATCGCCGGGAGGAGTTACACTGCTGCAATTCGATCCGCCGGAGGAAGGAGTGCCCCCGGAGATCGAGGTGCCGGAAGCTACCGAGGCCGAGGAGGAAACTGAACTGCCTGAGTGCACTGACCATCAGCCATCTAACTTTGTGAAAGGCAAGCCCCGGAGCATCCCTAAGCCTCCACCTATCTCTTTTTATATAAATGCACCGGTCTTTCTTAAATTGTTTGATTGTGCAGTTAAGTATAGGAGTTGAATTGATACCGTTGCTGCATTTATACCATGTACACTTGTCTACTATCCTGGTACTATTACTAGACAAGGGATGGGTTCGATCTTATGCTTAGCCATGCTTAGACCGGTAGAAGTCGAGGGATTTCCTGTCCTTCGCGAGCATAGGTGGTGACTAATGATGATGGGGATGGATTCCACATGGTTGACTATATGTGCCACCATGCCACAATGATAATGAGAGAATCAAGGCTAGGTACCGGAGAGCCGCATGACATGGTTGAGGTCGTGCTGTCTTCGGTGCTGCTTGCGGCTGACTAGGACTGAGGCCACCAGGCATCAGTTGAGATTGAAGGACGTCGTCACATAGCTGGCCAGATAAGTCGTTCTGACCGCGAAACCGAGTATTTCCTTCTGAGCCGGGAATTGGGGCTGATAAGCTAGACATATTCTAGAGGCAGGAAGGATCTGCAGAGACACCATCTTACCAAGGGCAGGTCAGGGACCTGACGCATCCTGGAAGTGGGTTCGTATCTGAGAATATGGGCCCCCTCCAAACCCGCGATACATATTATGTCTCAGAAAGATCTAACGGTGACCCAAGAAGCCACTGATCAGGCTAATAGGGTTTGTTATTGGCATGTTTGCCAGCTGGTACAATCGATTCGAATCACCATCTCTCCTGGTTAGTGAGAAACTGAACTGATCTTCGGGTGAGGTAGAGGCTAATAACTTGAACATATTGATTATGGTGAGATGAGGTTGATATCTGTGGATATCAGAAATCATATGGTTGTATTGTTTGCTATAATATCAAGTGATTGTTTAGTATAGCTACAAACCTTAGCTTAATAGCTTAACTGAAATCGAAGCTAAACCATATCTAAAATTTATAAGTTGAGGAACTACTGTAGTAATGCTTTTTATGCAAAATGTTGCTATCCTCTGAGCTCCACCAAATAAGCCTGCATATCATTGAGAGTCTTTTTATTTACTTCCTGTCGGGTAAGTCTAGCTGAGTACAATTGAGTACTCAGGGTTTTATTCCCATTGTTGCAGAAGGAGTAGTCTACTATGCTTATTGCAAGAACTGCTCACCCCTGCGGGCGAAGAAGATTAGACCTGGGGCAAGGTCGTTATCCATCTTTAGCTTTTGTAAGATGCTGTGACATGGTCAGCTGGTGGTACTCGTAAGTGAACTATGTTGTTTCAAAACTATGTTGACTTCCGCTACTGTTACATTTATGTAAAAGACTATGTTGTACTCTGATGTTTTAATTCGGTTGTAAACTTATGTATCATTTGATGGGTTATTGCTGAATTTGGAAGATCCTTGGGGTATGTTCTGTTTAAAATGTTAGAAATCCTTCGAGATTTTCGGACTACCGGGTTTATATTGGCTCAAGTGTGACTTGATTGCTACTAAATTGGCGATCATCGTACTTGTGCTCATTTAAATTGGTCGGTTCTGTGACAGCTGGTACCAGAGTATAATTCAGCATACACCATCACTTGACTATTTGAAAACAAAAATGGCTTTGGAGTTTTGAAAAATTATTTGACAATTATTAGTTGGGTGTAGGTGATTTAAACTGAGTGTTTGCAAAAATTATGAGTACCAATGACCAAGTCCTATAGCCCTATATATGTATATATGGTAATTAGGTGGCTTATGTAAGTACTACCTGGGAATTGCATCATGTTTCCATTTGCGGTTTATTTGGTTTTATTGCGTGGATGTATGTGACATTGCGGCTTCTTATTGCTTCTTGGGCTGATGATTTATACCGGCCACTTCGCATGAGGTAAGGTGAGATGTGAGTGTACGATCGAACAACCGTCGATCTATGGGGAGTGCTTATGGTTACTGAAGTGAGTACACGTGGTTCATATGTGTACTTATGGAAGTATTGGGGAGTAATTACTTTCGGGGTCGCAAGTGCTCACGGGAGCATTTTCGGCAAAAGTGCTTCTTATTGCCATGCATACATTAGGGAATGGGCTGAAATGAATCTTCTGCAGGTACACTAACCATGCAAAATGTGTAGTACGACCAGTTACGTATATGAGAGCACGTGGTATGCCACTGACTATAACGTTAGTTAATTAAATGATAATGTGTGAGGTCGTTGGCACATGCATGCATCATGATCATGAAATTAATTTAAAATTTCTGTATTGTTCCCTTCCCTGTAATAAATTGGTGCTATCCTATCTTATTCTAATGCTGCAAGATATTGCATTGTACCAGATGGCAGCTGAAGGTGCGCCGCAGAGTGGTCAGTTTCTGGAGCAGTTTGGCACACCCACTGTGCTATGGAGGTTGTTGGAGTCAGTAGGGTATCCAGAACTGCCACTGTATTTCTGGAAGTCAGCAGAGACCATGGTGCAGCCTTGGTTTGATGTTTGGGTGGCAATTCCTGCTCTTGAAGGGGATTGGTCTTTGCCCGAGCTCAAAGTCGAGGTAGACATGAAGACGCCATGGGGTGGTGCCCAGTTTGCAGCCTTCGAGATGTTGATGGAGATTTGCACCAGGTTTAATAAGAGGGCTGATTTGGGGCCAGCCAATGTGTTCCCAAGGGCAGATGCTTCACAGGATGAGTGGGCTCAGTCTACCCAAGCTCCTTTGGTGCGAGGCAGAGATGAGCGTGCTCATAGCACTGGGGCTCCTATGAGTGCTATGTTTGCTGTCCTGAAGATGCACTTTGCCACTAGGGATGGTTGGATGCAGTGTATTAACGCCCTGCATGATGCTATTGAGAAGAGGCTGGAAGCGGAAGAGTTTGCACGCATTGCTCGTCGCAGTGCAGACGATCAGGTGGCAGCTCTTACCGCCTGTCGCAATGAGTTGCTACGATGCACTGGTGCTTTGATGGCAGCTGATCGCCGTGTTACTGAGCTTGAGAGGCAGAATGCGGACCTTCGTCATCAGCTTGGTAATCGCAATATGAACCTGGCACGTCAGCGAGATGACTTTTTGCGCGAGTTGCGCGCGAGTCAGTAGCAGGTCTGGGAGCTGCAGCAAGATGTTCATCGTCTGAACAACCGTGTTGATCCATTTCACCATCCAGGTGCTGCAGAGATCGGTCCTGAGATCTTCGTAGCAGCTGATGATGGTGAGGCAAGTTCAGAAGAAGAAGAAGACCCTGAGGAGATAGTGCCTATCGACGAGAGTAATGACTTTGGTGGGAACGTGTCCGGTATGGACAGTGACCACGATGAGTAGCTCTTTCTAGTACACTTGCCATGTTGGCACTCTTTTGTAACGAAATACTTTGATGTACCCTAAATGGTTGGGTTGGACTTGTAATGTTTAAATCTTGTATGTTCAAGGCTTGAACCATCAGACTTTTAATGAAGTAATGATCGTCATGCGGTTCGCAAAGAATTTTTCTTTGTTGCGCCTTGTTATTGTGTGGTTGTGAGATGTTTATTGAATTATCGTGCCATTTGTATGTTATCAAAAATAATCATTGATATCCTCTGGGCATGATTTTTCGGTTATCGTTTGCATGACTAACACTCAACAATGGTTGTTGTGTTTACTGCAGATGGCGCCTCAAACCCGCCGTCATGGGTCGGGTAGTGGTGGTGGAAATGAGCACGAGGATGAGGAGTTACCACCGCCTCCTCCACCACGCACGCAAGAGTAGATGTTTGCTCAGTTCTTAGATACTCAGCAGGCTATTCTGCAGCAGATGGTTGCCAACAACAACAATAACAACAATCGCAACCGAGGTGGTCGTCATGGAAATGATGAAGGCCAGTACAGTGATTACAAGGACTTCTTGGACACCAAGCCACCAGTGTTCAAGTAGGCTGTTGAACCATTGGAGGCAGATGAGTGGTTGAACACAATCGAGCAGTCGTTCAGTGCTGAGGTTGACCGAAACCATGAAGGCTAGCTTTGCTGCTCTCTTGCTGCAAGGACCCGCAGAGATATGGTGGGCAAATCGCAAGACCGCCTATCCTGTGGTTGCTGATATCACCTGGGAGCAGTTTACTAAGGATTTCAAGGGTCATTTCATTCCAGCTGGGTTGATCAAGATGAAGGTTAATGAGTTCATGCAGCTTACCTAGGGTACCAAGACCCTTACTCAGTACCATCATGCTTTCAACAATCTGTCAAGGTATGCTCCTTGGACGGTGGACACCGATTAAAACAAGATTGAAACTTTCAAGAGAGGCCATAGCACCAAGCTCATGAAGACTTTGGCTAACAACACTCGTACAACTTTCAACGAGTTTCTCAGTGATGCTTTCATTCAAGAGAAACAGAACAATCTGCACACTGCTTTCAAGGGAGGCAAGAGGCCTTTGGAAGGAGGCTCTTCTCAGCTAAGGGCTCCAGCAGCAGGTCGTGCTATGGCAAATCGCCCTGCTTATCGTCCGGCTGTTCCTGGAGCAAAGTTCAGACCTCCTCCAAAGAAGCAACCAGCACCACAATGCTACAAGAGGGGTTTCACTGTGCCTTTGAACAAGAACAATGCTCCTCCAGGCAATGCCGCACAAGCAAAAACCACCCAAGGTTTGGGGCCGTGTTTTAATTGCGGTCAACAGGGGCATCTTGCTCGCTATTGCCCTCATCCAAAACCAGCTCGTGTGCACCACACTACTATTGAAGAAATTCCAGAAGGTGAACCAGTCTCTACAGGTATGTTTTCTGTAAATCAACATCCTGCTATTGTTTTGTTCGACTCTGGATCATCGCATTCCTTTGTGAGTCAAGCATTTGCACAAAGCATGCATTTCAAATTGTTGATTTGGGATGTAACTTTCGAATAACATCAGCTGGGGCTGAAATCTGTACTCGTGAGGGTGTCAAGCACGCAAGTGTTGAGATTGGTAATAGGAGTTTTGCCAGTCACCTCATTGTGTTGCCCAGGTTGGGTCTGGATGTGATTCTGGGGGTGAGTGGATGAACAAGCAGGGTGCGGTGTTGGACATCGCTAACCGAACCTTGACACTGAAGGAACCTCGGGGAAAAAGTACCTTTCAAGTTTTCTTACCTCGGAGGGGAGACCTTTTTAGTCTCTGCTTTGCGGCGGATGTTGCAACTCTTCATGATATCCCTGTAGTGTGTGAATTTCCTGATGTCTTTCTGGACGATCTTCCTGGACTTCCTCCTGACCAGGATGTGGAGTTTGCGATAGAACTTATTCCCGGAACAGCACCTATCTCTCGGAGGCCATACAGAATGTCACCACATGAGTTAGCTGAGCTTAAGAAACAACTCCAGGAGTTATTGGACAAGGGGTTCATTCGCCCTAGTTCTTCTCCGTGGGGCTGTCCTGCTATCTTTGTGAAGAAGAAAGATGAAACTTTGCGTATGTGTGTGGACTACAGGCCACTTAATGCTGTGACGGTTAAGAACAAGTATCCTTTACCTCGTATTGATATCTTGTTTGATCAATTGTCCAAGGCTAAGGTTTTCTCCAAGATTGATCTGAGATCTGGGTATCATCAAATTAAGATTAGGCCACAAGATATTCCCAAGACGGCTTTCTTCACTTGGTATGGACTGTACGAGTATTTGGTTATGTCTTTTGGGTTAACCAATGCTCCTGCACATTTCATGTACTTAATGAATTCAGTGTTCATGCTAGAGTTGGATAAGTTTGTGGTAGTCTTTATTGATGGCATTCTGATTTATTCTGAAAACATGGAGGATAATGCTGAACAATTGAGGATAGTTTTGACTAGACTCAGAGAGCATAAACTATATGCTAAGTTTAGCAAGTGTGAGTTTTGGCTAACCAATGTACCTTTTCTGGGCCATATCTTGTCTGCTGAGGGTATTTCTGTAGATCCCTCAAAGGTTCAGCAGGTGTTGGATTGTAAATCTCCAACCAATGTGTTAGAGGTTCGTAGTTTCTTAGGGTTAGCTGGGTATTATCGTCGTTTCATTCAAGATTTCTCCAAGATAGCTCAACCTATGACCAAATTGTTGCATAAAGATACCAAGTTTGTTTGGAGTGAGGAGTGTGAAGCAGCTTTTCGCACCTTGCAGATGTTGCTGACCACTGCTCCAGTTCTTGCACAACCTGATATTGAGAAGCTTTTGATGTGTACTGTGATGCCTGTGGCACTGGGTTAGGTTGTGTGCTCATGCAAGAAGACCGAGTCATTGCTTATGCCTCGCGTCAATTGAGAAAACACGAGCAGAATTATCCTACCCATGATTTGGAGCTTGCTGCAGTAGTACACGCACTGAAGATTTGGCGTCACTACTTGATGGTCCATAAATGTCATATCTATTCTGATCACAAGAGTCTTAAGTACATTTTTACTCAACCTGAGTTGAACATGAGGCAAAGAAGGTGGTTGGAGTTGATCAAAGATTATGA
>JAHLJS010000002.1:61217053-61452981 GCA_038502445.1 Eremochloa ophiuroides
CAAGATGTACTATGGTATTGACTTCATCTGTTGGGGTGTCTTTTGTAGCTCTTCACTAGGCTGAAACCATAGTTTGCACTATCTGAGTGATTGACAAAGATGGAATTGGCTTCATTATAGCAAGGCCTTGGAAGTGAGTGCCACTAAAAGTACCATTTGGCTTGTGGGTTTCTTGCATAGCATGGTTCTATGGGACATGGTCTTCAAAAACATGGTCAAACACTTCTTTATACCCCCGGAACACACTTGTTAGCATGAAACAACACTTCTTGATAGTGATCTATTTGGCTATTTCATGCATCCATTTCTTTATGTCAAACAGACTAATCCAATTGGGCAATACATTGCTCACATGAGAGAGCGAATGAACAAACTTCTGCATTTCATCAGCAGAGGCAATCATCTCATGAGCAGAAACTAATAACGGCCGGTCTTGTTCCTTCTTGATACAAGAACCAAATACACTTCATTGCTTAGCTGCAGACTATTCTTCACACTGGGGTAACTAGTTAGTTGTCCCTAAAAAGGCTCTACATCTTCAGCTTCTATAGCAAATGGTTGCAGATGATATACATGCACAGGTCACCACAGTCAGCAGACATGAAGCAACACATGAGAAGATTATTTGACTGTATGATTCATGCAAATAGGTATTGAACTTGGATAGAAGCTAGTGGACTTGCAAATAACCTATCAAAAACATATCACATCCTGCTAACTATTGCCTGACTGATACTTTGCAGATAACTTTAAAGTTCTGTGCTCTTTTGATCCCACAATAATGGCAGGTGCTGGTTGATATGCCCTAGTAGATCATGTCAGATTCTTTGTTTACCACATCTTGTAGTCTGTCAATTGATGTCAGTGACTTGCTCTTCAAAGATCATTCTCTTTGTGACTTCTGAAGGAAGCTATATACTTGACAAACATCTGTACCTTCTGATAGAACATTGAAGGATCGAGTCGGTAAAGACTTTGCAAGATAGATCAAGAAACATAGGGAAATCAATTTGAATTAGAGACACCTTCAAAGATAGATTTAGGAAAAATCCATGGAAGACAACACATTGGTATTACTTCATAATGGATTACGATTAGAGGCCGTGATACCAACGTGTGCCGAGAAGCACTACTTTATTGGGCGTCCCCACAAAGAGGTTCTCGGTTTCGTCATGGCACCATCAGTCAATAATCATAACACCACTATCAAACATGACCAACGAGAAATCTTAAGAAACATGGATAGATTGGGAGATACGAGATATTACGCATCGGTGTAGTTCTGCAATGTATCATGACCAGAGACCTCGATATTCGCACGTGCCGAGCAACACAGCCTAGTGGTTGCGATCCACAGGATGTCCTCGGTTTCGTCGCAGTATCATCGATCAGATCATAACAACATAAATGAACATACAACCAATGAGAAAATCATGCGTGGCAAGGATAGATTTGTGCAAGGATGACATTTCGCAGAGGGAAGGTAAGCTACTACAATCAATTATAGGGTTAATAGCCAACAAGAGCATGATTTGGCAATGAAAACATGAGTTAGAAGACAGATTAGTTGCCAAAATAGCAGTACATGAGGCTTTGCTTCAGTCCCACGCGGTTTCCATGTGTCTAGTATGGAGATTACCCGACCCATGATTTACAAGAGATTAGATAGAAGGAGGGAAAATCATGAGACAAAGATTGACAAGCATCTTGAGAAGAAGATAACCATAGACAACCAGATGTCTCATGAACCAACTATATACAACAATCATAGGTTGAGTTGACAAACATCATGATTCATACAGAAAGAATACAAGGAAAATGGGGAAGGAGAGATTTAACTCACACAAGATGGTTTCCTTCAAGTGAGTAACAAGGAGAGGGTCTAGATAGAAACATGGCATAAAGAATATATAGGTTAGCTACCAAGAATAACTAACATGAGATTCTATAATTCCACATGCATCTCGCATCTATCAAGAAACCTTCAGACCATCCAATGGCGTGAGCTTGTGTACCATTAATTAGTACTAGGAGACTCTTAATGATCAACATTGCTAGGCCTTTAGAGAGATTTGGAAAACAACTTGATCATGGGACAGATTCAATGCATGATTTGTGAGATTGAATTGATAAAACCATAACATGATCCATAATGAAAAGATTACAAGGAAACTTCTGGGTAAGCTGAGAAGAGGTTCAAATCAAGGATTTGGGCAAAGACTCCAATGAACATGATGTAGGCAAGCTTTGTTGACTGAAATCTAAACATTCTCTAGATATGGAGAAGACTGCTGGAAGTAAGGAACAGATTAGATCAAATCATTTGTAGGGGTGATCGATTTTGCATAACCTGATTTCCAAAGAAAAGATTATAAGATCTAATTTAACAGAGATCAAGCTATCATCATGACATCTAAAGGACTAGAGGAGACACTCCAGATAGGATTTGGATAAGGCTTTAGATGAAAGAAAATGCAGGCATGGTTTCATAGATCTTGAACAAGAACATATGACAACCATAGGCTAGCATTAAGAGAAAACTCAGGTGGGTCTATTGTGCCAAATGAAAAGCCTACAGGCAGAATTGGTTTAGCTTCTGACAAGATTTATGGTTGAGAAATACTTATAGAGGCTACTTAAAGGTTTAGCAACTCTTATGATTTCAAAACAAGCAAGGAAGAGAGGCAACACAAGTTGTAAACTTAATAAGGCTATTCAGACAACGTAGAACAAGGGTGAGAAGAAGCATACTTATGCAACAAGCAACAATCACATGATGCAACAATCATGATGCATGCTCGTCCTATTCGTTCTCACTTAGTTGCCTATATAACATGGCAAATACGTTCTAAGTCGGTGGCATAACTACGTACTCTCTCGGTATATAGCTAGTCGTTAACTACCATATACGCATTCGAGGTTAGCGTACCTGCAGAAGATTCATTTCAGCCCAACCCCACATGTATGCATGGCAATAAGAAGCACTTTTTGCCGGAAATGCTCCCATGAGCACTTGCGACCCCAAGAAAGTAATTACTCCATCATACTTCCATAAGTACACATATGAATCACATGTACTCACTTCAGTAACCATAAACACTCACCATAGATCGACGGTTGTTCGATCGTACACTCACATCTCACCTTACCTCATTCGACGTGGCACATTGGCCCATAAGAAGCAATAAGAAACCGACAGTTCATAATTATCCGCACGATAAAACCAAATGAACCGCAAATAGAAACATGATGCAATTTCCCCATTAGTACTTACATAAGCCACCTAATAATCCTAATATGGGCTATAAGACTTGGTCCTTGGCACACTTAGTTTGTTCAAACCATTTGTTTAAAACACCTATATATAGCTATAAGTTGGTAATTAGTTTTGCAAACTCAAAACTTTTTATTTTTAAATACTCATGTGACGGTACATGCTGAATTTTTGCTCTGGTACCAACTGTAACAGAACCGACCAATTTATACGAGCACAAGTACAGCGACAGCTGTTTTCCCAGCTATCAAGCCACACTTGAGCCAATATAAACCCGGTAGTCCGTGAAATCTCGAAGGATTTCAAACTTTTACACAGTACATACCCCAAGGATCGCAGAAACTCAGCAGTACACATACACATGATACATAGATTCACATATTTCAAATACATCAGAGTACAAGATAAACTTTTACATAAAAGTTCAATAGCGGAAACGAAATCGTTTTACATAAGCTTAATTTCATAATACAGTGCCAAGTACCGACCAGTCACAGCAACATAGATGAGACAGATAACATGACCTTGCCCAAGGTCTAGTCTTCCTCTCCCGAAGGATAGAAGTAACTCTTTAGTCAACCAAGCATTCCTCCTGCAACATTGGGAATAAAACCCTGAGTACTCAATTGTACTCAGCTAGACTTACCCGACAGGAAGTAAATAAAAAGACTCTCAAGGATATGCAAGGCTCATTTGGTGGAGCTCAGAGGATAGCAACATTTTTGCATAAAAAGCATTACTACAATAGTTCCTAACTTATAAGTTTTAGATGTGATTCAGCTTCGATTTCAGTTAAGCTATCAGCCAAGGTTTTGCAGCTATACTAAACAATCACTTGATATTATAGCAATCAATAAAACCATATGATTTTCGATATCCACAGATATCAAACCTCATCTCACCATTAATCACGTTCAAGTTGCTAACCTCTACCTCACCAGAAGATCAGTTCAGTTTCTCACTAACCAGGAGAGATGGCGATTCGAATCGATTGTACCAGCTGGCAAATATGCCAATCATAAAACCCTGTTCAGCCGAGCCACTGGCTTCTTGGGCCACCGTTAAATCTTTCTGAGACATAATATGTATCGCGGGCTTGGAGGGGTCCAATATTCTCAGAGACAAAACCCACTTCCAGGATGCATTAGGTCCCTGACCTGCCCTTGGTAAGATGGTGTCTCCGCACATCCTTCCTACCTCCAGAATATGTCTGCCTTATCACGCCCAATTCTCCCGGCTCAGAAAGAAATACTCGGCTTCGGCGGTCAGAACGACTTATCTGGCCAGCTATGTGATGACGTCTTTCAATCTCAACTGATGTCTGGTGGCCTCAGTCCTAGTCGGCCGCAAGCAGCACCGAAGTCAACATGACCCATGTCATGCAGCTCCCCCGCTACCTAGCCTTGATTCTCTCATTATTTCATTGTGGCATGGTGACACATATAGCCAACCATGTGGATCTCGTCAGTCACCACCTACACTCGCGGATGACAGGAAATCACCCGACTTTCTCGCCGGATGACAGGAAATCACCCGACTTCTACCGGTCTAAGCAGGGCTAAGAATAAGATCGGTCACCTGTCTAGTAATAGTATCAGGTTCACATATATAGTAGACAAGGTAGATATGCAGCAACGGTTTCAAACCAACTCCTATACTTAAATGCACAAACATACGATTTAATAAAGACCGGTGCATTTATAAAAAGAGATAGGTGGAGGCTTAGGGATGCTCCGGGGCTTGCCTGGGCTTCAAGACTAAGTTAGTGTTTGTTAGATGACACTTGTTCGACATCCAAGCACTCGATTAGTCCTTCCACCTTCGTGATTAGTCCACCACACACCGCCTTGTGGTTAGTTCCATCATCATGTCCTTCACTCCACGTGTTCATCATCTATCGTACCTAAATGAGATGCACAATACACATGTATGAATAAGAGAAAGTAATACAAGACATGTTAATCTAGCATCACTGAACCATGAGCTAACAATGCCACCAAGCAAGGCAACATGAAAGCAATCCTAATCCCACACATGCAGTTTATGGGCAGCAGGACAGCAAGCATAAGATTTAACCATAACTGAAGCTATATACATCCAACCAGGGTGATCTAAGCCTTTCTGAAAAGCTATTGAAATTGTCTACAACTTTTCTATTATCATGTTAAGATGATTCAATACACATAAGGTCAAGCAACACAAAGAAGGCAGCTCTGTCCAGATTTGGACAGATTCTGTCCTCACACTTCAAACAATCAAAACTATGGATCTTGACCACCAAAAGGGATGATCCTAGACAATTTGGAAAGCCAAAGAAATATACTACAACTTCTTTATTATCACCAAGAGGTGATTCAAAGCATAAATTGGTTAAACAAAGCAAACATTCAGGTCTGCACCGAAAACAAGCAAAACCTGACAGCAGACTTCTGAAAGCCATAACTCCTAAACTATCAGGCCTATGACCATGAAACTTTAGGACAAGCTATACAATGAAGTTAGCTACAAATTTTGTATAGAACATATTTACATGCAACATCATTTTCATGGAGAAAACACCACAACAACAGGGACTATGCCTGCAGCCATTTTCAGCATATAAGCAAAACATGCTTTTCCCTTATTTATCACCTAAGCACACATAGGAATGAGCTATTTAGATAGCTCCAAACATGATTACATGGTCATACAAGGCTCATCTCAGACCAAAGAATATTAAGGAATCACAAGAAACATATATGCATTCATTTGTCTTTAATTATTTACTCATTATTACATAAAAACCCATTATTTAATTATTTAAGTTATATGGTAAACATCTCAAATGAGTCCCAAACTTTTATGAGAGCTAGGTGATTACAAAAAATGACCAAGGTTCAAATCTTATATCCTCAGGTATTATACATTAATTAATACAAAAATAAACAAGTTTATAATGCAACAATTCATTAGAGAGTAAGATAAATGTGAAACTCAACATTTTATTCAAACACATGACCATATTATTATTTCTCAGGTTAGCACAACCTTATACAAAGGTAGTGGAACACCATTTTTCATTTTTACCAAAATATATTATTTATAAAGTATTTAAATCTACTTAATATGCACCAAAGAAGATAAATCAACAACTCAGTCATGCATGCACCATAAATCATGAAATTTTAACCATACATTACACATCATACAGAGAGTCTACAATTAAATTTTCATGCTATTTGGAGTAATACAACTCCAGTTACAAAAATAAAAAGCAATTCAACCATTTATTTCATATTTAAAAAGATTAATGTGAAACACCTTAAAAACAGTAAACAACATATATGTTTTATATTCTTAGGAGCTAGTACATGTTATTAGAACACTAATAAAATTGGAACCACAATTGTTGGACTTATATTTTTCAAAATATGACCAAAAGCAAGTTAATATATTTCTTAAACCACTTTTCCTAATCAATTTCTACAGAATAAAAACATGCATGAATGGCACAACTATTTATATTAACATGCAGAGCACTTTACTAGGAACACATCAAAACTTATCTCACTAATTTTGGAGCTTCCTAGAGCTAGATATGAATTTTCAAACACAACACAAATCCTGTAAATTTTTGCTGCACATTAGAAACCGTGGGCCCACTTGTCATCCACAGAGAGGGAGTCTTCTTCTTCCTCCGGTTTACTCGCACAGACAAGGAGAGGGAGATGGCCATGGCCGTGGCTGTCGGCTGGCTCCGGCCAGCGGCCAGCCGTGCAGCGGCGGAGCAGAGCCGCGGCCTGCCTAGGTGGCCGGCGCACCCCCCCCCCCGGTGGTGGAAGCACGACCGGAGCTGGCCCGAGGCACCCAGTCCGCGCACATGCAGCGGCAGCAGCAGTGACCACCGCGGCGAGCGGTGCTCCGGCGACGAAGGGCACGGGGAAAAGGTCTTCCGGGCACGGCACGAAGAGAGGATGATGATGATGCCGTCGATTTGGCCAGAGAATGCAAGAGCAGCAGCAGCTCGAAGCTTGGCAGGCGGCAATGGCGTCGGCTGCTCCTGCTGCCGGCCATGGGGGTAGAGGGATGACAACGCGAGGGAGGGCGAGGGGAATGGAGTTAGGTGTGAGCAGATTACGCTAGGGAGCGCTCTGGCGTCACCTTTTTCGGAGAAGGGCGAGGACAGAGAGAGAGAGCAAGGTGACAGCAATGGTGGGGGCGAGCTCTGAGCAAGGGCGCCGCGCGTCCCCCTTGGCAGCAATTCGTCGAACACGTGGCGAGCGCTGTCGTGGCTGGTTTGGGCGGTGGAAAACGGCATATTCCAGCGATATTCGGATCTCGGTGCAAGAGGCAATGTTGTAGTACTCAGAATTCTCTACGAGTTTGATTAAGGATCCTTGGCTGGTTGATCAACCAATTAGGAGATAATTAGCTCTAAAATTGATGCTGTCAATAGCCCAATTACGATCAAGGATCGAGTGGCAACTCTTGTCAAACGAAGTCGGATTGACCTCAAATTTGAATATGTTGTGCTCCAAAGAGTTTGTGACAACTTTTATATTTGGTCCAACTCAAGTTGCTTAACGAAATTTGGTGAACACAGGAAGGCCATGAAATCAACACCATTTTCAAACTTAGAATTTACCCAAGTCCTGAAATCAGATTTTTCTTCTGTCTTGTGTTCACTTTTTGAGGCACTTAGGGTTTGAATCATGACTTGGTCCAAAAATAATATTTGTTCTACTCCAAAATATCTGTAACTTTTATTTTGGGTCAAACTTCATTTCTTGCTCCAAAATAATATTTCCACTTTGGTCAATGTAAGATCATTAGAGAGCTCAATTTGATATATTTAGGCCAATTGAGGTATTTTCTTGACATTTTCTCAACGTGAAACCTTCATGACTTTTGTTGTAGAGTTCAAGTAGAGTTGTTTGGTCAAGGTTGCAAGGTTTGGTTGGATTTGTATTCTGATGTTCACGTAGTCCTGCAATCCAATCAAGCAGAGGGCTTGTCATCTCATGTGACTATCCGATTTAAATCTTCATGCAACTTCTCCAATGATCAAGGTAGATAGAGATGAATATGAAATAGTGATTAGTATAAATTGATTGAAATAACTTGATTAGGTACACACTCGCTGGTTAGCTCGTGACTAACACCTGGGGTGTTATAGTGAATTGGGCCACTAGTAAAATTTCCGAAATACAATTCAACCTATCACCATTTGCCCAATCTCACCCCACAAGTGCTTGTGTTGATTCTAAGCCTAAAACAAGTTATGCAACCTAGAGCCAAGTCCTGTCACAAGTATACTACTCTAGGAATGTAAAGAGCACAAAGTAAATGCGGGAAAGTAAATGAGATAGAGAATGCAAGCCGAGTTTTTCCCGAGGTATCGGAGAGTCGACACTCCCCACTAGTCCTCATTGGAGCACCCACGCAAGGGTGTAGCTCCCCTTGATCTTTGCAAGGACCTAGTGCTCTCTGCGGGCTGATCCTTTGCCTCTCCGGCGCGGTGGATCGCCCACAACCACTCACAAGCTTGGCTTGGGCCGTCCACAAGCTCTCCAAGCGGTCACCAAGCCTCCGATCGCCACCAAACCGTCTAGGTGATGCCGATCACTAAGAGTAACAAGCTCAAACTCTCACTTGACTAAGAACAAGGCCAAAGAGGGTGATAGATGCACACAAGTCACTCTTGATCACACTCTAGGGAAGAAGCTCACAAGCAATGGAGTTCACTCAATCCTCCCTAGGGCTCTTGCACTAACACCAAGTCACAAGGGTTGCTTCAGCTGAACAAATGGGCAAGAGAGCTAGAATGAAACCAATGGTGAAGTATAAATACTCCCCCTCTCCAAAACTAGCCATTTGTACTATTTTCAGCTTTCTGCGAACCATCGGACCGTGTGAACAGTGCACCCGTTAGACCAATACCCATCAATCCGACTTTCACAAATGATCTGTACTCGGCACTATGACAAAGAGGCGTCGGACTCACCACAATGGTCCGACACACACCGTCGGACCACAGTCCGACGCCCTCTGAGCTCTCGGGTGAACTCAGCACAGAAATGATCAACGGCCAAAGCACGCAACTATGGTCCGACGCCCTCCGTTGGACCCAGTCTAATGCTCACCTGTGCTCTCTGGACCTCTCTAGAAGTGTCGGACTTTGCGAAGCAATAGTCCAACGCCCCCCAAGAACACGGTCCGACGCTCGCCCGAGAACCCCCAGGCATTGTCGAACACTGGCTGATAGTCCGATGCTCATCCAGCCTGGGTCCAACGCTCCCTGGTGTGCTGAGAAGCAACCAGGGGCTGCCACATGTCCGTCGAACTCTGAGCATTGGTCCGATGACCATACTCCTCAGGGCCTGACACTCTAAATTTGATCAAAACTTGGCCGAATCGAAAACTTTCCAAAACAAAGTTTGACCCTCTCTCTCAAGAGTCTCCTTAGGCTATCTAGCGCTATGTTGGACAAGTGTGCACCACATCTACACTCTCTAACCTTAAGTCAAGCTATCCATCCAAACCCCTCTTTATAGTACGGTCAAAGAGAAAAACAAAACCTAAGACTACTCCAAGTGTCTCTCAACTCCAATCGACACTTGGGACTAGTCTATCACCGTCTTTTCTTCCATCCATTGAAAACTGAAACGATTTTCCATTGCTAGGGGCTTGAACCTACATGTTATTATGACCTAACCTCTAGGTTATCCTGCAAAACACACGTTAGTCATAATAACCTCTTTGTTGTCATTAATCACCAAAACCACTAGGGCCCAGATGCTTCAATCTCCCCATTTTTGGTGATTGGTGACAACAACCTCAAATAGATTTAGAAAGAGTGAGGTTTTTAATGGCTTGATTCATGTAAGCATGTGACAATAAGATCAAAAGGGGTTAGGCATGCTTATACAAATCAAGACCACAAGGTACACAAAGGATATGAAATAAGCACAAGTACCAAGTGTTATGCTCAAGATTGGTGTGAAGTGCGGAAGCTAAGTCAATGAGCATAACCAAGTGAGAACCAAGTGACATGATATATATAAACATGAAGATCAACCACATGTCACAAACCAAGTCTCAAGCACACATATATGCAAATGCATGAAAGTAAACATGATGCATGCATATATCACAAACAAAAGTCATGTATAAGAGCCAAATCCCTCTCTCATCACTCCCCCTAAATCTATGCTCTCTCTCCCCCTTTGGCATCAAGCACCAAGGACCTAATACTCAGGAGGTGGAGAAGAGGCTGCAGCATCGCGGTCGGAGGAGTGAGGTAAAAGCTCAAACTAAGAGGCGTCAACGTCTGACTCTGAACTCTGAGCTGCCTGACCCTCTGTCGGTGAACATGTGCGTGAAGCAGTCCGGGTCAGCTCAGCTGCCTCTGTACTAGTGTCAACCTGAGCTGGAGGAGCTGTAGTATCTGTCTCTGAAGGTACCGTCTCCTCAGGTGCTAACTGAACAGGCTCTGAAGCTGTCTCTAGGTCAGCTTGAGTGTTTGGAGCTGGCTCAGCTGTCTTTGTAGTAGCGGGTTCCTCTATGACTGACGGAACGAACTCCGGAGCAATCTGTGTCTCTGTGGTAGTGTCCTAACCCTGAGGCTCAACAACTATCGCAACCGCCTCAGTTTCTGTAGTAGTCATGACGTGCTCTGAAGAAGCGACTGAGGACGGCAGAGTCTCTGTCGTGCCGGTAACAGGTGGAGCTGTGGTAGAAGGCACTGGCTCTCTGAACTCTAGAGGTGTAGGCATGCTAGTGATCTCGCTAAAAGTAGCACCCAAGCTTCGGGTCACTGAGGGGCCACCCAAGTCCGTTGTGAAACCAGTGCGGATCGGCGTGAACCCCTGACCAAACCCTAGAGAAGCAAACCACTGCTGCGTCTGCTATGAAGGAGTAGTAAGCTGTCTAGGAAGCTGAGCAGTGCCCTGACTCTAAAGTCTGCTAGACTGTAAAGCTGGAGTCACCTGGGCTGAAGTGACTGCTGGACCAACCTGCTGAATGGGAGGAGCTGTGGCCAAGTACGGAGGAGCTCTGGTATGCATGATGATGTGCTCCATGAACCCAAAAGTCTGCAACTAAATCTGCTAGCTCTGGAGCTGCATCGCTAGCATCTACTGCTGGAACTGGTCCTGACGAAGTTGTATGAAAGTGTTGCAGCCTGCTCTCTGGCTTACCGGGCCTGTTCCTGTGCAAGACGAGTCTGCTCTTGTGTCTGCTGCTGTGACTGCTGAAGTGACTGAAGAATAGCTAGCAAGGCTAGATCTGTCTGTGGCGCCTGTGGAGCTGAGTTGGAGCCACCGGCCTCCGAGTCGTGAGCTCGTGGACGCCTAGGGATAGGCCGGTAGTACTCGTCAGTGCTATCAGAAGTGGTGTCAACAGGGTCATCGTCGACAAGCAACTGGGCAACGTGCCTCATAGCCTCGTCCTGCTGCTGTACCTCTGCCATATCTGCCCCTGAGCACTAACCTCGCTGATCCGGTGAATGGCCCTACTGCCCCGTCGACCGTCTATGATCGAGGTCATCCTGTAGACGGGGAACTCTGTCACTCTGGCACAACTCTCTGGTGATCCCTGTCCATATCCTGTAGTGTCTGCGCACAAGGATAGAGGAGATCCAGTGTGCGTAGGGGAGCTGCCGATGTGACCGGATATCCTTAGCTATGGTGTCCTCCATCTCACAAATCATCAACTCAACTATGTCAAACTCTGACCGCTGGACCAGGGCACTAAGGAGCTAAAACTATAAGTGAGTCAATCCCTTCTTGTACCCCTCCCATGGTAGAAGAGTGTGCCTCATCATGTCGTTCAAGAGATGAACAACGGGACGAAGCTCCGAGGGTGTCTTGCGGGAGCCGTCTCCAAACGGTGGTCAGAAGCAAACTGCTACATGTGCTGTGCCAGGTGCCTGTCCTCCGTGTGCCCTCCTCGGCGGGTCCATCATGCCATAGCAGATACTGTGCAACCTGGTAGCAGACTCTGGTACCCCTAGCAGCTCTCTGAGGGCCTTCGCGTAGAGCCTGTAAGGCTCTCCACCAAAGGTGTACTGCAGGTACTCGTGGCGGGGTCAATCCAAAGGGAAGCATAGAACTCATGAACCCACAACTTGATGTACCGTCCTGACTTTCCAAGCAAGTCTGCTAGTCTAGGCAAGTAGGTCAAGTACGGCATGATCTCCTCACCACCTGCCTGGACTATGTCCTCTAGGGGACACACTCTGTGCTGCCATAACCCAACCTCAGAGGTGACAAGAGCTGTGAAGAAGTCCTCGTGTAAGGTCGTGTACCAGCCCTCTGAAGCTCTGGGGACTCGCTGAGCCGGGAACCAGCTCTCAAGAGAAGTGAGCCGAAGCTCTCTAACTCTGGTCACGGAGATGTTTCACAAGTCTAAGTGAATCTCTGGCTCAGGTTCCGTCTGTGGCTCAGTGGGAACAGGCACCCTGGGAACTCGGTCGCCACGCCTCTGACCAGCGGGCCAGGGTGGCACTGAAGGTCGAGTGCGGCCCGAGCGATGAAGTGGAGGTGCCTGGGCCTGCTCCTTTTGAGTGGCTGTCTCCTGCTGCTCCTGCTGAACCTCTGGCTATCTCTCTACCTCTGTCTGAGTCTGTGTCTGCTCCTGCGGACCCTCTCTGTCTGCTAAGCTAACAGAAATGCCTCCAATGTGGAGGCTTGTACCATGCTCTGCCTCCTCAGCTGCCTGTGCTGCCCTGATGGCCTGCCTCTGCTCAGCTGTCAACCTCCGCTTCCTCTTCTTGCTTGGCTCAACTAGTGGGGCCTTCCCCTTGTCTTGAGGAGGATGAGGAGGAGGCCTCTCATCTCCACCGGTGCCTCCCTGACTGCGACTCGCCTGCTTGCAGCGAACCATCTTTGCCACTCTGACAAACTGACAACTGTATCAATCCCTGATCTCCTGTTTCTACCAACTGTCACTCGAGAGGCTTGGCCTCAATCCATATCCACGGCCTTAGCCCCGGATTCACTGACACTGCCTCTGACTAACGACAAGCTACAATAGACAGATAGACAGGGATATATAAGCATATATAATCTAGGGATAAGCAAATCCTATCGAAAGCAAGCATAGGAGATGAGAATGGAATAGCAAGCAACCTGCAAGAAGAGAACCCTGTGAAGAGATAAGGCACTCTGTCGACGTAGGGCACCATCGAGACAAAATCTCAAGCTCTGTGAACAAAGAGCACACAAACTTGAGCAAGGAGAGGAAACAAACCTAGGGTTCATTAAAGATAAGGAGGAGCGAGAGCACAAACCCTGGGTTGAGGCACAAACACAGGTGAGAGGGACAAGAGTTCCTACTCACCCCTAGCAAGCACCTGCAGCAAGACAGGGAGCAGAAAAATGAGAAAAGACAGAGAAAACGCCCTCTGTGGCATTTAGCCGAACACCTTGCAGGAACAGTAGGAGGAGCTCACCACTGCAGAGGAGATGATATGACCACACCGACCGCCAGGCCAACCACTCCGATCACTACGTCGCCCACCCCGACCAGCGTGCCTATCACTCCGACCACAACGTCAACTATGCCGATCACTAGGGTCGGGTGATGCGGGACTCCGAACACGACGTCGACTACATTCGACCTGGACTAGTGTGTGCTTCCCAACAACTATGAAGGCAAAAATAATGAAAGGTGCACGCGCTACTTTATGAAATTAATTCTAAGATTAATACGAATATTATACTACCTAAATGTTTTATATTGATATTACTTAGATCACCAAGGACGATGCCAAGAACACACAAAGAGATGACCACCGAGAAGAATTACACTTAAACCAGTCCAGTCCTGCAGAACCGTCTCAAAGAAAAATTCATAACTCTTGATTCCCAAAAGCTACGAAGGTGAATGAGCACTTGTTGGAAAGCTTAAGAAGTCTAGTTTTCATTGGTACTACCCTGAACAGATAGGATCATCCATTTGGGCTCCCGACCAGTATTATTGCTGACTGGTTAGATCAACAACAGTCAGCCCGATGTCCAACTTAACGTGCAATACTGTACCGTTCTATAATATATCGTGGGGCATAGTATACATGGTGTGAAAGCCTATCAAGTCAACTTTCCAACACAACAAACGGTGCATCATTTGGACTTTCCAAGATGGAGTTATTTCCAAAACACTGAAGACTGCGCAGAAGGCCAACAGCCATGCAGGAAAACTCTAGAAACTGATTTCGTGGAGGCCCTTTCACATAGTTCATCTTTTCACTTCCATTTCGTGTTTTCACCTATCTAGTAGGGCTGCTGCTAGTATAAATACCCCCTAGACTCATTGTAAACTCAGATTATGATGATGAATATATAGAACCCCTTTTTGTTTAGCTGTGTGCTAACAAAACCAGAGAGTTGTCTCTACCCTTTTGCTCTTGTGATTTCCTTCGCGGGATTACAGAAGCGGTGGCTTCATCCGCTCCCAATTGGTGCTCCTACTCCTTTCAAGGTGCTCCTTGATTGATTGTAGGCTGTGTTGGTTGGTTCTTTGAGAGTGTGGTTCGGTGAATCCTCGATTCAGGTTGCCGGTTAAAGACGGTGGTTGGCTTCGAGTTTTATTTGCCAGGTTGCGCTAGTTATCCGCTACTTGCAGCAAGTTATCCAGCTGTTCTACAGCTAGTTATCAAGGGCGTGATCCTACGTCGTGAAGATCGGGAATCCGTTGCGTATCATCTGGTATCAAAGCTTTTGTTACCACGGTAGGTTTCATTATCCCTGCCTACTTATATATTTGTGTTCGTCCTATCCACCAAAAAAACATAAAAATATTTTGCCATAGCCCTTTTTTTCAATCTGTTATTCTTGTGAGTTTTGTTAAGTTTTAGTCCATTAGAGTCTTTGTTTAGTCACTGATCATTAATCCTTTGTGTGTCCTTTGTGCCTCTTTTATATATGAAAAATCCCCACAAAAAAATAGCCTATATCATCCTTCGTGTTAACTTTGATCCTGTCAATCTATAGTTACTGATTGTGTTTCTATCATAAAGTGTTCAAGTGCTATATCTGATCTTGTTCTTAGTTCTATATAAAAAAGTGTAAAAAAGAGAAGAAAGAAAAGTTGCTAGAAAAAAGTTGAGAAAGATTGAGCAAGAAGAATACAATGTTCAGTTTGGTTTATGTGTGCAAATACTGAAATTTTTATCAAGTTACACACCAGATTGCTATCTATCTTTTGGTGCAAAATTTTGCTTGGGTTTGATTACAACACCTGCATCCAAAGCATAATCCTTGTTTGCATCAAATCTGAATTTTCTTTGCGCGTGTGTTTGATATATTTTCTGCACTCATATCTTGTGATCAGCACTAGGCAAGGAACTTCTAGTTTGGATTGTTATTTAACATTACAACAACTTGAATTCAGATTGTTTTCCTTGTTTATTATTCCCCACCAAGCTCCACATAAAAGCCATCGTAATTGGTATACTCTGATCTTGTACTCTCTTAACCATCACTCTCAGATACCACTACACATTTGTCTCTCTGTAATCCACAAGGAATTCATAAGAGCTTCGGTTGGTAAGAGAGGTGAGGGTGTGAGATTTCCACATAATATACTATACCACATATAAGCTTGTTATTTTATATATGTAATAACCATGGCAGGTCGAAGATATACGAATCTTCCATTCTGTGGAAGTACCGATCTGGAGGAATTTCTTGATTGGCAAGAGCAAATAGAGATTGAATTTGAAGTCCAAAATTTTTCAGAATCTAAGAAGATATCACGAGCTGTAATTGAGTTTGAAGATTATGCTCTTGATTGGTGGAAACAATATCCATATAAGCGCTCTATCAAGAATTGGGAAGATTTGAAGAAGGCCATGAGAAAGGAATTTGTTCCAAGAAAATATGGGCTGATTTTGCTTCGTCGTTTGGAGAATGTCAAGCAAGGTAGTAATTCTATCCAAGAATATTATGATAAGCTATCTTCTTCTTTGAATCGAGCAAATATTGCTGATGAAATGAATGCAATGGCATACTTCAAGAGTGGTCTTAATCGTAATATTGTTGTTGCAATTGAGGAAAAATATTTTAGAAGTATGCAAGGTCTTTTAAGTTGTGCAATCAAGGAAGAGAAGAAAAATATGAAGGTGCATCAAGATAAGATCACAAGGTGCATTAATTTGTGCCAAGACATGTGTGCTAAGCTGCAATCTCCTATATATTTTGTTGTTGGAGAGAAGCAAACATCAACTTCATGCAAGAAGAGAGGACATGATGTCTCAAAAATCTCTTCTATTGATTCTAGTGCTAAAAGAGATGAAGATCAAGAATTCAACCCTGAGAACTCTATTGTGCAGCAAGAAGGAAACTATATTTCCCAAATTGATATGGGAAATGATGAGGGAGAAGTTGCAAATACTCCCATCCCCTGTTGTCTCAATTTTGGGCAAGAACAAGAAGAAAAATCTGCAGCACATGCCACACAAGTTGAGATAGAAGAAGCTACTTTGCATGTAGTGGAAGATCAACAATCAAGTTGTGGAATTGGAGAACATCTTTCTCTATTGCAGGGTGAACTTTTGAGTAAAGAGTTGAGGGAACATGCTGCAGTTCCAGACCCTGCAATTCTGAATTTTGCTGATAAGGATGACATCATTCCTGCTGCCTTGTCTTGTGAAAGTATCCACTTTATTGGACAAGAAAACCCATTGCAAAGCATGAACACAAGTATTGTAAATCCTACAAATCTTGTGCCTTGTTTGAAAACCAATTGTGGTGAAGTTACAAGTTCATATAATCTGAATTTGAAGGCCGATGATAGTGATAGTTTGAGGGCTAAATGTGAAGATGTTATTGTGGTGCCATCTAGTCCAAGTGATAAATCTGTCCAAGGTGAAGTTCTTCATGATCCAGCACATCGGAAGTTTCAGACCGAAGTCGTTCCAAGCTTGAATGTGATGCCACGGCGTGATGTGCCATTAGCTGCAATACATGATGAATTATTGGACAGTGGTGCTGAAAGTTTGTGCTCTTGCAAGCCACCGAAAGATCAGATTGAAGGCAATATTAGTGAAGATGATTCCACTTCTACCGATGCAAATTCATAGTCTTCTGAGAGGGTCAATGATGATTGTTTGGCTGCAACTATTGCTACCCCAATGGCAGTGGAACAGACCATGAATGATGGAACATATTCATATGTTGCTCCCTGAGATGTTGTAGTGATTGTAAATCAAATCCCATGTGAGAATGAGAGCCACATTGCCCAATTGAGTGAGAGTGCAATCAAAAGTGAGCTATGTGATTCCACTAAATGTGAGGTTGAGAGCATCAATAATATGAGTGTGATAGATACACCACACAAAAACAGAGAGCTTCATGACAAAACATGTGAGGATGGTTTTAACACTAACCAACTAATATCTATTTCTAGTGTTGTATCTGAAAATGTGCAGGTGTGCAAGCAAAACGAGAAAGAGATGGATGCTCATAACACCACTATACTTGACGAGAGTAGTGAAAAGGCAATCAATGTTGATACCCAATTCATTGTTGCCCCAAGTGCTATTCCTGACAATGATGGAGGTAAAAATTCAGAGGTACAATCCATTACTCATCCACCATCATCAAACCTGAATGGTAATGAAAATAATCTAGACATGAGCTTTGAATATCAATTGTTGAGCAAATGTGATGACCCACAAGTTAAAATTGACCATACACATAATCTTTGTGCTAATTTGATAGATTGATATGTTCATGAAAGATCTAAAATTTTGAAAGTTGATAACCATCTCTTAACCAATCATGATCATTAGTATGCTTTGATTGATATTTATGAGACTATACATGCTGAATTTTTAATAACAATAACTCCTGCTGAATGTGTGAGTTTTGTAGTGTTTGATAAATTTGAGATTGATAAAACGCTTGAAAAAGTTGTTGGCATATCATCTATGAAATCTTTCAATAGTAAATATGGTTGTAAATTTACATTTAACTTGTTTGGACATAATGCTGTAAATCAATTCCATGTTTGTGCCCTTTGTACAACATGTGACAAGATTGCTGAATTGAAACTAAATAAGATGAGTAACTTATTTTGTGATCCACATTTCTCTGAATTTGATATGAATAGATTGTTTAGTGCTTGTTGTCCAGAACAATCAATGTTATTTTCTTGTCCATACTTCTCATTGAAAGAAGCAAATCTCGTGCAAACATGTTGTGGTCATTCGGCATTTGGAATCTTGAAGTTTGAAAGGTACATTTCTAAACCTTTGAATCAATTTTGCAATAAGAATCTTTATAATGCCATGAGTATTTCATTCTCATCTTTTGATATATTTGATCTTGCTAAGATGAAAAATGATAACATAAATAAAAGTTGTGGTCTAAAAGAATTTTTTGCTCCCTTTCTCCAAGCTAATCATAGATTCATAAATTTTGAGAAAAGTTTTCCTTTATAGGAATGAACAAAATGAAAATATTAATTTGGATCATAATTTGGGAAATGAGCAAGGCAAATTAGGTGCTCATAACTATTGTCATATACATCCATCCTCTATTTTGTTTAGATTGTTTTTAGGAGAACAAAACCCGAGGACGGCTTTTCAGCAAGGGAGGGAGGATGATATGACCATGTCAAGGACATCTCTATTCATTTCAAACTCTAAACATCAATTCAAGGTGAAAGCTAAACTTGATTCTAAATTGCATTGATTTCCACCTTCAAGACTACTACTTGGTTTGTATGATTACAGATTCAAACACCTTTCTGTGATGGAAGAAGGAGAAAGAAACATAACATGTAGTTCTGTTGGCTTAGCACAAATCTTGAGCTTCGACGGTTTAGAGTCGAGGACAACACTTTTTAAGGGGAGGAGGATGATATGACCACGTCGACCGCCAGGCCAACCACTCCGATCACTACGTCGCCCACCCCGACCAGCGCGCCTATCACTCCGATCACGATATCAGTCACTCCGACCACGGCGTCAATCACTCCAACCATGACGTCAACTACGCCGATCACTAGGGTCAGGTGATGCGGAACTCCGAACACGACGTCGACTACATTTGACCTGGACTAGTGTGTGCTTCCCAACAACTATGAAGGCAACAATAACGAAAGGTGCACGCGCTACTTTATGAAATTAATTCTAAGATTAATATGAATATTATACTACCTAAATGTTCTATATTGATATTACTTAGATCACCAACAACGATGCCAAGAACACACAAAGAGATGACTACCGCGAAGAACTACACTCGAACTAGTCCAGTTCTACAGAACCGTCTCAAAGAAAAATTCATAACTCTTGATTCCCAAAAGCTACGAAGGTGAATGAGCACTTGTTGGAAAGCTTAAGAAGTCTAGTTTTCATTGGTACTAGCCCCAACCAGACAGGATCATCGATTTGGGCTCCAAACCAGTATTAGTGCTGACTGGTCAGAGCAATAATTGTCAGCCCGATGTCCAACTTAACGTGAAATACTGTACCATTCTACAATATTTCGTGGGGCATAGTATACATGGTGTGAAATCGTATCAAGTCAACTTTCCAATGTAACAAACAGTGCATCAATTAGACTTTCCAAGATGGAGTTATTCCCAAAACACTGAAGACTGCGCAGAAGGCCAACAGCCACGCGGGAAAACTCTGGGAACTGATTTCGTGGAGGCCCTTTCACATAGTTGATCTTTTCACTTCTATTTCATGTTTTCACCTATCTAGCAGGGTTGTTGCTAGTATAAATATCCCCTAGACTCATTGTAAACTCAGATTATGATGATGAATATATAGAACCCCTTTTTGTTTAGATTATGTCTCTACCCCTTTGCTCTTGTGATTTCCTTCGCGGGATTACAGAAGCGGCGGCCTCATCCACTCCCAATTAGTACTCCTACTCCTTTCAAGGTGCTCCTTGATTGATTGTAGGCTATGTTGGTTGGTTCTTTGAGAGTGTGGTTGGGCGAATCCTCGATTCAGTTTGCCGGTTAAAGACAGTGGTTGGCTTCGAGTTTTATTTGCCAGGTTGCACTAGTTATCCGCTGCTTGCAGCAAGTTATTCGGCTGTTCCACAGCTAGTTATCAAGGGTGCGATCCTACATTGTGAAGATCGGGAATCCGTGGCGTATCAGGAGAGATGGCTGAGGGCACGACCACCGACGGGACAGGGCCGAGGAGGAGGTCCCCTAAGAACAAAAGAGCCGGCGACAGTGAGAATACAGGAACACGACGGTGGCGGTAGCGACTGTGCCCACGGCAGGGCACAAGCACGAGCACGCGCGGGGAGAAAAGGAGCGGCACTATGGCCGAGCAGAGCAGCGGAGGGCGCGTCGGTGCTACGGTTAGAAGCGGCAAATTAGTGGCGTACGGCACGAGCGGTTCGAAAAGAAAGAGGACGAACTGAGCAGTGGACCCCACGTGACAGAGTAAAGAAGGAACTGCATCTTCCTCGCAAACTGACCGTCAGACTGAACCTGTAGCACCCGTCGGACCAAACCTTCTCAAAGTCCGACACTTCCAGAGAGCACTAGAGCGCTTCCCAGAATCGTCGGATGCGGTCCGACGGCGTGAACATGCGTAAACTCGTTCCGTCAAAGGTCCGACACCTTGAAAATCTCCGTTCGACGCTTGAGTCCGTCGCTTCTAGGCACACGGCCAAGGACCATCAGACTGAGGGACCTGGTCCGACGGTGGAAGAACCAGCGTCCGACGCCTCAGTCCGATGCCCAAAAACCCTAAAATCTTCAAGTTTCTTCGCGCCGATTTCTCCCAACTAAGTTCCAACTCCAATAAGAGTCAAATAAACACCAGTTGGAACTAGTATGAGATGTCCTCTCTCAAACCCTCAATTTTTCAAATAGTTTGCCATAGGCATATGTAGTTTTTATAAAAATAGGCAATAAAAACCAAGAACTAAACGATAAAACAACAACCATGCATATGCAATGCAAATTCACGTAAATTAAACTAGTTGCTTGTCAAGTTTATCCTCGGGTAAGCTTCTTCACACGCTTTTGAGCGGTTATCTTAACCGAGTTAGACAAGCCCTACGTGCAATTCAAAGTTAGACATGTTTTATTTTACAATGCAATGCACAAGATAACACAAGATCATCTTTTAGTGAAGTTGCTTAGATCAAGGCAATTGAGTTCACTCCTTCAATGGTTTAGTGAAAATGCCCACTAAGTTATCATCTGTTCTCACTCCCTCAAAGAAAATGTCACCTTTAGCAATGTGATCTCTAAGGAAGTGATGGTGGATGTCAATGTGCTTTGTGCGGGAGTGTTAAATCGGGTTATTAGCAAGTTTTACCGCACTCTCATTGTCACAACAAAGGCATCCTTTTTAAGTTAATTCCATAATCAAGTAGGGTTTGTTTCATGTAAAGAATTTGTGCACAACAAGCACTCGCGGCAATGTATTCCGCTTCGGTTGTTGACAAGGCAACACTATTTTGTTTTTTGGAGGACCAAGAAACTAGTGATCTTCCAAGCAAATGGCACCCTCCAGATGTGCTTTTACGGTCAATCTTGCAACCAGCATAATCCGAATCGGAATAGCCCACAAGAGTAAAGTTAGCTCCTTTGGGATACCAAAGGCCAATGCTTAGGGTGTGCTTTAGGTACCTAAGGATTCTTTTTACCACAACTGAGGTTCTTTAGGGTTAGCTTGAAAGTGCGCACACATGCACACACTAAACATAATGTCAGGCCCAGATACGGTCAAGTATAACAAACTACCGATCATAGAACGATAGAGAGTTTGGTCAACCGATTTACCTCCCTCATCAAGGTCGAGATGTCCATTGGTAGGCATGGGGGTCTTGATGGGCTTTCATTCTCCATCTTGAAGTGCTTGAGGAGGTCCTTCATGTACTTCTCTTGCGATATGAACGTCCCCCTCCCTCAATTGCTTGACTTGGAAGCCGAGGAAGAATGTGAGCTCACCAATCATCGACATCTCAAACTCCTTGGACATCATGTCACCAAATTCCTTGCAAAAATCTTCATTAGTTAAACCAAAGATAATATCATCAACATAAACTTGACAAATGAAGATGTGCCCTTTATGTTTCTTGGTGAAGAGTGTGGTATCAACCAAGCCGATTTTGAAGCCCTTGTTGAGGAGGAAGTCACGGAGGCGCTCATAGCAAGCCCGTGGGGCTTGCTTCATGCCATATAGTGTCTTGGACAACCTGTAAACATAGTTTGGATATCTAGGCTCTTCAAAACCCGGTGGTTGTGAAACATAGATAAGTTCATTTATGAAGTCATTTAAAAATGCACTTTTCACATCCATTTGAAAGAGTTTTAGGTTGTGATTCCGGGTGAAGTTGTTGAGTTTTTCATGCATGGCCTTCACCCAATCTGGATCTTGAAGAGCTTCTTCTATGCTAGTAGGCTCAATACAAGAGACAAAAGAGTGATGTTCAATAAATTAAGCATGCCTTTGTGAGAGAGTCATTACCCCTTGAAGGACTCCCTATTATGAGATATTAAGGATGAGCTTGTAGGAGTAGAGTAGTTCTTCTATCAACCACTTGAGGAGGAGGTTGTGAAGCATCAACATCTTGTGCTTGTGCCTCAACATCTTCTTGTGTGATGTGGGTGTCTTCATGTGGATCCACCCCATCTTTATCTTCATCATCTTGAGGCATATTTGATGAAGATGGTTGATTGATCACTTGCACATCATCACCATCATCTTCATCATATTTGGGCTTGATGTCTCTGGTTGACATGTTCTTCATTGCCTTCCTCAATGGTTCATCACCTATATCATCAAGATTCTCATGCTCACCTTGAGAGCCATTAGATTCATCTAACTCCACATCATATGTTTCTTCAACAAGGCCAGTGGCATTGTTGAATACTCTATATGCTTTGGACTTCAATGAGTAACCAACAAGAAAGCCAATATCACAATGTCTTTGCAACTTCCCTAGGTGTTGCCGCTTCTTGTAGATGTAGCATTTGCAACCAAACACCCGGAAGTAGGAGACATCCGGCTTCTTGCCATTGATTAGCTCATAGGGGGTCTTCTTTAGCAACCGGTGAGGGAATAGGTGATTGGATGCATAGAATGCGGTGTTGATTGCCTCCGCCCAAAACCTCTCCGGTGTGTTGTACTCATCAAGCATAGTCCTTTCAAGGGTGATCAATGTCAGGTTCTTCCTTTCAACAACTCTATTTTGTTGAGGTGTATAGGTGGATGAGACTTCATGTTTGATCCCAGCTTCATCACAATATACTTCAATGTTTGTGTTGTCAAATTCTTTCCCATTGTCACTTCTAATCTTCTTGATCTTCACTTCAAATTCATTTTGTGCTCTCTTGGCAAACTTCTTGAAAGATGCAGCAACTTCGGTCTTGTCATGAAGAAAGAGCACCCAAGTGTATCTTGAGAAATCATCAACAATTACTAAGCAATAGAGCTTACCACCAATACTTGCATAAGTTGTTGGCCCAAATAAATCCATGTGAAGTATCTCTAATGGTCTTGTTGTTGAAACAAATGCCTTGGATGGATGTGTATTTGCCACTTGCTTGCCGGCTTGACAAGCACTACACAATTTGTCCATCTCAAATACAACATCTTTCAATCCTCTCACCATCTCATTCTTCAATAGCTTCTTGAATGTGCTCATTCCAACATGTGCAAGCCTTCTATGTCATAGCCACCCACGAGATTGTTTGGTGAATAGACAAGTCTTCAAATTAGCATCTTTCAAGTTGAAATCCACTAAATATAGGTGATTGTACCGAAAGCCCTTGAATATCACTTCATTATCATCTTTCTTGGAGACAACCACTTCTTCACGTGCAAATAGGCATAGGAAGCCAAGATCACAGAATTGACCCACGGATAGCAAGTTGAAGCTCAATGAAGCAACTAGAAGCACATTGGAAATAGAATGATCATTTGATATTGCCACTCTGCCAAGCCCTTGAACTTTGCTCTTTGAATTGTCACCAAATGTTATCTTCCCTTGGTCTTCGACATTCTCTTCTAGTGAAGTGAACATACGAGCATCACCGGTCATATGTTGAGTGCATCCACTATCAATTACCCAATGAGATCCACCGGTCTTGTAGTTCACCTACACACAACAAATCAAGCTTGATGTTTAGGAACCCATACTTGAGAAGGGCTCCGGACTTTCTCAACCAAAGCTTTTGCCACCAACAATTGCCTAGGCATATTCTTATTGGGGGGACCTAGGAACATGACTTTCACTTTGCCCTTAGAATCTTTCCTTAGCATGAAGTGAGAATCAAAGGCAAAGGGCCTAGCATGCTTGGGCAAAGGTTGTGGTGGTGGTGTCTTGCACTCATGAGCAAAGTGTCTTTCTTGACCACATTCAAAGCATCTCTTCAGCTTGGGCTTGTGTAACAGAACTGCCAAAACCACATGGCCCACAGGCACCTGTCATGGTCACTAATGACCTCTGACAGCCGGGCCCGTGTTCCAAATGATCTAGAAGGTCCTCCCGGGCTACATCAGCACCTGTTTTTCTCCGACAGGATCCCATTGCGAAGCCATTACAGAATTACAATATTTCATAATAAATTACATCAGAGTAAAAGCGCGAAAAGATTATAAAGTACTTAGATTACAAACCATTCGTCCAAATAGAATTCAAGTGTAGTTATTACAAACCATAATTAAAGTCAGTAGCAGTGGAACGACGACACAACATATTTAGATAATTAATAACAAGAACCCTGCCCATGGGTCCAACCTTACTCTTCCTCACTTCCCTCCTGGACAACTGTCACACGGCAGGGGGCGAGACAAACCTCCGACTGCTGGATTCCTGCAACATGGGGTTACCAAACCCTGAGTACTGGGCTACTCCTCAAGACTTACCCGACTAATGAAAAAGGGAATGAGACTCAGGAATGCAGGCTGAGGGGAGTCAATGTAAGGCTTGAGCAAGAGTCAAAGAGTTGTGCAGAAAAGCATTACTATCCTATTTCGATATTTTAACTCAATCATAATTTAATCATAATCCATAATTCCAAATTCATTCTCATATATCATCGTACTTTCAAATTCTTAATTATTCTCAAAACAACTAGTTCTGAACCACTTCTCAATTGCAGGTCAAAGGATCAAGTCTCCATTTTCGAGGAGCAACAACGATTCGAATCGATTAGTACCCAGCTGGGGATCCCTACCCACACTTCATACGTAGCACCTATGCTTGCATATGCCAACCCCGTCTACCACAGCTTTTCTAAAACTTGAACCGGTTCTGCGCCACCCGAGAACACAGTACTCCTCTCCTCTCTAGGCACGCCGGCCACGAGAGCACATGCTGCTCTCGCCATCTCTCTACTCCCAATGCGTGGTTGTCGGTTTAAGTAGTAGAGCCACCGGAGTCAGGGCTTCCCATAGTATGTGGCAAGTTGCTAAGTCTCGATCACAGCAGGCCCACAACGAACGGTCCCTACTTTCTTTTTTCGTCGGAGACCTTACATTGGGACTCTAACACAAGTACAAGTAACCGCACGGTTTTCAAATCCCTTTTCCACCGATGGTCAAGCATTGGTGTAACAGAACCGACCAATTTATACGAGCACAAGTACAGCGACAGCTGTTTTCCCAGCTATCGAGCCACACTTGAGCCAATATAAACCCGGTAGTCCGTGAAATCTCGAAGGATTTCAAACTTTTACACAGTACATACCCCAAGGATCGCAGAAACTCAGCAGTACACATACACATGATACATAGATTCGCACATATTTCAAATACATCAGAGTACAAGATAAACTTTTACATAAAAGTTCAATAGCGGAAACAAAATCATTTTACATAAGCTTAATTTCATAATACAGTGCCAAGTGCCGACCAGTCTCAGCAATATAGATGAGACAGATAACATGACCTTGCCCAAGGTCTAGTCTTCCTCTCCCGAAGGATAGAAGTAACTCTTTAGTCAACCAAGCATTCCTCCTGCAACATTGAGAATAAAACCCTGAGTACTCAATTGTACTCAGCTAGACTTACCCAACAGGAAGTAAATAAAAAGACTCTCAAGGATATGCAAGGCTTATTTGGTGGAGCTCAGAGGATAGCAACATTTTTGCATAAAAAGCATTACTACAATAGTTTCCCAACTTATAAGTTTTAGATGTGATTCAGCTTCGATTTCAGTTAAGCTATTAGGCTAAGGTTTGCAGCTATACTAAACAATCACTTGATATTATAGCAATCAATAAAACCATATGATTTCCGATATCCACAGATATCAACCTCATCTCACCATAATCATTATGTTCAAGTTGTTAACCTCTACCTCACCAGAAGATCAGTTCAGTTTCTCACTAACCAGGAGAGATGGCGATTCGAATCGATTGTACCAGCTGGCAAATATGCCAATCACAAACCCTGTCAGCCGAGCCACTGGCTTCTTGGGCCACCGTTAAATCCTTCTGAGACACAATATGTCGCGGGCTTGGCGGGGACCATATTCTCAGAGACCAACCCACTTCCAGGATGCATCAGGTCCCTGACCTGCCCTTGGTAAGATGGTGTCTCCGCACATCCTTCCTACCTCCAGAATATGTCTGCCTAGTCGCACCAATTCCCGGCTCAGAAAGAAATACTCGGCTTCGCGGTCAGAACGACTTATCTGGCCAGCTATGTGACGACGTCCTTCAATCTCAACTGATGTCTGGTGGCCTCAGTCCTAGTCGGCCGCAAGCAGCACCGAAGTCAACATGACCCATGTCATGCAGCTCCCCGCTACCTAGCCTTGATTCTCTCATTATTTCATTGTGGCATGGTGACACATATAGCCAACCATGTGGATCTCGTCAGTCACCACCTACACTCGCGGATGACAGGAAATCACCTGACTTTCTCGCGGATGACTGGAAATCACCCGACTTCTACCGGTCTAAGCAGGGCTAAGCATAAGATCGGTCACCTGTCTAGCAATAGTATCAGGTTCACATATATAGTAGACAAGGTAGATATGCAGCAATGGTTTCAAACCAACTCCTATACTTAAATGCACAAACATACGATTTAATAAAGACCGGTACATTTATAAAAAGAGATAGGTGGAGGCTTAGGGATGCTCCGGGGCTTGCCTGGGGTTCAGCACTAAGTTAGTGTTTGTTAGATGACACTTGTTCAACGAGCATTTCCCATCCAAGCACTCGGTTAGTCCTTCCACCTTCATGATTAGTCCACCACACCGTCTTGTGGTTAGTTCCATCATCATGTCCTTCACTCCACGTGTTCATCATCTAGCGTACCTAAATGAGATGCAAAATGCACATGTATGAATAAGAGGAAGTAATACAAGGCAGGTTAATCTACCATCACTGAACCATAAGCTAACAATCACACCAAGCAAAGCAAAATCAAAGCAATCATAATCCCACACAAGCAGTTTATGGGCAGCAGACAGTAAGCACAAGATTTAACCATAACTGAAGCTATGTACATCCAACCAGGGCGATCTAAGCCTTTCTGGAAAGCTATTGAAATTGTCTACAACTTTGGTATGATCCTCTTCAGATGATTTAATTCATATAAAGGTCAAACAACACAAAGAAGACAGCTCTGTCCAGACTTGGACAGATTCTGTCCTCCCAACTCAAACAATCATAACTTGAGATTTAGACCATCAAAAGGGATGATTCTAGACAATTTGGAAAGCCAATGAAATCTACTACAACTTCTTCCTTATCACCAGGAGGTGATTCAAAGCATAACTCAGTCAAATAATGCAATCAATCAGATCTAGACAGAAAATTGGCAAAACCTGACAGCAGTCGTCCAAAAGCCATAACTCCTAAACTATCAGGCCTATGACCAAGAAATTTTAGGACAGGCTAGATATAGAAGTTGGCTACAACTTTTATATAGAAGATGTTTACATACAACATCATTTTCATGGAGAAAACACTACAACAACAGGGACTATGCCTGCAGCCATTTTCAGCATATAGGCAAAACATGCTTTTCCTTATTTATCACCTAAGCACACATAGGAATGAGCTATTTAGATAGCTCCAAACATGATTACATGGTCATACAAGACTCATCTCAGACCAAAACATATTAAGGAATCACAAGAAACATATATGCATTCATTTGTCTTTAATTATTCACTCATTATTACATAAAAACCCATTATTTAATTATTTAAGTTATATTGTAAACATCTCAAATGAGTCCCAAACTTTTATGAGAGCTAGGTGATTACAAATCATGACCAAGGTTCAAATCTTACATGCTCAGGTTCCATAATTTAATTATTACAAAATAAATAAATTTATAATGCAATAAAGCATTGGAGAGCAAATTAAATATGAAACTCAACATTTTCTGAAACAACATGACCATATTATTGATTCTCAGGCTAACACAATATCACACAAAGGTAGAGGAGCACCATTTTACATTTTTACACCTATATAATAATTATTACACATTTAAAACTACTTATTAGGCATAAAACAAGATAAGTCAATAACTCAGTCATACTTGTGCCATAAATCCCAAAAATTTAACCAGACATCACACAACATACCAAGAGTCTGCAAATAAATTTTCATATCATTTGGAGCAATATAACTTCAGATACAAAAATAACAAGCAATTCAACCAATTATTTCCTATTTAAAAAGATAAATGTGAAACACCAATCAAATAGTAAACAACCTATATGTTTTATATTTTTATGAGCTAGTGCATGTCATTAGAAGACTAACAAAATTGGAATCATGATTTTTGGACATATATTTCTCAAAATGTGGATCGGGATAATTTAAATGAACTTCTAAACCACATTTCAATAATGAATTTCTACAGCATAAATATAGTCATGCATGACACAACCAAATATACTAACATGTAGAAAACTTTGCCACGAACCCAACAAAACAAGCCTCATCATTTTTGCACGCTCCAAACTCGAGATATTGAATTTACAAGATCTAACACGAAATCTGAAATGAAAACCGAATTCACATTTAACCCCTGATTCCGCTAGATCCACACGGTCCATGCACCCGGCAAACTCTCCAGTGATGCTGACACGCGGGATCCGCTGACCGCTGGACCCCACCTGTCATACACACAAAGAGAGAGTGAGGGAGTCGGCCTGCTGCTCTTCGTCTTCCTCCCGACGCGCGCGGGGAAGGCGCTCGGCCGGCTCGGCCAAACTCCGGCGAGGAGGCGGCCAACGGCGACAGCGCGGGGCCGGAGCTAGCCTGACCCCCGGCGCACCTACCGGTGCCCGTGGCTTGGCACGGCACGGCTCGTGGCGGCCTGACCACAATAGCAGGTGGGCCGCCGGCGACGGCTCCACCGGCCGCGAGGCTCCGGTGACGGGGAGCTCCAAGTAAAGGGCTCATAGGAGGCAGTGCGAGGCGAGGAAAGCGATGGCGCAGTCGATTTTTGCCATGGGACGAGAACGACGGCGCGCTCGAGCTCCGCATGGCCGGCAATGGCGGGCGATCTCTCTGCTCGCGCGCAGAACGGTAGAAGGCGAGCGAGAGGGCGAGAGAGGTGAATGGAAGAGTGAGGAAATGAGCAGAAGGGCGAGAGGATGGAGTGGAGCGCCTTGGTGCTCGTCCCCTTTCAGGCAGCAGCGCCGGCAGGAGAGAGATGGGAGGGGCGACAATGGTGTGGGCGCGGACAGAGAGCGTTGGCCGCGTGTCCACCTTTGAGGCATTACGACGAGCACGTGGCGGATGTCGTTCTGCTCCGATTCGAACACTGAAACGGCATATTCCGGAGTACATTCGGTTCTGAGCGCCTATAGAAAAGTTGGAGCCCTCCAAATGATCTCCATCTTTGATTAAGGGTGCTCGGCAGTTTGATCACCCAATTAGGAGATAATTAGCTCTAAATTTGATGTTGTCAACAAGCTAATTACGATCAAAGATCGAGTGGCAACTCTTGTCAAACGAAGTCGGATTGACCTCAAATTTGAATATGTTGTGCTCCAAAGAGTTTGTGACAACTTTTATATTTGGTCCAACTCAAGTTGCTTAACGAAATTTGGAGAACATGGAAAGGCCATGAAATCAACACCATTTTCACACTTTGAATTTAATCAAGTCCTGTAATCAGATTTTTCTTCTGTCTTGTGTCCACTTTTTGGGGCACTTAGAGGTTGAATCATGACTTGGTCCCTAAATAACATTTGTTGTACTCCAAAATATCTATAACTTTTATTTTGGGTCAAACTTTATATCTTGCTCCAAAATAATATTTCCACTTTGGTCAAACTAATGTAATTAGAGAGCTCAAAGTAGATGTTTAGGCCAATAAAGGTATTTTCTTGGCATTTGCTCAACATGTGTCCTTCATGACTTTTGTTGTAGAGTTCAAATAGAGTTGTTTGGTCAATGTTGCAAGGTTTGGTTGGCTTTGCATGCTCATGTTCACGTAGTCCTGCAATCCAATCAAGCAGAGGGCTTGTCATCTCATGTGACTATCCAATTTAAATCTTCATTCAACTTCTCCAATGATCAAGGTAGATGGAGATGAATATAAAATAGTGATTAGGATCATTGATTGAAATAACTTGATTAGGTCCACACTCGCTGGTTAGCTCGTGACTAACACCTGGGGTGTTACAATTGGGACTCTAACTCAAATTCACAACCAACGAACGGAAAATCCCTTTCTATCGGTGACGATGCATTGGGGCTGCTACCCAAGTGCACAATCCACGAACGGACTCATATGCCTTTCCTTTCTCATGATTCATTAATATCATATCCCCAAAAGTCCAAAATAACATTTTATGTAAATCTAAACTATTTAAGTAGGGCTAAGCATTTTTCAAACATTTTCATTTTTAAAAAGGTTTCAAGGGTAATATACATCAAGGCAGGGAATGCAACAAGATAGGTGGCAATCAACTCCTAACAACCTAATGCAATAATTAACTCAAGTGATAAATATTTTAAAACACAAGGGAGGGGTTGAATGCACCGAGGCTTGCCCTGGATTGCGTAGAGCGTCAGATCGGGCTGGGTCCCGCAAATTTCGAATCCCTGGATGACCTCGGAAGTCACCTCCTCAGCAGTGGCCTCAACCTTGATTTCCTCGTTGCTGGGCACTACACGTATGCAATGATGCATGCTTAACATGACGTGAATAATAATGAATGCAAAACACAATAGTAAACAATACTAACCCTAGAGTACAACTTTCCTTCATGGTAAAGTTGCAAAACATTTCTCATAAAGTAAAATGGTGTTTTCGTATTTTATTTTATTGACCACTTTAACAGTCAAAGAAAGCCGCTGCACAGCTTTACTATCACTACTTAGTGACAATATTATTTTTGTCAAGGATCACCATAGTGAAAGATCCATGAACCCAATCAATCCAAAAATCATACAAAACTATAGGGATTAATTGTTTCTACCTATTTCATTATCCAATTAATCCAACATCTCCTTAATAGATGATCAAACAGCTTCCATTTGAATCCCAACTTCACCAACAGATAGATACTACCCTAAAACAGTACCATGTCAATTTTCATAATTTTTGGATTAACCTAGAAATTATTAAAATTACCCAAAGTTGCATTTATTAATTAATTTACTGATTTTTAGTTTCTGCAGAAGGTGTTCAAAACGTACATTTGATACTTTTGTAAAATACTACAGACAACAGAGAGTGTACATGATTATTTTCATGATTTTTAGCCCAACATAACTATTCATGCAAAAATGACAAAACTCAGCACTATTCCCTAAAATTCATATTTCAAAAATCAACTCAACCTCCAAACCGGGGAACCGGGCCAGCCTGCTCGGCCCACGCGCGGCCGAGCACTCGGCGCCGCTCCCCTATTTCCCTCTCACGCGCTCCTGGGCCGGTCCAGACGGCCGAGCGCGGCCCAGCCGGCTCTCTTCCTCTCGGAAGAGCGCCCGTGCGTGCGCACGGCGGCCCCAGCCGCGGCGGCTCGGCGCCGGCGATCCTCCGGAGATACCGAGGGCACCAGAACGTGCCCCAACACCTACCGCACACTCCTAGCTATTTAGTTGGGCAGAGCAGGGCTCAGCTTGCGCTTCACCGCGGCCACGGCGAGCCGACGGCAACCGGCACGGCGGCGCGGTCATGTTCCGGACAAACGGGGTCGATAGAGCTCAAGCTAGAGGGTGATACGAGGTCGGGGAGCTCACCGAAGCTCCGTTCATGAGCCGGTTGAGGACGAGGATGGCCGGAGACAGTCGTTGATGAAAACCAAGGCGGTGGCGATGGGCTCCGACGGCGTCGACGCTGTTCCGACGACCTCTGTGCACCATTCATGAAACCGCCTAGACGGTGAGCTTCACCAAGGCATGGGAAGTCGGGAACACAAGTGTAATAAGGAGGTAGCCTTCCCTAGAGAGTTGGTCATGATGGACCGAGCGCGGCGGCACTCTGACCGTCAGCGGAGAAGAAGATGGCATTCGTGCGACTCCGGCGATCAACCACCGGCTCCAATGGGTTGGACAGAGGTGCAAGGGTGTGGCGAGTTCGGTGGCGAGTGGAATTGGATAGAGATGGCTCGGTGGCGATGAATTCGATCGGGCACAGGGAGGTGACCAAGGCAGCGACTGAGGGGAGGAGGAGAAGAAAAATGGCGGTGATCGGCTTAAGTGCTAGAGGGGAGGGGAACAAGGGGGAGACAAGCCCCCAGAGCCCCCACGACTCGACAGCGCCGGAGACAGGCCACCGGCAGCCCCGGGCGGCGTCGCCGCGCTGCCGGACGCGCGGCTCTGTTCGTGAACAGAGGGAGGTGGCGAACACCGTAGCTCCATCAATTTCCCTTTTTACTATTTTAATGAAATTACTTTTTGTTTTATATAGGAACTGTTAAAATCCTCAATGTAAGAGTTGTAAAAAACCTTGTGCTGCACAACTTTGGTTTTTGAACCAAATTCAAATTCTGAATAGTTTTGAAGTTATGTGAAAGGGGGTAAGTTTGAAATTTAAATCCTATATGCAATTCAATCAAATTCTCCAAATTTCTCTCAACAACACGAAAATTTATAAAAATAAAAGTTGCTCTACTTGTTGAGCCCTGTAACTTTCATTAAGGGAGTGTTGTCAGATTCTTGATAGTTTTGAAATTAGCATTTCAAATTTGAATTTCAAAGTAATAATTAGGGTTTAATTTAAACTTCTATTTAAGAAATTCAAAACACCCAAAATAAAGTTGTGCAATTTTAAAAGATCTACAACTTTCATTAAGGGACCAACACCAAAATCCTTTTAGTTTTTGAATTAGGGTTTTGAGGTCCGGTTTGAGTTTAAATTTGATTTTTCTTTTGAATTTATTTTTGGGTTTTCAATCATGGGTTTAACTACACAATTATCACCATCCACAATCAAACCACTCTAAGGTCCCTAAGAACAATCATGAAAAAATGAAACTTATTTAATTAGTGCATGCAATTAGGTTTGATGCAGGATGCTTTGCAGTTAATGATGATGACATGGCATTTTAATTAACCGTAACACCAGAGGTGTTACAGCCCTTCCCCCTCAAAGAAATCTTGTCCTGAGATTTGATACATGACTAAACCTTAGGGCTAAGTAATAGAAAAGAAAATGTCTCAAGTAAACCTAGTCCAAACTTGACCATACCGCAACCAGGAGAATTTACTTATTACATAACCAGAAATTTTACATTTACAGAATAGCAAAGAATTCGCGGAAGTTCGCGGTAAGGTAGTCCTCAGATTCCCAGGTAGCTTTGTCCTCTGAATGTTCACTCCATTGAACTTTGTACCATCTTGTGGTGGTTCTTTGAGTGACGCGATCCTTTTGATCCAGGACTCGAATTGGATACTCAGAGTATGTCAGATCGGGTTGGAGTTCTATTCCTTCAACATTAATGACTTGATCAGGCACTCGAAGACACTTTTTGAGTTGCGACACATAGAATACGTTGTGCACAGCTGAGAG
This sequence comes from Eremochloa ophiuroides, assembly GCA_038502445.1. Lineage (NCBI taxonomy): Eukaryota > Viridiplantae > Streptophyta > Magnoliopsida > Poales > Poaceae > Eremochloa > Eremochloa ophiuroides. The sequence continues at coordinate 61,251,247 of JAHLJS010000002.1, forward strand.
GTGATTTGGCAATCTCAATTTATAGGCTACTTTTCCCTGACGTGCCACGATTTGGAATGGCCCAATGTATCGAGGGCTAACTTGCCTTTCACTCCGAATCGACTAATTCCCTTCATTGGTGAGAGCTTGAGATAGACATAATCTCCTGTCTTGAATACCAAGGGACGACGTCTTCTATCGGCGTAACTTTTCTGTCGTGACTGTGCAACTTTCAAATTATTTTGTATTTGCCTGACCTTGTCTTCAGTTTCTTCCACCAAGTCAACTCCAAAGAATCATCTTTCCCTAGGCTCAGACCAATTTAGGGGAGTCCGACACCTACGACCATACACAGCCTCGAACGGTGCCATCTTGATGCTCTCTTGATAACTGTTATTGTACAAGAATTCTGCTAGTGCCAAACATTCATCCCATGTATCTGTGTAATTGAATGCACATGCTCTCAACATGTCCTCCCACACTTGGTTGACTCTCTCAGTCTGACCGTCAGTCTGTGGATTATATGTTGTACAATGCAAAAGTTTTGTCCCCAGTGATTTATGAAATGCCCTCCAAAAATTCGAGATGAATTGAGCACCTCGATCCGTGACAACGGTCTTAGGCACACCATGAAGCTTCATCAGATTTTGTATATACAGCTTTGCATAGTTCACTGCAGTGCAAATAGTTTTGACGGGGATGAAATGAGCTTGCTTAGTGAGGCGATCGACAACAACCCAGATTGAATCAAAACCTCTTGATGTTTTTGGCAAACCTACGATGAAATCCATGCTAATATCTTCCCATTTCCATGAAGGAACAGGCAATGGTTGCAGTTCTCCTCTAGGCTTCATGTGGACAGCTTTTACTTTCTGACAAGTGTCACATCTTGCTATATATCGAGCAATATCTATTTTCATCTTAGTCGATCTTTTGACGCAACTCAGGTACTTTTGGAACTACTAGATGATCCTTGAACCATACGACACCTTCGTCGTCAATCCTGAAACAATCTGCCACGCCGGCTTGGACTTTTTCCTTGATATGCTTGATGCCCTTGCTTCCTTTCTGAGCCGCAATGATCTCATCACGGATGGTGGTCTCAATGCTAATATGGTTCAAACTGCCCTGTTCAACTATTTCTATACCTAACTTCTCTAGCTCATAGCACAAGGAAAGATCTCAGGGCTTCACTGTTAGACAGTTGCAATGAACCTTCCGAATGAGTGCATCGGCGACCACATTCGCCTTGCCAGGATGATAATGCACTTCGATGTCATAATCCTTAATCAACTCAAGCCATCTTCTTTGCCTCATGTTCAACTCTTCTCGAGTAAATATATATATCAGGCTCTTGTGATCAGTGTAAATATTGCATGTACTACCCACCAAATAATGACGCCATATCTTCAATGCATGGACAACAGCAGCCAGTTCTAGATCATGAGTGGGGTAATTCTCTTCATGGCGCTTAAGTTGTCGTGAAGCATAAGCAATGACTTGGCCCTCCTACATCAAGACACAACCAAGACCGGTTCCAGAAGCGTCGCAGTACACATCAAACGGCTTTTCAATGTCGGGCTGGGCTAGGACTGGTGCGGTGGTCAACAATTTCTTCAAAGTCTGAAATGCTTTCTCACACTCCGTTGACCATACAAACTTGACCTGATTCTTCAATAGGCTGGTAATGGGCTTGGATATTTTGGAAAAATCCGGAATAAAATGATGGTAGTATCCCGCCATTCCCATGAAACTACAGACTTAATGTACTGTGGTTGGTGGCTTCCAATTCAAGATCTCCTCCACCTTGCTTGGTTCAACAGATACACCTTCAGCCGATAGAATATGTCAGAGAAATGGAACTCTGTCCAACCAAAACTCACACTTGCTAAATTTAGCATAGAGTTGATGTTCTCTCAAGTGAGTCAGGACAATACGGAGGTGTTGGGCATGTTCTTCAAGGGTTTCAGAATAGACAAGGATGTCGTCAATGAACACAACCACGAATTTATCGAGCTCTGGCATAAAGACGGAGTTCATGAGGTACATGAAATAGTCAGGGGCATTGGTTAGGCCGAAATACATAACCAGGCATTCATAGAAGCCATATCTAGTGGTGAAAGCCGTTTTGGAATGTCTTCGGGACGGATTTTTATTTGGTGGTATCCTGATCTAAGGTCAATTTTAGAGAATACTTTGGCCCCAGCAAGTTGGTCAAAGAGAAGGTCTATACGAGGTAAAGGGTATTTGTTTTTGATGGTGACCTCGTTGAGTGGATGGTAATCAACACAGCGTCTGAGAGAATTGTCCTTCTTTTTGACAAAAATAGCAGGACAACCCCAAGGAGATGAACTGGGCCTAATGAAACCCTTATCCAACAGATCTTGCAGCTGAACCTTAAGCTCCGCCAGTTCCTTGGGAGGCATCCTATAGGCTCTATGAGAAATAGTTGCTATTCCAAGTTTCAACTCAATGGCAAACTCCATATCACGGTCAGGAGGTAAACCAGGCAATTCGTCAGGGAACACATCTGGAAATTCACAAACTACCGGTATGTTTTGCACCTCTTTGACTGTGGTTATACATATCCTACCAACTGCTCTTTGGGGTATTGGAAGTTGGATGAGGAGTTGGGTTTGACTATTAGGAAAGTTTACCCTGATGGTTGTATTCAGCACGTCAATGACAGCCTTGTGCTGATACATCCAATTCATGCCTAATATCACATCTATATCTTGGTCTTTCAGCACTATCATTGAGGTCAGGAATATATGCCTGCCAAGTTCTATGGGAACCCGATGTACTACCTCTTTAGTACTAATACGCCCTCTGGGTGACTGTATAAGGAAATTTTCCTCTATCTGCCCAATTGGAATTTCATGCTTGACGACAAATGTACGATTGATGAATGAATGTGAAGCACCAGAATCGAAAAGCATGATAGCAGGATGACTTGCGACAGGGAACCTACCCAGTATGACGGGTTCACCCTCGGGAATGTCACCAACTTGTGTGTAGTAGACCTGACATGCTTTCTTCACAACTTTTCCCTTCTGGACCTGCTGCTGGTGGCCATGGTACTGAATCTACTGCTGCTGTCCACCAGGAGTCTTCTGCGCATCCTGGTTGTATCACTTGGGGAATGGGCAGTTACGGGACCAATGTCCCATCTTGCCATAATTGTAGCATGGTTGGTTGTAGTTTGACTGAGGAGTGGTGATACGAACGCCAGGGGCATTCAGCTGAGTGGTGTTTTATTGGTTGGAGGTGTGGGAGGTAGCAGCAGTTCGAACTATGACCTACTGATGGGGATACTGTGGACGAGAGTGGTGAATGGGGTGGTAGTTGATTTTCTGGCGTTTCTGGTTGCCAGAAAACCCAGCTGACCCGGGCTTCTTCTTTTTCTATTCTTCTTGGTGCTTGCGGTCACTTTCTTCAAAAGCTATAGCAATGTTGACTGCTTCATGATATGTGCAGTGGAGGTTGTTGGACAAGCTTCTTTGAATCTTGTAGTTCAGACCTCTGACAAAGCAGTCCCTCTTCTTTTGGTCGGTGTTGGTATGCTCAGGGGCATACTGTGACAGGTGATTAAACTGGCTAACGTACTGCATGACGGTGGATTCTTTCTGCTGTAGGGCTAAGAATTGATCTAGCTTCATCTTCATCACACCCGTAGGAATGTAATGAGGACGGAAGGCCTCACGGAACTCCGTCCAAGTAAGTTAGAGTCCATCGGGCTGGGCGGATAGGAGATTTGCATACCAAGCGCTTGCATGACCTCGGAGTTGCTGCGCTGCAAACAGTGGTTTCTAGACTTCAGTACAGCGAATCAATCCAAACTTCTGCTCCATGGTACGGAGCCAGTCACCTGCCTAGTCCTACTAATAGTCTAGTCGTCGTCGCCCACGGTCCCGTCAGAGACGACACCGTCCTCTTCGGCCTCCTCGACGTCCTCCTCGTCATCCTCATTGGCATCCTCCTCGATGACCACCTGGAGAGGCTCAACCTCCTCGTCAATGTCCTCCATGTTCTGATCCTCAGGACCAACAACTACTCCGTCCTCAGGGTCCTCAACACGTGGCTCCAAGATAGGGTTAAGCTCATTGTTGAGCCTATGCACCTCCTCATGCAGTGCATCATTGTAGTCCTTAATCTGCTCCACGTAGATCTCGAGCTCATGCAATCTGGCCCTGGTCGCGTCCTCACGCGCCCTGGTCGTGTCCCTCTGCTCGATGAGACGTGCCACAGAAGTCCACAGCCGGTCGATCGTAGCCACGTCCTGGTAATGCTCTCGACGAGCGGTGGCAAAGTCCTTAGTTATCTTCCTCATCTCCTCCCTCGAATCTCCTCCTGCAACTCAGCACGATGGCGGCGGGGACGACGACTTCTAGAAGCCTCCCAGTCGCGTGGCGCCAGCTGGTGACACGGCACTCCCCTAGGACCCGTTATCTTGCGAGCAGTCTGCTTGGTGCGTGCCATGCTGGAGAGGATAAGCTTGGATTAGTGAGGATATTATAGGCTAGCAAGAATTGGTTTGATAGATCCTAACCCATAAACCACTTTAAGGAGGAAGTTAACTAACATATGAATTAATCCTGATGCATGAATCATACTTACAAAATTTAAAACCAATGCAAAATAAATAAATGCACAATAATTTTTAACATAGGGCTGACAATATTGCTATTCCACTGGCTACCATAACTATATTATGGAATAAGATAAGAGCAAGCAATTTCGACCCAAAGTATCAATCAAGATTTTTAGGATCCAAAGTATTTTGAAGTTCTGCAAGGTAATACCGCAATGATTCAGCAATGGAACGCTCTGATACCAGCTATAATAGAACCGTCTAATCACATGGCCCACAGGCACCTATCATGGTCACTAATGACCTCTGACAGCCGGGCCCGTGTTCCAAATGATCTAGAAGGTCCTACCGTGCTACATCAGCACCCTTTTTTCTCCGACAGGATCCCATTGCGAAGCCATTACAGAATTACAACATTTCATAATAAATTACATCCGAGTAAAAGTGCAGAAAGATTATAAAGTACTTAGATTACAAACCATTTGTCCAAATAGAATTCAAGTGCAGTTATTACAAACCATAATTAAAGTCGGTAGCAGTAGAACGACGATACAACATATTTAGATAATTAATAACAAGAACCATGCCCACGGGTCTAACCTTACTCTTCCTCACTTCCCTCCTAGACAACTATCACACAGCAGGAGGTGAGACAAACCTCCAACTGTCGGATTCCTGCAACATGGGGTTAACAAACCCTGAGTACTAGGGTACTCCGCAGGATTTACCTGACTAAAGAAAAAGGGAACGAGACTCAGGAATGCAGGCTGAGGGGAGTCAAGGTAAGGCTTGAGCAAGAGTCAAAGAGTTGTGAAGAAAAGCATTACTATCCTATTTCAATATTTTAACTCAATCTTAATTTAATCATAATCCATAATTCCAAATTCATTCTCATATATCATCATCCTTTTAAATTCTTAATTATTCTCAAAACGCCTAGTTCCGAACCACTTTTTAATTGCAGGTCAAAGGATCAAGTCTCCATATCCGAGGAGCAACAACGATTCGAATCGACTAGTACCCTGCTGGGGATCCCTGCCCACACTACATATGTAGTACCTAAGCTTGTATATGCTAACCCCGTCTACCACGGCTTTTCCAAAACCTGAACCGGTCCTGCACCACCCGAGAACACAGTACTCCTCTCCTCTCCAGGCACGCCGGCCACGAGGGTACACGCTACTCTCGCCATTTCTCCACTCCCAGTGCGTGGTTGTCGGTTCAAGTAGTAGAGCCACCGGAGTCAGGGCTTCCCGTAGTATGTGGCTAGTTGCAAAGTCTCGATCACAGCAGGCCTACAACGAATAGTCCCTACTTTCTTTTTCCGTCGGAGACCTTACATTGGGACTCTAACTCAAGTACAAGTAACTGCATGGTTTTCAAATCCCTTTTCCGTCGATGGTCAAGCATTGGGACTCTAACCCAAATTCACAACCAACGAACGGAAAATCCCTTTCCGTCGGTGATGATGCATTGGGGCTGCTAGTGCACAATCCCCGAACGGACTCATATCCCCTTCTTTTCTCATGATTCATTAATATCACATCCCCATAAGTCAAAAATAGCATTTTATGCAAATCTAAACTATTTAAGCAGGGCTAAGCATTTTTCGAACATTTTCATTTTTAAACAGGTTTCAAGGGTAATATACATCAAGGCAGGGAATGCAACAAGATAGGTGGAAATCAACTCCTAGCAACCTAGTGCAATAATTAACTCAAGTGATAAATATTTTAAAACACAAGGGAGGGGCTGAATGCACCGGGGCTTGCCTTGGATTGCGTAGAGCATCGGATCAGGCTCGGTCCCACAAATATCGAATCCCTGGATGACCTCGGGAGTCACCTCCTCAGCAGTGGCCTCAACCTTGATTTCCTCGTTGCCGGGCACTACACGTATGCAATGATGCATGCTTAACATGATGCGAATAATAATAAATGCAAAACACAATAGTAAACAATACTAATGATTGAGTACAACTTTCCTTCATAGTAAATGTTAGTATAAATTAACTGCACTCTATTAAAGATTATTATTATCAAGGTATCCGCAAGCGCGCAAATAAAACACCGATGTAGCACTTCACCAGACAATCCCGGTTTTAATATCGAACCCAAAGGAACAGTAGGTGATACTGACTAAGTCTAATGGCTCTTAACCCGATAATACAATCAATCTAGAGAATATCAAGAATGAGGAGAGAACAAATGATTATCTAGATCCGACAACCGGTAAACTTTGAATAATATCGTTCTAATCGGGCAGTGACAAGAATAAGAAGCGAAATCAGAGTTCCCTCCTACCAGACACTTATACACCTATCGATCCTATCAACGGGAAGTGGACTACAGAGGACTCAACACAGCTGTCACCTACGCAATCTACCACTATCCGGCCAATCAGGGGACATTCACAAGTAATTATAGCCCAGACACCACGTCTACACTACAAACTACTACTTGAACCAAGGAGCTACCAAGATCAAAGCACTCAAATAGAGTTGTAAACTTAAGAATGAATAAGAACAAATACTTACTTGAATCAGGATGTTGAATACAAAAGTACCTCAGAACGCAACTCCGGGTGAGGGAGCTAAATCCAGACGAACACAGCTACGAAGAAGCTCCGACAGGCCGGGACTCCTCTGAATCTCTACTCATCTACTCTATCTCTCTAATCTCTCTCTTGATTGCTAGCCTAGATCTAGTGGATATCTATCTAATGCTTCAGGGTCTTCATCTCTTGATCTGGCTCTACTCCAGGGGGGTCTGGCCCTCTATTTATATGCTGGTGGGATGCACGCGCGCCGTTAGATCAAAACTGACTTAACCAAGGGCCCAGATGACTCCTAATAGGCGGTGGTAGAAGACTCCAGAAGGCGGCGCGGAGGAAACCCTAGGGGGGCGCTGGCCGGTCCCACCCTAGTGGGTTTCGGGCCCCGGTGCTTCGGTTGTGTTCCAAATGCTTCTAGTGTTCTCGTGATGATGTTTCCTTGGTGGTTAAGTTTCGTGGTAATTATGCTCTTTAATCCTTCTTTTAAGCTTTTCTAGAAAATTCCCTGGGAAATAGACAATTCACCAAAACTTGTGGAATCTGTCAATAATAACCTTATTCTACTGTATATTCATGTTTAATGCAGGGATAATTGATAATAAAATTTGGGTGATAACAAGTGTCAACACTGACCCCCACACTTAGGCTTTTGGTCGTCCCGAGAAAAAAGTTGGTTTTAAGATGTAAGATTCTGTAGAGAGAATGGAGCATTTAAAACATAACTTGAGAGTACATTATATAAAACTAGTCTAGTCATGCATGTACTATGGAATTCAAAGTGTCTACCATGAATCTTTGAGTAGTTGAAGAACAGAATAGCTTGAAAAGAGATCACTCTCTTCCTTTAGTTAAGTCAATTGGAGGGTATGTAATTTTGCAAATAAACTTAGCTTTACCTTCTCCTTTTGTAGTACTCTTGAATCACTAATATATCTGGTATTTTTGTATCCTTACCAAGGCACTAATGAAATTGCCTTCTTTGTCCTACTTCTAAAAAGCTTATGTGGATCTCAGGTAGGTAAAATGTGAAATTATACTTGCATTGTATTTATTGTAAAGTCAAACAATGAATCCACAGAGAAATGAGGCATATAATCAAATCAAGCTTTATTTGGTAGAATATGGTGGAACCTAATTCTACCTTGCTCCTTAAGAAAATAAATCTCTCTTTTATACAACTGAGCTTATTTAGAGAGTATGAGCTATCTCTTTCTCTTCTTTTTTTTTCAAGGGAGGCGAGTATCTAAGTACCCATTGTTTTGATTTCTTTGGACACTTGTCCATTTTTTTATACTCTCTTCTTCTTTTGCATAGCTCATACCTCTTTTGAATTTAGTAGTTGAGAGACTTTAACAAAACATGGAGCAATTATTTGGTAACTATGCTATATAATTATTTTTGGTGTTTTTTCTCCCAGTATAGGAGAGAAACATTTTTTGATAGAATGACTCGCTATTACTCCGGATTAGAGTAATGCTTATGTGGAATTGGCACTTGATTCGAAAATATGACAAATTTCTTCAAAGGGTTACAAAGGTTGACCAAACTCAATACAAAGACAAGTATTATATGTAGCAGGCTTCTATCTCATATATGGCTCTGGTAGGACAATATTTTTACCACAAAGGAGAGGTATAACTAATCATTTAAATTTTCGAAATAAAATCTCCAAAAACAAAACATTAGGGATTGAGTTCTCATTATTCAACTATATCATGTTTCACAACGACTTAAGCAATCATGGGATCCCTATAAATAGTTTCCAATAGTAACATGATTCTTAGAAAAGTGTTATATAATTTATTAATAAGATATGAATTAAACAATCTTCTTTTCTCTTTTAAAAGTAATTTAGCATGTGAATTTTAATTCGGATCGAAACGAAAATCGAAACATGTGCAATTATATTGTCTAGGGATCAAACCTGACCATGACCGAGAAGGGGATGTAGAGGGTGCAGAGAAGGGGGCCGGCCGGCCCAGGTAGGGCACCGGGCGGTGCACCTCTATGGCCCCACGAGGTCCACTTCGGTGTGCGAGGTCCTGGTTCGATTATCTTCCGAATTACGTGATTTTCTGGAGCGAATTGATTTCCATGGTTGCGATGTGCCTCCCCCACACTTATTTTCCTGCATACTTTTCTGTGCAAAATGTGGAGATAACATGCGTCCCAAAAATATAGAGAGTAGAGTAAACTAAAACATTAATATTGATAAAAAGAATAAGGCACTTTATTTATTAATAATACGAGATACTTCTGATAACTGACTGAGCTAACGATTGCCCTAGCTCAATGGGCTTACCTGACACATAATATTATAAATCAAACCTAGCACACTCAATAATATAACCTAACACACTTGTGCCTTATTACATAGATAACTAGGGCAACTTAAGGCTGCCCTTTCTTTGCGAGCTTCCTAATTTCTTCCTTAAAATTACCAATCTCTTCTTTTAGCTGATCTTTTTCCCGCTTGAGACTGCGAATCAAGTTGACATTGACTTCTATCTGCTTAGTCATGTCGCTCATAATCTTATTCTTTAAGTCTTCATTCCTCTCTATACCCCTAACGGTGTTAGAGAGAGCTTCCATCTTCTCATTAAGGATGCGTAGAGAGAGCGGGGGCTGTCTAGGGACTTTCTCTAGTGCTGATGTAGATGTAGCCCACTATCTCTTGGGCGGAGGTGGTATGAACTTGGTGTAGCAGACATGGCCTGGACGTGCACAAACTCCTTGGATGGCAGGGCGAGCAGTGGTGTACTTCGCACATACCAGCGTTCGGTACTTGTCGGTCTTGACCAACAGGAGTCGCTCATTATCTCTAGGTGGAAGAAGTGGGCTGCCTCAGGGAATAGCGATCTGCTTTCCCCTGGTACTATCTTCTAGCAGTAGTCTCTCAGGTGGCGATGGCAGAGCAGGCTGAGCATGCGTGTAGCAGACTTGCTCGAACTGCTGGGGCACCGTAGCAAGATGCTTCAGTGGCACGACGGCGAGGTGCTTCGGTGGGACGATGGCAAGGGGCTTTGGCTACGCGAGGACGATGGCCTTCGAGTCATCGTCTTGGATCTTGCCGGAGTCAGCGCCGACAACCGCTTTGCTTGCCATTGCTACTAGATCCAAACTAGAGAGTTTCTTTGGAGGAGAGGAAAGCAATGATGATGGGATGGCATTTGAGGGCGGTATAGCTGCGTATTTATATGGGTTTTCTAGAGACGGGATAGGTTCTATAGAATTCGTACGAAAGATTATCCGTACGCATCGGGAATCTGTGGGATTGTGTTTAGGAAAGATAGAGCAAGAAAAGGAAACTTGAGTCGGAAGGAGAGGGGACAGTGGGGCGCCGCCCAGCCCCACTAGGGCGCCGGCCGGCCCTACCTGGTGTCTTTCCTGGGTGGCCGAGCTCGTGAAGCCTCTAGACTCTTCCTACTTCCTGTTAGTTGTGATGCGCGATAATTTTTTCGTAACGGATAATGACGGTACTAAAAAGTGGGTAATTGGACAAAGTCCAGCCCGTCAACAACTTCTAAATTAAATGGTTCTAAAAATAATTTAAGTCGGTGACCATTTACCTTGAATAACGTACCTTCGTGTGATTGTAGAGTTACCGCTCCATGTGGTGATGCATTCACAACCGTAAATGGTCCTTCCCATTTGCTTCGTATTTTTTCAAAACCGAATAGTTTGAACCAAGAATTAAAAAGTAATACCTTATCTCCTGGTGTAAACTCCTTCTTCTTGATCCTCTTGTCATGCCATCTTTTTGTTCTTTCTTTATAGATCTTTGAATTGTGATAAGCCTTTTCTCTCCATTCTTCTAATTCTGATAATTGTATTTTTCTCTTTTCTCCAGCAGCTTCAAAGTTCATATTCCATCTCTTAATAGCCCAGTGAGCTTTATGCTCTAATTCCACAGATAAATGACAGGTCTTACCATATAATCTTGTATGTTGGTAAGGTGACATACCCAAAGGTGTCTTGTATGCGGTCCGATATGCCCAAAGCGCTTTGGGTAATCGGTCCTTCCATGCAGTACCCATCTCATTTACTATTTTCTGTAGAATATTCTTGATTTGTTTGTTTGATGTTTCTGCCTGGCCACTGAGAATGGTATGGAGTAGCTACATTATGACGGATGCCGTGAGCTTGCAAGTATCGATGAAACTTTTTATCAGTGAAGTGTGTCCCTCCATCACTAATGACCATCCTTGGTGTTCCAAATCTTGAAAATATAATCTCTTCGAACATCTTCTTTAAATGTTTGGAATCAGCATTCATGCATGGCATAGCTTCTACCCACTTGGATACATAATCAACTGCCACCAGAATGTATTCACAATTTCTTGATTTCACAAATGGTCCCATGTAATCAATTCCCCAGACATCAAAGAGCTCAATCTAGAGATTGTGGGTGAGTGGCATAGCATCTCTTGCATTGCTATTTCCGTGCCTCTGACATGATCCACATCTCCGAACAAAATCTTTGGTGTCTTCATACATAGTTGGCCAAAAGAACCCACTCTGCCAGATTTTAGCATGAGTGCGGAATGCTCCATAATGACCTCCATATGGCGATGTGTGGCATTTCTAAATGATCTGCATGCCCTCTTCTACTGGTACACATCTTCTAAGTAATCCATCCGAACAAATTCTGAAGAGGTATGGATCCCATATGTGGAGACGACTTTCATAAATGAGCTTCTTTTTATTTTCTCCTGGTGGTACATAACCTGCAACCATAAAGTTGACAATATTCGCGTACCAAGGGTCTGACTTGGTCGCTTTAAACAACATGTCATCTCTCAATGAGTCATTAATAGGCAATTCCTGAGGTTTCTCACAGTGTATTCTAGACAAGTGATCAGCTACTGGATTTTCTATTCCTTTTCTATCTTTAATTTCTAAGTCAAATTCTTGGAGTAACAAAATCCATCTTATCAAATGAGGTTTAGCATCTTTCTTAGTGAACAAATATTTTAAAGCAGCATGATCAGAATAAACAATTACTTTTGCTCCTACTAAGTAGATCTAAATTTATCAATAGCAAAAACAACAGCCAGGAGTTCTTTTTCAGTTGTTGCATAATTTAATTATGCTCCTGTCATAGTTTTACTAGCATAAGCAATTGCATGATGCTTATTATCTTTTGTTTGTCCTAATACTGCCTCTACAGCATAATCACTAGCATCACACATAATTTCAAAAGGTAAAGACCAATCAGGGGGTTGAATGATTGGTGCTGATGTAAGTGCTTCTTTAAGAATATTAAAAGATTTTAAACATGCATCATCAAATTTAAAAGGAACATCCTTAGCTAGCAAGTTAATCAGTGGTCTAGCAATATGTGAAAAATCTTTTATAAATCTGCGATAAAAGCCACAATGACCAAGAAAACTTCGGATTCCTTTTATATTAACAGGTGGAGGTAGTTGTTCAATTACTTCAATTTTTGCCTTATCTACCTCTATGCCTCTTTCAGACACTAAATGTCCTAGCACTATTCCTTCTCTAACCATAAAATGACATTTTTCCTAATTAAGGACTAAGTGCTTTTCTTCACATCTCTGTAAAACCTTATCTAGATTTTCTAGACAATCATCAAAAGTTTTTCCATAGACTGAAAAATCATCCATAAAAACTTCCATGATTTCTTCTACTATTTCATAAAATATAGACATCATACATCTTTCAAAAGAAGCAGGTGCATTACATAATCCAAAAGACATTCTACGATAAGCATAAGTTCCATAAGGACATGTAAAAGTGGTTTTGCTTTGATCATCAGGGTGGATAGGAATTTGGTGATATCCAGAATAACCATCAAGGAAACAAAAGAAAGAATTATTTGCCAAACGCTCTAACATCTCATCAATGAAAGGTAGCGAAAAATGATCTTTCTTGGTTGCTTTATTGAGTTTTCTATAATCTATACACATTCGCCATCCTATAACAGTTCTCTGGGGTATCAATTCATTTTTATCATTTTTAACTACGGTCATACCACCCTTTTTAGGTACAACTTGAACAGGGCTTACCCACTCACTATGCGGAACAGGATAAATAATCCCAACATGCAAAAGTTTCAAGACCTCTTTCTTAATAACCTCCCTTATCGCATTTTGAAGCCTACGTTGGGGCTCTCTAGAAGGTGTAATTTCTGGGTTGGTTGGAATATGATGGGTGCATAAAATAGGACTAATCCCCTTAAGGTCTTGGAGTGAATAACCAAAAGTAGCACGATGTTTTTTTAAGACAGTTAGTAATCTAAAAGACTTTTCATCAGAAAGTTTATCACTAATAATCACAGGAGAATTTTGATCATTATTAAGAAAACATACTTAAGATAAGAAGGTAGTTGCTTAAGCTCAATAGAAGGCTTAGGTGGCTCTAGTAATTCATCCAGAGGTTCAGGATCAATCGGATCCTCCTCCTCTTCGTTAATGAAGAACTGAGTATCATCCTCTAATTTAGGTTCAATAAATTCCTCAAATGACACAGCCTTAACTTCTTCTATCGGATCTAACTCGGGAGGTGGCTCTGTCTTAGCTTTTAATGCATGAGTTATAGGCACTAAGAGATTAAATCCCTTCCCAAGTTTAATTTCTAACTTGCCCGCACAACCTTCTCGCAAAAGTTTTCCTATTGGTAACCCAATCATTACATCAAAATCCCAAACATCAAAGATATAGAAATTCAGCAAAATTCAGAATTCATTAATCACAATAGGAAGAGAACATAAAACACCTGAACTAGGAATAATATGTCCTGAATGATTTTTTAATAATTTATTTGTAGGAATTAATGGCATATCTTTCAAGAATTTTTCAGAAAATATAAGAGACATGATATTGACACCTACTACTGGATTATGAAAGGCAACAAAACAATATGCATCAATTTGCATTTAATAGTAATGGCAGGAGAATTTAAACGAATTATATCATTTGAAAGCTCAGATTCTATCAACCACTCATTACTCATAACAAAAATTAATTCTCTAGTTATCTCTCTAAGGAATTTTAAATCAGCAGGATATGAAACATTAAAACTTTTAAAATTGATAGACTCTTCTGTTTTTATAATTTTATGATGACGCGAGGTGTTTCCATAATCATCAAAAAGTTTATCCTCAAATTCAAGCATAAAATCAGTAATAGGAATTATCTCCTTCTCATTAGATAGTTCAGGTAAAGGTTGAGATGAATCAGACAAAAGTTTAGAATCAAATGACAAAAATTCATCTTCTAACAACTTTTCTTTTTCTTCAGAAAGATCAATTAAGATATTAGTAAGAATAGTTTTAGCATGTGAAGCAGTAATATGCATAAATGCTCCTCCTGCGGCCAAATTAAGGTATTCTTTATTTTTATCATCAAGGCCTAAAAAAAATATTGCAAAAGCATAGGTTCTGGCAAAGCAAGATTAGGTCCAGAATTTATAAATCCATCATAGCGTTTCCAAGCCTTGCCTAATGATTCGTTATCTAATTGTTTAAATCCAATAATTTCAAAACGAAGTTTAGCGACCTTTTCGATAGGGAAAAATTTAAGACAAAAATTAGCACGCAATACTTCTCAATCTCTTTGGCTACTCCCAACATGGCGATTATACCATTTCTTTGCTTTTCCTGTTAATGAAAACGGAAAGAGTTTCCAGCTTAAAGTTTCATCTGCCATGCCCTTAATGTGCAAACATGAACATGTCTGCTCAAAATTAGCTAAATGGGAATATGGGTTTTTGCTAGAACTACCAGAAAAAATGTGATCCTGAACTAACTTAATTAATCCCGGGAGTAACTCATAGCCAGATGATGTGATAGGTAAAGATGATTCTTTTGGCTGGAGATATGATCCCGATGGTGCTCCATATTGATATAAAAATTGGGACGTGGGTTCCATACTTTAAAAAGGAAAAAGATAAAAGATAAAAGTATAATACAAGATTAAGATAGACTAACCCAAAATCAGTGAACCGTTCCCCGGCAAGGGCGCCAGAAATACTTGTTGGTATAAATTAACTGCACTCAATTAAAAATTATTAATATCAAGGTATCCGCAAGCGCACAGATAAAACACCGATGTAGCACTTCACCAGACAATCCCGGTTTTAATATCGAACCCAAAGGAACAGTAGGTGATACTGACTAAGTCTATTGGCTCTTAATCCGACAATACAATCAATCCAGAGAATATCAAGAATGAGAAGATAACAAATGATTATCTAGATCCGACAACCGGTAAATTTTGAATAATATCGTTCTAATCGGGCAGTGACATGAATAAGAGGCAAAATCAGAGTTCTCTCCTACCAGACACTTATACACCTATCGATCCTATCAATGGGAAGTGGACTACAGAGGACTCAACGTAGCTGTCACCTACGCGATCTACAACTATCCGGCCAATCAGGGGACATTCACAAGTAATTATAGCCCAGACACCACGTCTACACTACAAACTACTACTTCAACCAAAGAGCTACCAAGATCAAAGCACTCAAATAGAGTTGTAAACTTAAGAACGAATAAGAACAAATGCTTACTTGAATCAGGATGATGAATACAAAAGTACCTCAGAACGCAACTCCGGGCAAGGGAGCTGAATCCAGACAACACAGCTACGAAGAAGCTCCGACAGGCCAGGACACCTTCGAATCTCTACTCATCTACTCTATCTCTCTAATCTCTCTCTTGATTGCTAGCCTAGATCTAGTAGATATCTATCTAATGCTTCAGGGTCTTCATATCTTGATCCGGATCTACTACAGGAGGAGTCTCGCCCTCTATTTATGGGCCGGTGGGATGCACGCACGCCGTTAGATCAAAACGACTTAACCAAGGCCCAGATGACTCCTAATAGGCGGTGGTAGAAGACTCCAGAAGGCGGAGCGGAGGAAACCCTAGGGGGGCGCCGGCCGGCCCCACCCTGGTGGGTTTCGGGCCCTGGTGCTTCGGGTGTGTTCCAGATGCTTCTAGTGTTCTCGTGACGATGTTTCCTTGGCGGTTAAGTTTCGTGGTAATTATGCTCTTTAATCCTTCTTTTAAGCTTTTCTGGAAAATCCCCTAGGAAATTGACAATTCACCAAAACTTGTGAAATCTGTCAGTAATAACCCTATTCTACTGGATATTCATGTTTAATGCAGGGATAATTGATAATAAAATTTGGGTGATAACAAGTGTCAACAGTAAAGTTACAAAACATTTCTCATAAAGTAAAATGGTGTTTTCGTATTTTATTTCATTGACCATTTTAACAGTCATAGAAAGCCGCTACACAGCTTTACTATCACTACCTAGTGACAATATTATTTTTGTCAAGGATCACCATAGTGAAAGATCCATGAACCCAATCAATCCAAAAATCACACAAAACTATAGGGATTAATTGTTTCTATCTATTTTATTATCCTAGTGATCCAACATCTCCTTAATAGATGATCAAACTGCTTCCATTCGAATCCAAACTTCGCCAACAGATAGATACTACCCTAAAACAGTACCATATCAATTTTCATAATTTTGGATTAACCTAGAAATTATTAAAATTACCCAAAGTTGCATTTATTAATTAATTTACTGATTTTTAGTTTCTACAGAAGGTGTTCAAAACATATGTTTGATATTTTTGTAAAATACTATAGAAAACAAAGATTGTACATGATTATTTTAATGATTTTTAGCGCGACATAACTAATCATGCAAAAATGACAAAACTTAGCACTATTCCCAAAAATTCATATTTCAAAAATCAACTCAACCTCCAAACCGGGGAACCGGGCCGGCCTGCTCGGCCCACGCGTGGCTGAGCGCTCGGCGACGCTACCCCGTCTCCCTCTCGCACGCTCCTGGGCCGGCCCAGGCGGCCGGGCGCGGCCCAGCCGGCTCTCTCCCTCTCGGAAGAGCGCCCACGCGTTGTTGACACTTCTTAACGCAACCACCAGAGACAGTGTGTTAGGCTATCTCTGATAACGGTGCCAGAAGTGCCTGAGGTATTTCTTATGTCTATTGGATAATTCCACAAGCGCACAGAATATACCGCTGTAGCACTTCACCCGGGAGTATTCCAAGGTATCGTTATTTATTTTTATCCCAAGGGAAAGCGGTTGCTAGGAATAATTAATAAAAAGAGAGAGATTCTTAAGTCTATAGCAGCTTAGTATCAACTAGTGATAGGGGGGTAAATCGATATGTAGAGGAAAGGGTAATGACACCAAGACACGACAAGGTTTTGGGATAACTAAAGATAACTAGTAGAGTATAGTTAGGTGGGAGGACAACGAGTGAGTATAAGACTCCTATGACACTTACTTTACTCTTGTGAACTATCCTATCAAATAGATGAATTATACTAAGATAGCTACCTTACTTCCGGTATGTAGGGGATAGGCGAGACAGTAGGGGATATACCATCTACCCGAAGTGGCTATTCTCTTATGGGAGCCTACCTTTTAAGAACTTGCTTAAGACACGTGGAGGGATACTAAGACTAGACAGGGCTGTCACCACCTGCTAGCACCCACAAACAATCCGTGCGACAAGCGGCATTCAAAGGCAAGATCTAGTCTAAGCACCACGCTTACACTAAGCCTTACTACTCTAGTTGCGTACCAACAACTAAAGCACTCTATGACAGGCGATGAACTACACACGTGACCTGGTTACAGGATCACTATTCAATATAACTCAACTATAAGTTAAGACAAAACACAACAATACTATAAAGAATAGTAATGCACTAAGTAGAGACTTAGTAAAGTAAAGTAAAGATAATATATTGATAAAGGTAAAGTCTTACAGAAGGAAAGGTACAAGAGCTATACCAGACTCTCCAGCAGACGACTCCGGAAACTCCGAGCGTAGCTCGACTCGACTCTAACTCCCACACTAGACTAATACAACTACTACTAAAGAGTAGAACTCTTGTGACTTGTGGCTCTTGTGTGTCTTGAAGAGGAGTGGGCAGCCTCTATTTATAGGGGAGAGTGAGGGGGTGCCACGTCAGCGATCCGCGTGCTCCTTGCCTATCCACCCTTGGATGAACCACCTCATTACCGCCTCAAGATGGACGGCAGAGGTGAATTCATCACGTGGACATCATGCTGGAAGGCGGTGGAGGCCAACCGACCTGGCTGGGCACCAGGGGGGTTCGGCCGACCCCCCTATGACAGGTGGGTCCAGCCAGGGTCTTCTAGAACGAGTCCCCACCTGTCAGGGAAGGTGTAGGTGGCCTGGGTCCACCAGTAGTGGTTCGGCCGACCCACTCTTGGTGGGTTGGGCCCACCACCGTGGTGCCCATCTGTCACAGACTATCCCCTTGTGTTGGTTCCACTTCGTTTGCATATTGTCACGTTGAATCTTTGTGCTTTGCTTCTCAACCGTTGAGTGTAAACACATGTTGATCTGAGGGCAGAAATGAGTTGAGTGGAAGGTCACACGGATCCTGCCACGTCACCAGAGCCAGGTGGGACCCATGGGCAGTTTGGCCGACCAATGGGTGGGCCCACCCTTGGCTCTCCTCTCTTCCAACTGATGTTTTGCACCATGTCTTGATGTGTGATGACTTGGTTCCCAAATACATGGTTGGGCCGAACCACATTTTTGGGCTCCAAGTGTTCATTTCTGCTCTGATTCATCTTCCCTGCATTCACAAGCTTAAGAGTACATTTGGAACTAGTTATTGATAAAATCTGCTCATGATATGTTTATCTTCCCTTGAATCCAAGGCCTGTTGATGGTGTTTGAATGTGGAATTTTATGGTATATCCACCGTCAACAAGATCCCCAAGCTTAACCTTTGCTCGTCCTGAGCAAATAATTAAACTTAGTCTCGGTGGATCAGGAGTTGCTACAATATTCGTATTTCAAGAATATCATGAGCACAACTAAATACTTCTCTTTTGAATGGAAAAATTGGCTATAAAAATTCACCCATTTTACCTTAGTCCTTCATGGGGCTAATGACTTTTCCTTTGCCTTAGGTGGTTGGGAGACAGAACAGTTTAACTTGAGCACTACTTTTCTCATCCCTTGCAAGTTTGATACTGGAGGTTTTAGCAATGTTTTGCAAAAGATAACTTAATGTTCCTCATATGGTTCCCTCATGTCGCTCAAATGGTGTATGATTCCTTACCAAGGCACAAAGTAAATGTTGCCTTCTCTTTATCATCCTACTTCTAAAAATGGCTTATGTGAAGCTTAAGGTAGGAATGAAAGAGTATAGCATACTTACTTTGCATATATTGTAGAGTCAAAGCTTGGATCCAAAGAAAGAAGTGTCATGACCTTAGATCAAGATGTGCGAGTGTGTGGAAAAATTGGACTATAATGCTCCTCTATTTAAAATTGTATCTCTCTCTACCTTGTTTTGAAACATGGCTATCAATTTTTCTTTCTTTATTCATGAGCCTAGACTTACTCATATTTTTTTCTATGGACTCTCTTGTGTCCATCTTTCTTTCTTTTTCTTTTCATTTTGCATAGCCCTTTGTCTCTTCTACTATAATAACTAAGAGAGATTTTCTAAGATTTTAACACATGGAGCATTTATTTGGTGGAAATGAAAGGCATGTGATTGTGTACTTCCAGTGTAGAAGCAGCACATATATGTGGTGCGTATGTGATCTTGATCTTGGGAGCATGATAAGTCTCTCAATAAGGGTCAACAAGACTTGACAACACTCAATACAAAGCAAATAGCTTAAGTAGAAGGTTTTAGACATGTGTAGCATATATGGCTGTGGTAGAAATTTATCACCATTGAGGAACATTAAGGTTTTGATTGATTAAGAAATAAATCTCTAGTAATCATGCATGCTTAGAACAATATTATAGTAGCTCTTGTTTCACCATATCATACCTCACAATAACTTAGACTTAGTTCTAGTACTTAGCATTCATAAAGTTTTCAGGTTCATGATGATTTAAATGAGCCAAGTGATCCATACTCAAAGAAGTACTAAGTTTTAAACTAGGCATTAAAGAAACATTAACAAAGCAACTATTCATCATTTCCATGAGGAAGATAAACATTCATGAGACATGGATTTAAGGGAAATATTTTTGGTATTTTTATCTTATGCATTTTTTTATATGCAATAAATTAAAATAATGTAAAGAGGTAGGATAGACTACTTACCTTGGTGGGGGAGAGGATCTCCCCCAAGCTTTTCATTTTGCTCATTGTGGTGGCGGGTAGTATTGGAACCATCCCGTCCAGCGTTGTGCTTCTTCATCTTGGATAGCTTGCAATAGTTGGGCATTTTGTTGCGCCATACTCATAGTTGCATCTTGCTCAACTTGCATTGCACCCATGTCATTGATGAGTTGGTCCATTTCTGATCCTTAGCTTCGACGGCCCCTCGCCCGTGTGGACGGACGGGGAGTGCGCACTCTTGGAGTGTGCTGTTGAGGCGGTTCCGTGGACGTTGAAATGTCCATGGAACTTGCCTCGTCGCCTTCTTCTTCATATCTTCCTGCAGCTCGTGATGTGCCACCTTGCTCAAATTGGGCAGTTTGTGACATGCTCCTTGTCACCCTTCTTGATCCTGCAATATTTTGGCTTCTTGCCTCTCGGTCCCAATTTATGATTAGTGTGCGCAGCGCATACAACCGACGCCTCTCATATGGGAGAGAGATTTCGGCTGTATGGCCGGGATAAATCATTTTTATATCACCATTTTCATCTCTTTTTAGAACTTGAGTACTTATGAAGAAATCTTTGGTTACAATATCTCTAGGAGAAGCAATGTATTCAAAATAATGTTTTTCCATCTAGCAAGTCCATTGTTTCCGCAATGCAAGTGATAAAAGAAGTGAAGAATATGGGCTCGCTTCTATGGAAAATACCAAGCCAAAAGTGGACTAGCATCTTAGCAGGTGAAACTTTTATTTTCTTTGTCATGGCATAGAGCAGTCTTAATTCATCATTATAAAGAACTTGCACATTAGAGCCAGGAAAAAAGTTATAGCTATCCAATAGCGGATCAAGCGCAAATTAGGATTATGGATTTCATCGGTTTTAGGATCAGAGCAATCATTAGATCCTGTTATAACTTTACAAAATTTAGCATTATCAAATCTTCTTGTTGCATTTACTAGGTCTAGATGACAGTCATTATCAAAACCAAGTGCCATGCTAAAAACTCCCCATGTTAAATTATACTCTTGGTTGAACATGCGAAAGTAGACATTATTTTCAGTGGCTTATAAAGAGCATAGAAATTCAATGGTGAGTTTTTCTATTCCAAGTTCTTGCACTTCCCAAAAACTTCCCCAACCGATAGTATTGAAAATAGTATTAAATTCCGCGGTCATACCTGTGCTGTCCAAAAGGATAGGGTCGATGATGCCGGTATGTTCATACCCTCGGTGTCGGATGGAGGTGTACCTTTGGTACTCTTCTTGATTTAGCATGAGGCCGCTCTCGGGATCGAACGTCCTCTCAGAAGGCACTCCAAAGCTTCATCTTGGTAGGAGCTTCTCTTCCTTCATCTTCATCATGGTGGGGTCGTCGGGAGGAACTCCCTACGACACTCTTGGCCTTCTTGAGTGCGGAGGAGAACTTCTTCATCCTGCAACAATGAGCTAACACAAGAACACACTATAACAACCGGGATTAGCGTTAGCGTTAGCGTTAGCTATCCCACTGTTAGTAGTCCTTGCGGGGTATGGTTACCGCCACAAACAAGAATTTGAGAGCAAAGATGAGAGTGAGACAAGCTCCTACTACTACAATATTTTTGTGTTTTTTTTATTTGAGTGGCTAAACTTAAACTAAACTTGAGAAAGAACTTGCTCAAATGGAGAGAAGAAGGGAGATTGTGTGCTCGGAAGAATTCAGCTGGTTTGGGTGTGGATTTGAGCACACAATGCAAGGGTATTTATAGGGGGAGAAGGGCTGGTGGCCAGGCCACCATGGCCAGTTCGGCCGACCCCCCCTAGAACAGGTCTTTGTTGTTTTCATCTTTGGACAGGAAATCTATTTGAATTCAAATTCAATTTTGCTGTCAGCTCTTCATTGATGGGTCGGCCGAACCCATTATGACATGATCAGAGTTGCTTTTACCTTTGGACAGGGAATCTATATGAATTCAAACACCACTTTCTTGAGGGGAGCCAACACATGGTTCGGCCGAACCATGTCATGTCCCCTTTCTGCTTTAAACAGTGTGTCCAGTAAAGTAGAGACTAGTGGTGGACTAGAAGTTTTGAAATTTTCAGAGATTCTCTTGTCTAGTGTTTGATGAAAGAGAGAAGGTGTATGACAAAAGTGGGGACATGTTTAAAGTGATTCCCATGGACCATGGGAACACTAATGCATGCCAAGGTGTCCACTTTTCAGAATTGGATGGTAGTGGATGTTGGATTCTCCTTGGAGCAAGTGAAAGTGGTCATAACCAAATGTGGTCGGCCAAATTCAAAAAGGAGATGCTGCTAAAAATTCAGGAAGTGAATCACTACACCAGGCCAACACCACCAGAGGTGGGTGGGCCCCATGCTGGGGTCGGTCGACCCCACCTAGGTGGTCCCACCACCTCAGGTGTGAGCACTACTGTTCATTCTCAAGTTTTATTCATTTGAATATTTTATTTTGTCAAAATAAATTCTTGCAAAATTTAAATATGAAATGCAATGAAGAAAATTCAAAAATTGAAATGCAGGAATTAAATATGAGATAAATACTGATTTACCTTACCAGCAAGGGCTCCATGTTTTAGGTCCGTAGAGCAGGACCCCTCCATTTCGGGTTCATTCTTCGGGTGCTTCGATCGGTCCCGGAGATGGAGACCGTGATGATCGCAGCTCCTTCTTCGCCATTCCTTCTTGGTTGATGCTTGTGGTTCAGCGAAGTCAGCCTTGTTTATCACCTCAGCCTTACTTACCAATTCGGCCTTTTTGGTCCTTGGTTGATTCTTTCGGTGGGGTGCATATTGTGGCTTATTTCTCCACAGATTCTTCCTTGCCTATTGCATTGATTTATAACCATTCAAAGAATATTTAATTCTCTTACCTGGGAGTTGGAAGTGGACTTGGCCGGATCCTACGTAGATGATGGCATTCGTGGTGTTGAGGAATGGCCTTCTCAGGATGACGGGGACTTCGTCATCGGCCCCCATGTCAAGAATGATGAAGTCGGCGGGGATGTACTCATCTTGAACCTTGACAAGGATGTCCCTTGCCAATCCCTCGGGGAACCGGATGGATTGATCAGACATCTGCAATTTGACAAAAGTGGGGAACAAAGGCCCCCGTAGCAAATTTTCATACACTACCTTAGACATGATGTTGACTCCAGATCCAAGGTCACAGAAGGCGTTGTTGAAGGTGTGCGGCCCGATTTCGCATGTGATGGTAGGATGGCCGGGGTTACTCTTCTTGGCCATGAATGGCGGGTCAAGAAGACAACCCGGGTTTTGCCTAACCGGAGGCTTACCAAACCTCGCGGAAATTAACTTAACACCCTCAATTGGTTCCTCAGATTTCCCTAGGATCTTACCTTGTTCGAAGGATTGGACAGCTGCTGCTATTTGAGCTAATTGGGTTTCTAGCATTTTATTAAAGCTCAATTGATTTTTCATAGCAGTGTTAAAGCTATCCATTTTCTCACTAAGATTTTCAAGAATCTTATCATTAGCCATTATTTTCTTGTTTATACTATCATTAATTTTAGATTGGCCTAAGACAAGATCTTTAAGAGAAGGTTGGTTACCATAAGAATTATTAAAATTATTGCTGTAACTATTACCTTGGTTTCCTTGGTAGAAGGGGCGCGAGTTCCATCCTCCTTGTTGCTGAGGTCGATACCCATTGTTGTTGTTGTTGTTGATGAAGCTCACTTCCTCCTTCGTCTCGGGACAGTTGTTGCCCGAGTGATCTTCTCCACCACATACCTCGCACCATGGGTCAGCTTCGATTGGTCGTGCGGTGGCAGTTGTTCGAATGGACTCTTGTTCCTTTTTGGAACCTTCCTCAATCTTTTTCATCAATAGGTCTATTTTTGCTGAGAGCGTGTCCACCTCATGAACGGTGTGCATACCCCTTTTCTTGGGCTAGGAGACGCTCCTCATTCCATCCTTGGTTGATAACCATCTTTTCAATGAGGTCTTTGGCATCCTTGACATTGTGTTGCAGGAATGCTCCTCCAGCGGCAGCATCAAGGTGACTACGGGCTAATCTAGTCAGCCCATGGTAGAAACCTTGGATTAGGAGCCATTCTTCAATCCCATGATGAGGACAAGCACGAATGTACTCCTGGAGGCGTTCCCATGCTTCGGGAATCGTCTCAGTCAGCTTGCTGTTGGAAGCTTGAGATTTTTCCACGAAGAGCTGCTGGTTTTGCCCATTGGGAAGAATTTCTTGAGAAATGCATTCGCACACTTCTCCCAGGTGGTAGCTTCATTCTTGTTGGCATAAAACTATTACTTCGCCTTCCCAAGCAGTGAGAATGGGAACAGGCGAAGACGGATGGCGTCAGCCGAGACATCCTTGATAGTAAAGGTACCACACACCTCCAGGAAGTGCTGGAGATGGGCATTGGCATCTTCATGTGGCTTCCCAAAGAATGGATTGGCTTGCACCATGTTGATAAGCGCTGGCTTAAGCTCAAAGGTAGCATCCCCCAAGTTGAGCTACGGACCGATGGCAATGTTGTCAGCCGACGATGCAGAGAACTCAGAGATGGTCTTTTGGGCCATAGCTTCCTCGGTTGATAGTGCAGAGCCTCTTTCCTCGAACGGATTCAGGTTTGAGATGAACCTTTGAAGTGGAACTTGACGGTGTCTAGTTCTCCTCAACAATTGCTCAGGATCTTCAATGAAATTTGATGGCAATTGGAAACCGTTCATGCACTGTCTAGCATCACGATAACGAGAAATACAGACAGGGGTAAGCCCCTAACACTAATTGATAACTAAATTGATAGTAGACTCTGGATTCAATTTTTATTAATATTCCTAGACTGATGCTCTCCCCGGCAACGGCGCCAGAAATGCTTGTTGACACTTCTTAGCGCAACCACCAGAGACAGGGTGTTAGGCTATCTCTGATAACGGTGACAGAAGTGCCTGGGGTATTTCTTATGTCTATTGGATAATTCCGCAAGCGCACAGAATATTCCGCTGTAGCACTTCACCCGGGAGTATTCCAAGGTATCGTTATTTATTTTTATCCCAAGGGAAAGCGGTTGCTAGGAATAATTAATAAAAAGAGAGAGATCCTTAAGTCTATAGCAACTTAGTATCAACTAGTGATAGGGGGGTAAATCGATATGTAGAGGAAAGGGTAATGACACCAAGACACGACAAGGTTTTGGGATAACTAAAGATAACTAGTAGAGTATAGCTAGGTGGGAGGACAACGAGTGAGTATAAGACTCCTATGACACTTACTTTACTCTTGTGAACTATCCTATCAAATAGATGAATTATACTAAGATAGCTACCTTACTTCCGGTGTGTAGGGGATAGGCGAAACAGTAGGGGATATAACCTCTACCTGAAGCAGCTATTCTCTTATGGGGTCCTACCTTTTAAGAACTTGCTTAAGACACGTGGAGGGATACTAAGACTAGACAGGGCCTGTCACCCACTTGCTAGCACCCACAAACAATCCGTGCGACAAGCGGCATTCAAAGGCAAGATCTAGTCTAAGCACCATGCTTACACTAAGCCTTACTACTCTAGTTGTGTACCAACAACTAAAGCACCCTATGACAGGCGACTGAACTACACACGTGAGCTGGTTACAGGATCACTATTCAATATAACTCAACTATATAAGTTAAGACAAAATACAACAATACTATAAAGAATAGTAATGCACTAAGTAAAGTAAAGATAATATATTGATAAAGGTAAAGTCTTACAGAAGGAAAGGTACAAGAGCTATACCAGACTCTCCAGCAGACAACTCCGAAAACTCCGAGCGTAGCTCGACTCGACTCTAACTCCCACACTAGACTAATACTACTACTAAAGAGTAGAACTCTTGTGACTTGTGGCTCTTGTGTATCTTGTGTGTCTTGAAGAGGAGTGGGCAGCCTCTATTTATAGGGGAGAGTGAGGGGGTGCCACGTCAGCGATCCGCGTGCTCCTTGCCTCTCCACCCTTGGATGAACCGCCTGATTACTGCCTCAAGATGGACGGCAGAGGTGAATTCATCACGTGGACATCATGCTGGAAGGCAGTGGAGGCCAACCGACCTGGCTGGGCACTAGGGGGGTTCGGCCGACCCCCCTATGACAGGTGGGTCCAGTCAGGGTCTTCTAGAAGGAGTCCCCACCTGTCAGGGAAGGTGTTGGTAGCCTGGGTCCACTAGTAGTGGTTCGGCCGACCCACTCTTGGTGGGTTGGGCCCACCACCGTGGTCCCATCTGTCACAGATTGTCCCCTTGTGTTGGTTCCACTTCGTTTGCATATTGTCACGTTGAATCCTTGTGCTTTGCTTCA
Source organism: Eremochloa ophiuroides (assembly GCA_038502445.1). Classification (NCBI taxonomy): domain Eukaryota; kingdom Viridiplantae; phylum Streptophyta; class Magnoliopsida; order Poales; family Poaceae; genus Eremochloa; species Eremochloa ophiuroides. The sequence continues at coordinate 61,277,810 of JAHLJS010000002.1, forward strand.
CAACCGTTGAGTGTAAACACATGTTGATCTGAGGGCTAAAATGAGCTGAGTGGAAGGTCACACGGATCCTGCCATGTCACCAGAGCCAGGTGGGCCCCATGGGCAAATCGGCCGACCCATGGGTAGGCCCACCCTTGGCTCTCCTCTCTTCCAAGTGATGTTTTGCACCATGTCTTGATGTGTGATGACTTGGTTCCCAAATACATGGTTCGGCCGAACCACATTATTGGGCTCCAATTGTTCATTTCTGCTCTGATTCATCTTCCCTGCGTTCACAAGCTTAAGAGTACATGTGGAACTAGTTATTGATAAAATATGCTCATGATATGTTTACCTTCCCTTGGATCCAAGGACCTGTTGACGGTGTTTGAATGTGGAATTTTATGGTATATCCACCATCAACACGCGTGCGCATGGCGGCCCCAACCGCGGTGGCTTCCCGCCAGCGATCCTCCGGCGATACCGAGGGCACCAGAGCACGCCCCAATACCTACCGCACGCTCCTAGCTATTCAGTTGGGCAGAGCAGGGCTCGACCTGCGCTTCACCGCAGGCCACGGCGCGCCGACGGCAACCGGCACGGTGGCGCGGCCACATTCCAGACAAATGGGGTCGATAGAGCTCAAGCTTGAGGGTGATACACAGTCGGGGAGCTCACCGAAGCTCCGTTCACGAGCCGGTTGAGGACGAGGATGGCCGGAGACGGTTGTTGATGAAAACCGAGGCGGTGGCAACGGGCTCCGACGGCGTCGACGTTGTTCCGACGACCTCTGTGCACCATTCATGAAACCGCCTAGGTGGTGAGCTTCACCAGGGCATGGGAAGTCGGGAACACAAGTGTAATAAGGAGGTAGCCTACCCCAGAGAGTTGGTCACGATGGACCGAGCGCGGCGGCGCTCCGACCGTCAGTGGAGAAGAAGATGGCGTTCGCTGCGACTCCAGCGATCAACCACCGGCTCCAATGGGTTGGATAGAGGCGCAAGGGTGTGGCGAGTAGATAGAGATGGCTCAGTGGCAGTGAATTCGATCGGGCACAGGGAGGTGACCAGGGCGGCGACCGAGGGGAGGAGGAGAAGAAAAACGGCGGTGATCGGCTTAAGTGCTAGAGGGGAGGGGAACAAGGGGGAGACAAGCCCCCAGGGCCCCCACGACTCGACAGCGCCAAAGACAGGCCGCCGGCAGCCCCGGGCGGCATCGCCGCGCTGCCGGACGCGCGGCTCTGTTCGTGAATAGAGGGAGGTAGTGAACACTGTAGCTCCATCAATTTCCCTTTTTACTGTTTTAATGAAATTACTTTTTATTTTATATAGGAACTGGAAAAATCATCAATGTAAGAGTTGTAGCAAACCTTGTGCTGCACAACTTTGGTTTTTGAACAAAATTCAAATTCTGAATAGTTTTGAAGTTATGTGAAACGGGGTAAGTTTGAAATTTAAATCCTATATGCAATTCAATCAAATTCTCCAAATTTCTCTCAACAACCTAAAAATATATGAAAATAAAAATTTCTCTACTTGTTGAGTCCTACAACTTTCATTAAGGGAGTTTAGTCAGATTCTTGATAGTTTTAAAATTAGAATTTCAAATTTAAATTTCAAAGTAGTAATTAGGGTTTAATTTAAACTTCTATTTAAGAACTTCAAAAACACCCAAAATAAAAGTTGTGCCATTTTAAAATATCTACAACTTTTATTAAGGGACCAATACCAAAATCCTCTTATTTTTTGAATTAGAGTTTTCGGGTCCGGTTTGAGTTTAAATTTGATTTTTCTTTTGAATTTCTTTTTGGGTTTTCAATCATGGGTTTAACTACACAATCATCACCATCCACAATCAAACCACTCTAAGGTCCCTAAGCACAATCATGAAAAAATGAAACTTATTTAATTAGTGCATGCCAATTAGGTTTGATACGGGATGCTTTGCAGTTAATGATGATGACATGGCATTTTAATTAACCGTAACACCAGAGGTGTTACAGCTTGGGCTTGTTCTTTGCTTTGTTGAGTCTATTTTGAGCTCTAATGTTTTGCACCTTCTCACTCATGTAACCAATTTCACTTCTATCAAACTTCATCACGGTGTTCATGAGGAGATCACTTTGAAGATATTGGCCTTTTGTGAACTTTTGCAACCCCATGGTGAGATGGCCCTTCTCTTACTTCAACTTCTTGTTCTCTTCCAACAAAGATGCAAATTGACACTTCTCACTCTTGAGAATCTTGTTTTCTTCTCTTAGCACTTCAACTTCATCATCTTGTTGCACCGTTTCAATGACAATGGTGTTGGTGGATGATTGCTTCTCAAGCTCTTTCTTCAAGTTGTCATTCTCAATCTTGAGCTTCAAATAGTCATTGTGGCAATCGGCCACCACCACTTCCTTGCCTTTGCTACTAGCACCTTGCTCAATGATATCATCAATCAAGTCATCACATAATGTATCTATGTCACACTTAACAACAAGGTTAGGAGCATCATGTGTTTCATTGGATAGCAAGTCATAAGCCATAACAAGGTTATCATGATTCACTTTTACTTGGGTATAGTAATCTTTTAGCTTATTGTAGCTAGTGGTGAGCTCAATGTGCATCTTCTTAAATTTATCATGTTTTTCTTTGAGCTCCTTTATGTTGGATTTGAGCTCCTTAAGCTTAGATGACACATTTTGATTCTCAACTTTAAGCTCATCACTAACTTTAGTGAATTGTTCATTTTTAGCTAAAAGGTTACATTCTCAAGTTTTAATCTTTTATTTTTACTTGTTAGCTTTCTTATCACTTTGGTGTAGTCATTAAGCAAGCTAGCAAGTTCATCATAAGTTGGTGAATCATACTCATTGTCACTATCACCACTCTCATCATCACTTTGTACCTTCTTGTCCTTAGCCATGAGGCAAAAGTGTGTTGGAGATGAGGGCGGTGATGGCGGTGGAGGAATAGAAGTCCCAATGGCAGTAGCGGCTACCTTCTCTTTTTCGTCATCACTTTCTTCACCGGAAGAGCCACTAGAAGATTCAATGTCGGTGTGCCAATCACCAACAATATAAGCCTTGCCATTCTTCTTGTTCTTGTGAAATTGCTTCTTCTTGAATTCTTTCTTCTTGAATGGCTTGGCCTTCTTCTCATCTTCAGTTTCATCACTTGAGTCTTGCCTTTTGCCCTTATTCTTGTTCTTAAACTTGTCTTTCTTAGGCTTTGGGCATTGATAAGGAAGACGCCCAAGCTCTCCACAATTGTAGCAATCCATCTAGGAGATCGGCTTTCTTTTGCTACTTGTGAAGAACTTCTTCTTGTTGGAATCAAACTTGATTCCCTTGTTGTTGAGCTTCTTGAGCATCTTGGTGGTCTTCCTCACCATGAGAGCAATCTCCACATCATCATCATCACTATCACTTCTTGAATCATGAGAAGAGTACTTGACATGAGATTTGCCTTTCTTGTCGGCCTTGAGAGCTAAGTCCTTCCTCTCTTCTTTCTTTGATGATAAGCCATCTTGAGGGGTGATCTTCATATACATCTCATGAGCATTGATCTTCCCCAATATTTGAGTGGGAGTTGCATTAGAGAGATCCCCTTGATGAAGCACAGTCACAATGTGTCGATACTTGTCAATGGGAAGTGCATTGAGGATCTTCCTTGCAACCTTGGCCGGAGTGATTTGAGTGAGACCAAGGCCATTGACTTCCTCTACAATGATATTCAAGCGAGAATACATGTCATTAGCATTTTCATTAGGAAGCATTTTGAAAGAATTGAGCTTGTCCATGATAACATAATATCGTTCCTCACGCTTATTCTTAGTTCGCTCATGGAGCGCACAAATATCCAACCATAGTGCATGTATGTTTTGTGGTTCCTCACATGGTAGAACACCTCGTTGCTAAGGCCTCTAAAGATGATGTTGCGAGCCTTAGCATTCCACTTTTCGTGCTCTTCCTCAACGGATGTGAGGGTTGCGCCGGCTTTGCGAGTGGGGTACCCTTGAACGGCGGCTTTGTGAACACCAAGGTCCACCGCCTCAAGGTATGCCTCCATACGAATTTTCCAATAAGGAAAATCGTTACCGTCAAAGACGGGAGGGGGACCATCGTGACCACCGGACATCCTTCTCTTGGCGGTTAAGCCAAATTAGTGAGCACAAGGCTCTGATACCAATTGAAAGGATCAAGGATGCCCAAGAGGGGGGGTGAAATTAGGCAACTAGTAAAATTTCCGAAATACAATTCAACCTATCGTCATTTGCCCAATCTCACCCCACAAGTGCTTGTGTTGATTCTAAGCCTAAAACAAGTTATGAAACCTAGAGCCATGTCCTATCACAAGTATACTACTCTAGGAATGTAAAGAGCACAAAGTAAATGCGAGAAAGTAAATGAGATAGAGAATGCAAGCTGAGTTTTCTCGAGGTATCGGAGGGTCGGCACTCCCCACTAGTCCTCGTTGGAGCACCCACACAAGGGTGTAGCTCCCCCTTGATCTTCATAAAGACCAAGTGCTCTCTACGGGCAGATCCTTTGCCTCTCCGACGCGGTGGATCGCTCCAAGCTTGGCTTGGGCCGCCCACAAGCTCTCCAAGCGGTCACCAAGCCTCCGATCGCCACCAAACCGTCTAGGTGATGCCGATCACCAAGAGTAACAAGCTCGAACTCTCACTTGACCAAGAACAAGGCCAAATGAGAGTGATGGATGCACACAAGTCACTCTTGATCACACTCTAGGAAAGAAGCTCACAAGCAATGGAGTTCACTCAATCCTCCCTAGGGCTCTTGCACTAACACCAAGTCACAAGGGTTGCTTCAGCTGAACAAATGGGCAAGAGAGGTAGAATGAAGCCAATGGTGAAGTATAAATACTCCCCCTCTCCAAAACTAGCCGTTTATACTATTTTTAACTTTCTGCGAACTGTCGGACCGAGTGAACAGTGCACCCATCGGACCAGTACCCATCAGTCCGTCTCTCACAAATGATCTGTACTAGGCACTGTGACAGAGATGCGTCGGACTCACCACAATGGTCTGACGCACACCGTCGGACCGTAGTCCGACGCCCTCTGAGCTCTTGGGTGAACTCAGCACAGAAACGATCAACTGGCCAAAGCACGCAACTATGGTCCTACGCCCTCCGTCGGACCCAGTCCGACGCTCACATGCGCTCTCTGGACCTCTCTAGAAGCGTCGGACTCTGCAAAACAATAGTCCGACGCCCCCCAAGAACACGGTCCGACGCCCAGGCACCGTCGGACGCTGGCTGATAGTCCAACGCTCATCCAGCCAGGTCCGACGCTCCCTGGTGCTGGGAAGCAACTAGGGGCTGCCACGTGTCCGTCGGACTCTGAGCATTGGTCCGACGACCATACTCCTCAGGGTCCGACGCTCTAAATTTGATCAAAACTTCGTCGAATCGGAAACTTTTCAAAGCGAAGTTTGATCCTCTCTCTCTCTCAAGAGTCTCCCTGTGCTGTCTAGAACTATGTTAGACAAGTGTGCATCACAGCAAGCTACCTATCCAAACCCCTCTTTATAGTACGGTCAAAGAGAAAAACAAAACCTAAGACTACTCCAAGTGTCTCTCAACTCTAATCGACACTTTGGACTAGTCTATCACCGTCTTGTCTTTCATCCATTGAAAACCGAATCGATTTCCATCGCTAGGGGTTTCAATCTACATGTTATTATGGCCTAACATCTACATTATCCTGCAAAACACACGTTAGTCATAATAACCTCTTTGTTGTCATTAATCGCCGAAACCATTAGGGCCTAGATGCTTCACGCATGAAACTATACAATGAAACTATGCATTGAGAGAGAGACTCATTTAATGTAAAGTTTCATGTCTAGAAAATTACGAGAGCCCATTGAGACAGGCCTTAAAAAATGAACACGTTGAGCCCATAGGTCGCCGAGATCCCACATGACGCCTAGGCCCCGTTTATTTGACGAAAAAGTTTGGGTTGGTACTATAGCACTTTCGTTTGTATTTGACAACTTTTGTTTAACCATGAACTAACTAGATTTAAAAGAATCGTCTCGATATGTACAAATAAAATATGTAATTAGTTATTTTTAACATATATTTAATACTCTATGTATCTATATCTATATCTATATATATCTTCTTCTCTATTACTAAAGAAGCAAAATTTTCGACTCGTTTTTTTCCAGCCTTGCAAAATCTTCGACTCTTTTTTTTCCAGCCTTCCTTCGGTCGCGTGGTGCAGTTGGTCGTCTCTTCTTCTGCAAAAACTCCCGGTGCGCAGGCCCAGACCTCCGCGGCCGTGCGCCCACGCACGCACGCACAACACAACAGCGCCGGGGGGGCTGGACCAGGTCACAGCGATGTGCGCAGGCCCAGACCTCCGCGGCCATGCACCCACGCACGCACGCGCAACACAATAGCACCGGGGGCTGAACCGGGTCAGAGCGATGCTAGAAGCCTGGAAGTCTGGAAACAAAAAAATAAAAAAGCGTGGCTCAAATTCCGTGTAGAAAATACTTATCAGTAGATATAAATAGAAGGGAATCCGAACCTGCTGCGCCTATGGGCTGGGTCTGGTGCACGAGGTAAGAGCAAACTGCTATCCTAATGGGCTACTAGTATATTGTCCGTGCTAACGCCATGGCTTTATTATGCACGTGAAAACCAACAGTCTGTTCTTTTAGGCTGAAAATAAACGCTGAATTTAGCTCGTGCTGATTTGTTGTGAGAGAAAAGTACTGTTTCGTGGCTAAAAATAAGCGCTGATTGGTCGAAAGAACAGACTGCAAACTACCGTGGTATTTCAAACAAATGGAGTACATCAAGACAATTAAGAGTGAATCCAATTCATTGCATCATTTCATTTTATTATAGAAACTTGTCATGTACGTACAAAGCCAGTGGAATCAAGAACGACAAGCTTAGAGGCTTAGACAAAACACTAATGTTGGTATGGAGTCAGTTCCAAGCATCAAAATTGAAGCTAAAAAAAACCCTATTCATGGAGCGCTTCAGATGACGGGTTATTTTGCACATAACCAGTTATCATTGCACCTCAGGAAACGTTGTCCTTGTCAGGCATCACACTGAATAATACTTTTGCATCTTCGTGTTGCAACATCATCCAAACAACCTGAAGAGTGGCCAACACTGTAAACGTGAACTCATAATACAAATAGAGCTAACAGAAGGAGCTGGTAAAGCAAATTTTAACACAAAAACCCGGTGAAATGCCTAGAGTACAAAATTTTCATCTGGTTGTTCTAAATCACCCAAACATTACGATGTGTACTTGCTCCCAAATTTCCTTCTACTTGCTTCAAGTTGTAAGCTACACCAAGACATGCAAAATAAATGAATTGTAACCATGAATAATATGCCCAAATTATCACTGTCCAAATTTGTGAAGATACATGATCGAAAGATCAGATAATACAGTCAGCTAAACCATACATAACTTCAAGATCCAAAGGCTATGTGCAGTTACTGATGACCAAAAATTTTAAAACATACTCTGGAAAGAATTAATGAAATGAGAATGCTAAAATTTAAGAGGAAACTGATAATACCTTGTTAATAAGAATCTCAAACAAAGTGTGTTGTATACCATGATTCCATCTTGGTCATCAAACTCTGCTCTAGATGACATTATGTGGTCAAGAATGATATCTGCAAGCACAAACAATTTTTCATTTAATTTGCAGTTGCCATGTAAATGACTACTGAAATATTCAGCGTTCAAACTATATGTCTGTAGCATTCAGTAAATAAATATGTAGCCAGTACAGTGTTGCTCACAACTGTTAATAACTATTATTATTATATACTATTTTGAAAATTTATAAAGCAAACCCATTTCAGACGTACTGGGTACTGTATTGTCTCCTGATTTTCAGTTACTCCGCTGTTTTTTGGTGCAGACTGTACGACGAGATTGAAGACTTAATTACCTGAGCCATCTCATGGTGGAAAGGAATCTTCAGATTCATTTCAGGGATGCAGTATATGGCGATAGAACCTGTAAAGAAACACCGAGAATATAAGTGTTAACCAAAAATTTAACTTGAAAGTGAGTTAGTGAGTTTACAGAACATATCTTGCAGTGCTGCAATCTTCAATATCGTAGTCCATATCGGGCCAGCATTCTAGCAGTTGTGCTAGTTCTTTATAGCCTATCTGGTCACAACATCACAGATCTCGTCCAAACTGAGTTATAGCCTGTTGATTTTTGCAAAAACTTATAATCATTTGTTAAACTGTACACATACCAAGTGAATAATTATATCCACTTACACAAAACTTGAGGTCCATAAAGTGGCAGCAGTCAGGAGCAGTAGAGTTTACTTGAATTTTGATCAAAGCCTTGGTTAGTGGTTATCATTTGCAGACTACATAAAGAGATCAATATTTTTCAGCATAAAGAGATGAATAAACACAGTTCTACGTACATTTTGGCAAGAAAATAATGCTCCATGTCAAAACTACATAAGCTATCAATATTTTTAAAGAGATAAAGTCAGATTTATGGAACTGTACAAATATAGTGACAGTTTATGCAAGAACATAGCAAACAATTAAAACTCGAAAATGGAACACTCTAGCATGGACTATTCCACAATATATGTTTGGGTTATACCAGAAAAAGGAGAATATACTTGTAGCTCCTTTCTCCAACAAAATTCACTACCTAAATGCAATGGTGGTCCATTTTAAGCACACGTCTGTTACCTGCATAGTCAAATGAAAAGAAAAAGTTAAAACAAGAACCTGGAGAAAGATCAGATAACATCTAACTTATCCACCCTAAATTTTATGGACGCAGTAGAAATCAGTTAAAACATTTTGCAGAAATTTCAGAGTGTTTGGTTCTTTTCAATCACTAGGTAGCATGTCCGTGCGTTGCTACGGAACATGTAAACTTTTGTACTTAAAAACACGGATCGCATGATAAGATAACAATACCATAAAATTAAATACCGATGTTAAAGTGTCATTCAATCTAAAACACAAAGTTCGTGAAATTAACATGATCACACGGAGAGTTATTCCTTTTTTTTGCAAAAAAAACAAACAATTTTCCTCACAAATAGAAAAACATTTGCAGTCTAAAGGCTTCATTCCTATAAGGAATGTCTCCACAATTATCTTTTTTTTTTCCTGCGCAGCAGTTTCTACAAAAGCAATGTAGATGTCCAAAGCTAGCAGATAATATGAATTCCCAAGCAATTAGAATTCACATTCACAGGAAAAAAAAAAGAAAACCTACAACTTTGATGGAGTGACCTCCAGCTACCTTGGCAGATGAAATGCAGGTTACAAATGTGATTACATATTGACCATGTCTCACACGGGCATTCCAACAAGCACATGGTATGTAACAGTCTTGTTCACATCTAGCTGCATTACAAGAGTTCATGCTAAATGAATATTGCAATTAAGCAGGGGCAGGAATGTCGATGAGCAGAGAAATTCTTATATCTGGTCCAAGTTTCCCATCGTGACAGAAGAAAGCATCCCATCGTGGCAGAAAAAAGCAGACAACGACACTTGCTGCTTGAAACAGTACTCGACGAGATTCCTCTCGTTCCTCTCCTGGATGAGCTGAAATACAGGCAGACCATCTCCTCCACCAGCTTCATGACAGTGGTCTTGAGGATGCAGATGTACGACGCAAAATTTACACCAGGTTCTCAAATATAACTTGCAGATAAATTAATTGAGTCACTAACGGAAGTGTTGCAAACATGTTATATCAAACCAGATTAAATGCATAGATGTATATTTCAGAACTCGGTTATATTATTAAGCAATGGCCAAGTTCTTGTTTTGAAATAAATTAGGAATCTATTTCTGAAAAATGTCCATTCAAATTTTTACGATAAAAGAACTACATAAAGCTAATAAAGCGCTGCCGCATTTCTGGAGAGGGGGTAACAAAGTAAACAGCAAACATATATACTTTAGAAAAAACCATTTAATGTTAATGTTCTTTCCCACATTCCAGGCAGTGAAGCAAAGCTTGCGTGTTTTCAAGCTTATAGATAATATGCTGCTCCTCTAAAAAAAATGCTCTTAAATTTCATCAGACAAACCAAAGAAATTAGCTAATTTTCGTGGATGCTTCGTGATTATATCAACAATTTTTTTCAAGCAATTCCTTTTGATTTACTGACCTTGTTGGATTAGATAGAGAGCAGAGAATTAATAGCCTTGATTTGTTAGTGTTGGGCAGACAATCATGGCTCCTGATCATGCCTTACCAATAATGGTTTTGCTCTGAATAAATATTGAACGGCAACTTGCTACCCATGCACCTAGAATGTGTGTTTTTATTTGTGGTAGTTGCATGTACTTGATTACTGAATCATGTTATGACCATCAAACTACACAGTTGCATTCAAAAGCTTTTGCACGGCTCTGAATTTAGATTAGACTGAACCAGCTGCATCTTATTTGGTTTTACTCAAATTTTGGAGCTAAAATCTGTCAATTGCAGTATAGCATAAAACCCCCATCATTTGTCAAATAAAAGTATAAAACAGTACCTTTTGATCATCTTGGTTCACTGGTGACAACTATCAAGACATGGTTTCACTGCGCCTTAATGTCAGGCAAAAAACAAGCCTTTTGGCCTTAGCATAGCAGAAACATGAACACGTTACTTGGTCTAGGAGGGAAACTGAATGAACCTTGTGTCGATGTCTAAGATACAGCTACTGGTGGCCCTTGCGCAGCTGTGCTACATACTTGTATTATTGATCTCCATGCCATTTCCTGCTTCAATATACTCCCACGAAAAATAAGCCTGCAAGTACTTTTACCAACCAATTTAAGGTAATTTTCATCTAATTTGATTAGTACTTGCAAAGCCATGACAAATCAATGAATAGTTAATCTTGGAGCAAAGCGAGAGAATTGACAATGCAAACCTGCATGTAAGATTTGGGGACCTTTTCTTGCAAGCAGGTCACACAGCAACATCCTCAAAGCTAAGCATCTGCATAATGCTCCTCCTCGGTGGATTCAAGGAAGCACACCTCCCAGGTTCATCGGACTTCGTGAGCGCCTGACCATCTAAATTAATTCTCTTTCACCTTTTCAGTAATTTCCAGTTTGTGCCAAACAACAGAAAAGAAGAAGAAGTGATAGTTAGCTGTGTTGAAGATAAGCTAAAATCATATAACACATGCAGAAAAAACACAACTAATAGCCAGTGTCCTGTGTCTATGCGTTGGGGGCTGTTCCATCATAACCAAACCAAACCAGACGATACAGGAAGGCCGGGAACTCACCAGGTGGCTTGAGAGGACGACCTTGGCGCCCTTGCTGATGAGGTGTTGGACGGTGCTGTAGGCACAAAATTGCAACTCCAATGCGGTGCCAAATCCAGGTCTATCCACACGTGGCTCCTGTAATTGCATCGAAGAAACACATAATTTCGCTATCCAGATCGGAGACCGGGTGGTGGTCCGAATTCCAGGCATCTAGGGTTCATGATCTACCTGTACGATTGCCGGGGCATAGCAACTCCCTACACAGTGGATCCAAATTTCAAACGCTCTGAATCAATATATGAGAATGAGAGATCAACTAAACAATAGCGAAGGAGAAAACATCCGAGGTGTTGAGACAGCTGCGACAGAACCAAAAGAGGATGGACTCACCGAACTGGTCGGCCTTGGCGCGGGACTCGCGGCTACCCTAGTGGTTCTCCACCGTCATCTGAAGCACCATCCACTGTCCGAACACCAGGCTAATGGCCTCTCTAATCACCGCGCCCCCACGTCAACGGAGATCGGGCGCGGCCGCCACAGCCGCCATTAGATGCGGCCATGGTGTCGGCAGGCAGTGCCCCCGGTGGCCGAACGGAGAGCGAGGGCGTGGGTGAGGGAGAGGGCGACGACGACGGCGAGGGAGAGGGCGACGACGACGGCGAGGGCGAGCGGAGGAGATTGTGGAGGGGATCCGTGAAGCGAGGCCGGGAGAGATTTGGTGCACGGTGATTTTTTTCGTTTCTTTTTTTTCGCAGGGGTGGGTTGGGGATGGGAGTGTAGGCAGGGTTTTTCTTTCCATTTTTTCGCACGGGGTGGGGGCGGAGGAGCGGACGGGAGGGCGCGTCGCAGGAAGGGAGGGCAGACAGAAAACGAAAAAAAAAATGTCGCACCAAAAAATTGTCTCCTCTTTAGTTTTATTAGTTGTAGATAGCGAGGAACATCAATAAGAAGATTCATATCAGGAACTAAAAAAAGCTGAAGAATTGGTGGCCCCAATATCAGTAAAATGAAGACAAGAAATTCATAACCCCAATTACTTCAGTACTTACCAAACATTGCAAGTTGTGAATTTTGAAACATATATATTCCTACCTAGCTAGTAACAAGTACAAGAAAAAAAAGAGAGAATCTAGACGCACCTTGTTAAATTGAAACCCATAATTTGAATGAACTATGCATTACTATATAACATCAGTAGTGAATTCGTGCTCTAAATGAGGAGAAATTTCTCCTCTCCATAAAAGAACAATTGGAGATATACTTACTTGGAGAATCTGCAGGCAGGGTAGCTAGAATGGATACAGGCACATACCGTTGGATTCCTGGAGGATGGGTGCAGCAGCTCATTTCCCTTAGGATTCCTGGCAGAGGAGGTTAGTAGCTTGTTGCAGATTCCTTGAAAAGGGTCGGGGGGGGGGGGGGGGGGTGCAGCATCTCGTTCCGCTCGACCTACTGCACAGCAGCTTCCTTGCCGGCGGCCTGGGCAGGCGCCCTGGTGGTCTCCAATTCGTCCGCTCGGCGCTGGAGTGGGAGACGGAGGCGCGGCCAAACAGGGAGCCCACGTCTGATGGCGTCACAGCCGTCCGGAATAGGAGCAGGAGAGGGAGCCGTTGTTCGGGGAGGGAGAGGGGGTCTAGCCGATGTAGGTGAGGGAGATGTAGGCCTAGCGGTTGGCGGCGTGCGGTGCCTCGCGACCCGTGGCTTTGCCTCGCCCGACCTGGCGACCCACCTCCGTCGCCGGCAGCTCCGCCCGGGCCAGGCCACCTCGACTGAGCCCCTGGCTATCCGCGGCGTAGTGCGTGCGGTCGCCGCGGCTCCGGATTTCACGGCGTAGGACGTGGGTGCGCTCGACGCGGCGGGAGGTTCATGGAGATCGGGGGCGTCAGGTTCGCGGCGTGGGGCGGAGGTGGCGGCGTAGGTGTGAACGACAAATCGGAGAGGAGATCACGCAGCCACGCGGGAGCAACTGGAGGAGGTGTCGGCGGCTGTGCGTTACAGGCTTCGGCCGTGTTTTTTCCTTCTTTTTTTAACGGGAGATGGGAGAGGCGAGATTGGAACCCGGGCCGCTGCAGGCCTTCTGGTCGCGTGGGAGGTGGAGGTGCGAGGAAAACGAGTGTACTAGGAGCGATCGGTTAAATAGAGTTGGTTCTGTGGGTATATATTTTAGGGGTGTGTTTAGTAAAGATTAAAAGAGAGATAGACTGTAGGAAGGATTTGGTGGGGTGTATATAGGATAATTCTAACTGGTGACCTTTATATTAGTAGAGATGTTTAAATCTTAATAAGATGTGTAATTAATCCGGTTTAGTTTTATATGTCCGGTTGATATTAGTATCATATGATAAAGTGAGGGAGGATAACCAGGTGAGATGCAAATAAAACAAGAGATACTCTATTAATAAAACTATATCTTTCTTGGTTTTTTTTTTAAAAGAGATGTTAATACGCAAGTTAAATACGTATAATAATTACATTTTTCTAGATTATTTCTCCAGCTGCAACTGTCACTAAATAATAATTACTTTTTTTTCAGATTATTTTTTTCTACATTGGTTACGAAATCAATTGAGTTAAAGAAAATTTATTTGGACTCTCTCTAGCTGCAACAGTCACTAACAATTGAGTTGACGAAAATTTATTTTGATACTCTCCTGTTACAACTACATGGACATTTTTACTAGTGTATTTAAAAATTTGATGTGACAGAGAATCCTGAAAAATTGTTTAGGGAAGTTTGAAAAAAACTGAGATGAACCTGCCCCCGTTCAGCAATCATTCATGTCACATGGGCCCAGCGGGACCGCCGTTATACTGGCGTGGTTAACCGAACGCGAACGCGATCCAGGCCGTCTTTTCATCCTCCCTGATCTCCATCTCGCCGCTACCGCTACACCCACGGCCGCAGCAAGCGAGAGATGAAGGGTGCCGGGGGCGGCGCGGCCTCGCCGGGGGACTACGTCTACTTCAAGTCTGTCGTCCCTCTCCACAAGATCTCTGTGAGTTCGCGCGCACCTCGACTCCCTCTCTCCCATCTCACCACAGTTTCTTCCCCTCCCGTTTGGCTTTTATGGGTATGGTTACTCGGCCTCAGGCGGTGCCGTTTGGTCCGGAGTTTGATCATTGGAACGGTTTCGTCGTTGCTTCATATGGAATCGTCTGAATTTGGGCGGCATATGAAGCGAATTCCCGGTGAGGAGCTTCATTTGGTCAGCTATCCGCAGGAGGTCGTTGGTTCGTGTAATTTGGTGTGGTACTATTGAATCCACACAGTGTCTTTTACCTGAAACCTGAATCTGATGATATCTCTCCAGATAGGCCTGCTAATGGGTTGGGTTGAAACGGGTTTAATGGGTTGGGTTCTCAAGTGGGTACACTTTGGACGGGTAGAAATGAGGTGACTTACTGAACAGGTTGGGTTGGGGTGGGTTTAACAGAAAAACGGGTTGGGACGGGTTAGGATTGACATCTTGTTTTTGTGGGCTTGAATGGATTAAACTTGTGGATGGATGTTATATTAATAAACATCTGACAGTGCGATTGTCATGAAGTTGCTGTTTACTATATTAAATTATCTGCAATAAATTTTAGCCAATTTCGATAAAAATTTAAGGTGTGAACGCGAGGTTTTAATTTTAGGGTCTGACTCTGACGTAGGGCACACATACACATCCGGTAACGCCGGTTGGCATGAAGTTGCTGCTTGCTATATTAAGTCATCTGCAACAAATTTTAATCGATTTCGATAAAATTTTATGGTGTGAACGTGAGGTTTTATTTCTAGGGTCCGGCTTTGACGTGGGGCCCACATACACATCTGGCAGTGCCGGTTGGCATTAAGTTGCTGCTTGCTATATTAAATCATCTGCAACAAATTTTAATAGATTTCGATAAAATTTCATGGTGTGAATGCGAGGTTTTATTTCTAAGGTCCGGCTTTGACGTGGGGCCCATATACACATCTGGCAGTGTCGGTTGACATGAAATTGCTGCTTGCTATATTAAATCATCTGCAACAAATTTCAGCCAAATTCGATAAAATTTTAAAGTGTGAACGCAAGGTTTTAAATACATGGTCCAGTTTATGGGTTGAAATGGGTTGGAATGGGTTGGGTCGAAGATAGAATGGTATGGGGTGGGGCGGGTTAAAAAGAGAATTAATTTGTTACGGGTTGGGTTGGGTATGGGGTGGGTATTAACCCATTAGCAGGGCTATCCCCAGACACTGCGATGTGTATACTTTGTATTGTTCTGCTCAATTTTCTCTAGAGGGGCCTGTTTCATTCATAGGGCTGCTATGTTGGCCAGCTAATGTTGAGCTCCCCACCCCAAAGGTCATCCAGATAGGGAGCTAATAGGTGGGTTATGTTGGAGTTGTTAGCTAACTAGGTAGCTAACACTAACCATGACCTGTTTGGATCAGCCAAGCCTAGTTAATAGCTAACTTTTAGCAAGGATAACTATTCCATTATCTCTGTAGTTAGTCCTCTCAGCCATGTTTATTTGTTGTTGTCCAGACATGTAATTTTGTCATTGCTTGGCTATAGAAAAGTGTTGTCCTTTTAATTGTACTAGTTGGTTCTTTAAGGCTGTTCTCTGAAAATTCAGGCACTTGAAATGTAACAACTCCCTTAGTAATAAGGAGTCAATTTCATTTTAAGATGGATCTGCTGACCAAATAAGATGTCTTACCTTGCAATAGAACAATGTTTTTTCTGCTTGCTTTCATTAACCAAGTGCATCATTGGTTACATGCTACATGCCCTATGGTGTGTTGCAACCTCTTGTTCTTTTTCTTGCTGTTGGTGTATGTATCGTTTTACACCGTTGTGCACATACAATGGACATGATATTGCAAATGGGTTTATTTGGAACTGCACACTAATGCACGGATATACATGTTATTACATGAACTGTCCTTCTACTTACAAGTCCCATGAGTCTGTTCATGTTAAAATATCATTTTTACAATGCTTTTTGTCACATTGAATATCACGGTACCAAAGGGCGAAGGGTTAAGAAACGATAAAACCAACCTTCCCCGATGGTTAAGAACGACGAGGCGACTCTGCCCGACCCCACGAAGGGGGGGCTTCCAACCCCGAGAAGGGGATGTCCGCCCCGACCGACCCCACGATGGGGACGTTCACCCCGTCCGACCCTGTGATGGGGACGTCCGTCTTGTCCGACCCCTGGGAAGGACATTCTAGGTTTGCGAAGATATTCCGCCCCGTCCGACCCCTGAGCTAGGGTCAGGCAAGATCCTGGAGGGTCGACAAGACCGTTAACCACTACGGAATGGGAGAAGGAGCCCCTGCCCATGCTTCTGCTCCCGCTCAATGGCGCCATCATACCAGGACGAGACTTCTCGTCATCGACGACCACGCCTTAAGGACGAACGTCAGCGCATCGGCGTTCACTGTTCTGCTTAACCAGGAGTGGCATTCCTTCATGTCAACTTTGGGACGCCCTATTTGACCGTCCTATTGATCTGACAACCGTGCCACAGGAATGGGACGCCATTACTGCCCTTCCTGCGCCCGCGTGGCTACAACTTCTGAAAGGACTGAGGGGCCCGCTCAGGAGAAGAAGGACGACGTCGTCTCCACGAATTTGGGGACTCCACCCTTTTTCACTTTGCTCTTTCTTCTTTTCCTTTCTTTCTCCCTTCAGGGCTCCCCCTCAGAGGCTTGCCCCTAACACTTGTAACCAACCCTCCCTTGCTCTATAAAAGGGAGTGCTGGCCGCCATGCAAAACGGACCATACAACACACACATCCACCACTCACACTCACGCTCATACAGAGACTTGGGAACCCTTTCTCCCTCTCTCGAACCATTTGCAACCCCTGCTATAGATTAGTGCAAGAACACCAATCGCTCGACAACTGGGCATAGGGACGTTCTGCCCGATCCAGTATAAACTCTCGTGCCATCTTAGCACACCATCTGAATCCTAAAACGCGCTTATAGAAATTTACTAGCTGGTGTTATTTGGAAACACCGACACTTTTTATATTTAGTTTGGAGCTTGTCCTAACTCCATGCTCCTTATCAGTTTAGTAAGAATTTAATGTGTTCTATCCAGTTTGATACAAAGGTTCTGAAGTTTTTTTTTTTATATATTTAATATTTTAAATTTGTGCCATATGTGTGGCTAGTTTCTGAACTATTTCTTGTCCATGGAGACTTTGTAGATTGGGTCAAAACTGTGGAGGTACTATGACTTTGGACCCAAGGTTGTGCCACCTCTTGTATGCATCCCAGGAATTGCAGGAACGGCTGATGTATACTATAAACAGATCATGTCCCTTTGTATGAAGGTACATATGCTTTGGGAGTTGAATATTTTCCCACCAACTCACATCTATTTTGATTTCTATTATCTGAAGTTTGTGAATTCATGTGTCGCCTTTATCTGCTGGCTACCAGCAAATCATATCGTATCATTCTTTGGAAGGCATTCAAATTGTGGTAGTGCTGTGCAGTCACACACCATCTCTTTCAGGGTTATCGAGTAATATCTATTGACGTTCCTCAAGTTTGGAATCACCATGAGTGGATTCATTCATTTGAAAAGTTTTTGGACTCCATGAATATCCATCATGTAAGCTAACATTACCCTGTTTTCCTTATGCGTTTGTATCTTGATTATGCTGCTAACTCAAAAGTGATTCACATTTTCTCTTTTTTGCCACCCTTGATTAATATGATCATATTCTTGAAATTACATGCATTTTGTTAATGTTTTTCCCTGCTAAATTTTGAATATTATTATTTCATTTTCATTCAACTTTGCATGATACTGACAGAACATACAACCATGGTATACTGAGCTATTAGCACAGGTATAAAATATAATGAACTCTTCTATTTACATGTTCTACGGAAAAAGGCATGCATTTGTTGCTCTTTTTTTTCCACACCAGTGAACATCGAATTTCATTATGATAGTAACGAAATTACAAAGTTTGATACGGCACCACTCCGCAACTCCGAACACCACAACCCGGATCCCCGATACTGATCACCCAGGGATCAGATTTTGTTGCTTTTTTGACAAGTTGGCACAAGTTTGACTTCTTCTCTTCTCTATTAAGAAAAATAATTGCAGGCGGGCTAGGGCTAGCCAAATTTATTCCTTCTAAATGTGCAGCAGAAGACATAATTTTTCTTCACTTAAGGTATTTATTTGAAATAATAGGTTACTGAACTGTCTGAGAATTCAGGTTCACATTTATGGTACATCTCTTGGTGGATTCCTGGCACAAATATTTGCTCAACACCGTCCAAGGAGAGTAAAGTCTTTGGTCCTGTCAAATTCTTTTCTTGAGACACACAAGTTTGCTGCTGCCATGCCTTGGTCTCCAGTGTATGTATAATTATCTTCAGAGGCCCTCTAAGATTGTGTGAATGCGTGTTATAAATAGTGTTACATGGGCAAGGGTGCGTGTGCCCTTGTCTAACTTGCATGTGGGTGCTGGTGTTCGTTGTGTGTGCGGGTGTCTGATTTGACAGAATTTTAAGCCCTGTTCGGTTGATGCTAATTTGTTCCGAGAGGAAAACACTGTTTTATGTCTGAAAAGAAGTCAAAATCTGGACAAGTGAATAATCTCTTAGTTGGTATGCTGTGCATGGTGTCTGTCTTGAGTACTTGACATAGAAAAAGGGCCACACGTATCTCGACAACACTATAAACTCCATATACTCTGCTTGCATCTGGCACCTACATTCATTTAATTTTATGTTGTTTCAAAGACATTTTGTTCATATGTTACTTTTGAACACAAGGTTTCAACTTTTCATTGTAACTTAACACTGATGTAGAGTACACATCCATCCATTCTTTTAAATAAACATCACAGTCTTACATGGCATTAACTGAATCTTGATGCACCAATTTCTTTGATTCTTCATTAGTTACCAGCCAGGTTGCAAAAGGCATTAGGCGGTGACCCACCTCCTAAAGCCTAGTCAAGCCTAGGTGTTTCCAAGGTGTCTCTAGGCGGTGGCTAATACTTGCATATATCCAATTCTCAAAAAATAAATCGTATCCCCTCTCCTCCTAGCCTCTGTTCCTAGTCTCTTTCCCTCTAGAACTCCTCTCCTTGTCCCCGCTGCTCACCAGCGCTGGCCCAATCGCATGACGTCACCTCGTTCCCCACCGGCCGTCGCTGCCCCCACGTTGCTGCCAATGTCCGTGCCGCCACCCCAACGCATCTCTGCCTTGGTGGATCTTTTTTTGAGCCATAAATACAGCAGGGGAAGCCCCCACTGTTGGTATAAAACTTAAATAAAGTAAACTGTACAGAAAGAGCAAGTAAGGGAAGAGGCTACAAGGCTGTACAACTGAACAGAATGAGGAAGAGGGAAGAAGAGAGCAGCAGGGAGGAGTCAGCCTTGGAGTCCTAAAGAGGACAGAAAGATTGCTCTTTTCGAATCACAAAACCTATGGGCTTATAGTCTAGCTTCCTCCACAAAATTTTGCTTCCATGAAACAAGGGAGGGACGTCCTCGGTCAAAGATAAAATTGTTCCTTTGTTTCCATATTTGCCAAGCTCCAATGATGAAGATTTCCTTGAAGAAAGTGCTCGAGAACTGTTCCTTAGCTTGGGTTATCATCTGAAAGAAATCTGCACCAAGGTTCCAATGTATGCCAAGTTGCTGCCAACAACCTTGGCTGAATGGACAGCCAAAGAAGAGGTGGAAGGCTGTTTCTTCCAAATTTCTATTGCAGAGCACACAGTTGTAGTTGTTCCCTTCTAATTTCTGCTTCTTTAAGTATGTTCCTTGTGTTCAGTCTATCCAATAGAAGTAACCAAGTGAAGACTCTAAGTTTGTTACTGCATTTGGAGTCCCAAATCCAAATGAAGGGCTTAGGAGGTTGGATATTTTTGTAGGGAAGATTGTAGAGCCTAGAAGAACTGTATGTATTGTTTCCCCAGATGTATTGCCAAGTGTCTTTATCTTCTTGCTGAACCTGAATTGTTTGCAAATAATGTTGGAGACTTCGATACTCATGGTAAGCTTGTTCAGAGAGGGGTAGGTGGAACTGAGTTTCCAAAGTATTACTTGTCAGGAATTGAGCAACTGAGATGTTTTTGTTTTTTTGCAAAGGTATAAAGCCTTGGATATTTGGTTTGCATAATACTGTCATTCCAGAGGTCAAGCCAGAAGAGAACAGTTGAACCATCACCCACCTTGCACTTGGCAATTCCACGAAACATATCACAAAGTTTCAAAACATCCCTCCACCAGAAAGAGCCTCTGTCAGAAGTGACATGGGGAATTTGACCATTGGGGTAAATGAGCATTCCAGATGAGCTTAACCCACGGGACTTCTTTCTTATTGTAGAATTTATCTAGGTGTTTGAGAAGAAGGGCCTTGTTTTGGCTTCTTAGGTTTATTATTCCCAATCCACCTTTTCTTTTTGGCTTGCAACATCTCTGGAAAGCTACAAGGGGCTGCATTTTAGCATTACTGTCAGCTCTTCTCCACAAACAGTGTCTTCTAGCTCTGTCAATGCATTCCAGGACAGCCACTGGGATTTCGAGAGTGCACATGGCATAGGTAGGAAAGGAAGAGAGAACTGTATTGACAAGTTGAAGTCTTCCAGCATGGGTTAAGAGGCTGGAGGTGGCAGTAAGCCTTCTTTCAATCTTACTCATTATGAAGCCGTAGTGCTCTACTCTTGGTTTGGTGGTGCCTAAAGCAGACCCAGATAGGTGAAGGGGAAAGTTTCTAGCTTGCAAGCGAAGACACCTGCCAGCTGCTGTGCTTTATCATCACACATGTTGAGAGGAACTAGACATGATTTTTTATAATTAACCCTGAGCCCAGTTGAGGTAGAAAAGGACTCTAATAACCCCTTAAGCGTGAATAATTCTCTTTGGGAAGCTTTCATGATCAGCAGGGTGTCATCAACATATTGTATTATGGGGTATTGATCCAACTCATAGGAAGGGATGGGGAGTTCAAAAAGACCATCCTGATGACCCTTATTGATGATACATTGAAGGAGATCAGCCGCTAGAACAAATAGCAGGGGGGATAGAGGATCCCCCTGCCTAACACCTCGCTTACATTGAAAGTGATTACCGGGGACACCATTCAGTAGTATGGAAGAGGAGGCAGAGGCAAGAAGTCTTTGAGTTCAATCAATCCATTTATCACTGAAGCCTAGATGCTGCATCATTTGAATGATTGTGTTATGCTCAATTGTATCAAAGGCCTTAGCAAAATCGCCTTGGTGGATCTCCCTGGGCCACTGCCTGATGCCGCCTCTTCCCCCAACGGTCGCCGCCGCCCCACGATAGCTCCTCCCCAATCATGGCTCGACCTCCATGCTTCCCCCACGCCTCCCAACATTTGGGCATCTGGCCGCCTTTCGCCGACAACAGTTGGATGTCACCTACGTACCTGCCTAGCCCCCTAGGCAAGGCGGTACCCCGTTGCCCAGGCGAACGTGGAATGGCGCCTTGTCGAACACTGGTTGCCTGATAAACTATGTTGATCGAGTTACCATAACTATTACTGGTAATGAATATCAAATTTATTCTATTGGAACCAGGGATTCATGGTTATGTAGAAACTTATTTTTGAAGAGAATCTGTTATTTGGTACAAACAAGATTTTGGGCCAATTTTTTTTATGTTTTCTAGGATGCAGAAGAAGTATGTAATACTTTGTTTCTATGTTTAAAAAAACATGTCTTTATTATAGATTATTTTGGGCTATGTGGCAGTTTGTGTTTGCTTTGTGCTTTTCTTATTTTACTAGGTAGCGTGCCCGTGCGTTGCTACGGAACAACTAAATTTTTATATAAAAAATACAAGAATCGCACGACAAACATGTGAATCATATGTTAAAACTTTTGTATTAAATACACAGGGATTGCATGATAAGATAACACGGATCCGCTCTATGTCATCAGGTATGGGGATGACAATCGGCTTTACTGGTGCTGCTACTTGCATTCACTGTACCAACTCGCCACCGCAGCACCATCCTAGCCAACCCGAGCTCATGGTGAGCCCCCACGCTTGCTTCGCTCGCTGGTATACGCTCACCATGTCCACAGTTGTGGTCCCTCCAGCTAAGAGGCACAAGGCCCCATCTTTTCTCTGTGTAAGCACACACACACGCACTCACACAAGCACAAGCACGGCCTTGTCGAACCCACAGCGCTCTAGAACACCAGTGCCAGTGAACTGCCCCAAACGCTCATCGACAAGCACGGGCCATGGATGTCCATGCTAACAATACGGTAAAGGATAATATATCAATTAAAAACCAATACTCAAAGTCAAGAGACAAATTATGGATATTTGAATTTTGTCATCCATTATCTATGGGCATGCCGATAAAAAACTGAATAAACAATTAAACTTAGAAAAATAAATTAATGAAAGGATATTTCAAGAGCCATGAATCATCTCATAGCTTCGGACAATATTCAAACGCTACTCAAGAAGTGTTATGAGGTGGCTGCGGTCAAACATTGTTTAGATAAATAAATGAATTATAATGAAAATAGGAGCGAATGTTAATACACATGACAAATAAATTGAGAAGTACAGTAAATAATGCCATTTCGGGGGGATTTTTGATGGTAAACTTCAAACCACATCACAAGAAAAATTATGTTCTCAGGACACCACAAAATCAAGTTTTGTCCACCACCGTATAACACAGGTTTTTAAATTTGCTTGGCAAAGAAAGCATCAACTCTTCGTGAGAAACTGCATGGTCGTCCTCCAGTCTTGGGAGTAGCCTGTAATTATGAAATCATGGCATGTCAGATTCTTGAAACATGCCCACATAATACTTGCAAAGTATAGTTTTAACTCATTAAAAGTGCAAGCTACCAGACAACACAATTACTCTCTCCGTCTTAACATTGATGACATTTTACATTAAAATTAGTTGTGAGCACACACAATGTAATTGTGCTATCCTGCATGTAGACAGGTCCTGAAATGCATGCAAAACAAAAAAAATTAAAAAAAATAATGCACAGACAGGGTTTGGTGAGAGATGTTCAACTGCATGCTATCATAAGAAATAATAAAAAGGTATCCTCTCATAAAAGTAAAATAAAGCATAATTCATTCAATGATATGGCAGATAAGCTTGTATATTCAAGTTAGCACAACATGGAATTAATAAGTTATCATGGGTTTGAACTTTGAACCATAAGAGCAGAAAGTTAAATACCAATGTCATGCCCATAGACCGTTACATTAAAATTAGTTATGCCCAATATTAGAAACAATATAGTTGTTTAGCATTCACGTTTATGAGGAAGCCAGTAGATCTGTGTTTCAGGATGAAAAATTGATAAATGGCCAAAGTAACAAGGAAAATCAACAGACCTATGCATACGTAAACAAGCAAACGTGCATAGAGATAAATAAGAACAGCATGTTACCTTTAAGTTATCGAATGCCATATACGAGCTGTCCAGGTTCCATGTAAAAAATGCATGATCATAGCCACTTAAGCATCGGCTGCAGTTTGTTCTACCACAAATAGAGGAAATTCCCTTCCGTATTCACTCTGTGAGGGACAAAATAATTTAAAGTATATTGTGGCAATTATGATATGAACAGCAATCACCGCTAGTTACAATTATCGAAAGCACAAGACACGAACATGAAGATTGTAGCAAAATCAGAATCTCACCTATTGAGTTCAATGGTTGAAGCAATCTCCAAAAATCTCAGATAAGTTCTTTCTTCTCATTTCCAAAATTCTGCACACAGAACCCTATTCTTTTGAAATAACAAGATAAAATTCTCTGTAAGTGCTATTCTTCGTCACATGGTGAGATCAAAATCAGAAAGCAAGAGTCACTACAGCAAACAGAAAACATTTTATTCAAAAGGAAATGTAGAAGCTCAGCCATTTTCTTCTTTTTAAATCTACAAGCAAACTGAAAATATTTATTCGCATACTTCGAAATTTTTCATCAAAAGCCATAACAACTTGACGCAGGAAGGCAAAAAAATATAGAAAGTAATTTACTTGCGCCGTTCCAAATTATTAGTTATTTTGACTTTTCTAGATCCATTGCTTTTGCCGTGTATCAACTTATAACTTTGACGGAGTGAGTAACAAATTGCCTTGTCAGTTGTCACATTATAATGAGAAACAAACATCACAAACTTTAAGATCCTTGAGCTGATTACTTAGGAACAATGGACTATATATGTAGATGATATATAATCTATAGTTGATGATATATATGATACAACTAAAATAGCAATCCCCTTTTTATGCACAAAATATCAAGGCGAATGTATATGGGGGATGGACGATACTAATCTTTACTTCTTTAGCACCCTTAAGGGATATGAGTCCCTTATATCTCTTTATCCAGAAATCATGAGGAACAAGGGATATGAAATTTAATAAAATGATATAAGGAGCAATGCCTAAGATGTGTGTGTTCAACTGGATGTAATCCTGAAAGCCTGATACACAGAAGCTTGTAATTGTAACTTTTCAAACAGATGCTACCCTGGCTAAAGCAGACAAAGTGCCTCTGGAGGGAGCACTGCATAGAAGGGTATATATCTCACCATCTCTAGGAAATTAACAATGGCAATTTTTTTAGTAATATACAACTCCACATATTAAGGGACACCGATGAAGTGCTCTCAAGGGAATAATGCTTACAATAATAATAGATTGATTTTTGATATATGGATGCACAGGAATAGCTAGCTCTTTACCTAAAGTTATGTCTACCAATGCAACTGTATGGCGCACCCAGCCATCAAGTGGTGATCTTAATAGAAGATTGTATTTACTTGAGAAGTTGTGCCTCCTCGTAGATCACCAGATCATTAGCCAATCAAAGAAGTCAGAACTGGAGTTTGTTCTTGAGCGCGTCTTTGGACCATTGATCTCGAAAGAGGAAAATCAGACCAAACCTGTAGAAAGAATGGTATTTTACTGTCATAATACGTTTCCTGAGACTGAGAGGGATCTGAAGAAGCTGGCAGTCTGCAGAAGGGAAAAAAGAAAACACATTACAAATTTATGTAACTTTTCTTCTTTATGCACAAATGCAGCCTGTACGGATGGCCTTGTAGAAGGTATAACAAAACTTATAATAGAATGGCTTGTTAACTATTATTAAATAACAATTATCCACAGCCTTAAAAAGGACTACTCATTAGCAGGTCAATGCATTACACTGTACAACTCATCCTCAATGAAACAACCAAATGCAAAAATCAGAGCAAATCAGCTGACCCGGACCACCATCGCATCCAAGGAGATTAAATCTAATACAAGAGCAGCACCCGATCCAACCAGATCTGTGTGAGGTGGACGAAACGTAGCCGAGCGAGCGAGCACCAAAGCTGGGCAGTGGCTTACTTGTAGGTGCCGACGACGGGGGTGATGAGGAGCGTGGCGGAGATCCAGTTGTCAGTGAACTCCGGTGGCTTCTGGTTCTGGATTGGCCGCACCGGGGGGCACCGTGCCTGGGAGTGAGGGGCCGCAGTGGGGGCGCCACCGTCTGCCTGCCGGGCTTGTGTGAAGGGGCCCGCCCTAGCACCAGCAGAGAGAGAGAGATGGAGGGGAGGTGGAGGAAGGTGAGAGAGCTGCACGGACGGGAGCTAGGGCGGCATCCGCATCGCTCACGGCAGCAACCCCGGCACCGCGGCATCCGCATCGCAGTCGGCGTCCCTCACGCGCCCCTCACGCATCGCACTCGGTGTCCCTCACGCCAATCTAGCAGCAGAGCGCACAGGGAGGAGCCCGGTGGCGAGTGCGGTAATGGAAGCGCGGCGCGAGGGCAGGGAGAGGCAGGAGGCGTGATTGGCCGCGTGGGGAGGGGAGGCGGCACGGATTGGGGGAGTGGGGTGGCGGCGTGATTGGCCGCGCAGTGCATTCCCCTTCCTATCGCAAGGGGATGGGCGACGCGCGCGACGGGAGCGGGATCGCAGAAGGCAGACGGACGACCCCAAAACTATTGTCGCACCAAAACGTTGCCTCCTCTTTGGTTTTATTAGTTGTAGAGATATTAAGATTATTTGTGAAAATGCACCTGTGAGGAAATACTTTGCCCTGTTTGGCAAATAAAATTATAGTATAGCAAACTATGCCATCCAATGGCTGGCCTAAAATATTTTTTCACTTCTGGACAACTACAATTTTTTCTTTCGATAACACAACTTCATCTTCTTTTACAACAGCACTGAGATAAACCAAGCATCTAACCTCCAATGAGTGATGCCATTGTCGTAGCTTAGATGGAGTTCATTTCAGCAGTTGAGTGGATTGTTACGTTATAAAATGGGGTAACATGAACCTGAATAATGTCCAGTGAAACACATGATGTAATCGTCTGAAGAATAACATCACACAAGAAACTTGAGTCCTCTTCTCAATCGGAACTCGTTTCAAAAAAAGAAGAAGAAGAAGATGACATCATAAACTTAAATCTTGACTTTATAAAGTCATACTTTATGCTTAGTATAACTACTAGTAAGTAACATTGTCAAACAAATTTCTTTGACATTGCAGTGTTAATTGGACCCCTTCTTTTTTGCTGAAGCGGTACCTCTTGACAGGAATCCGAGATGGTCCACATGAACCATTCATTGCAGACTCAGTAGATTTTGTTGTGGGTCAGGTTTGTAATAATTTTAAACACATTCGATGTTTTTTAATCTGTAGAATTCACAAGGTTTAAAATGATTTTGTGACATGTTATAAATATGAGTAATCAAGCTTCATCTTATATAATCATATATATTTCTACTTAGATGACTTAATGTGATATAGTTAAATATTTCAATTTGGAGATTATTTTAATGATGTTCTAAAAAAAGATTATTTTAATGATAACAAGCCATTCTTTCTCTTCATTACTCATTTGCGCATATGTTCTGCATGCCAGGTGGAGACATTGTCAAGAGATGACCTTTCATCAAGGTTAACGTTAAATGTTAATGTTGCATCCGTTGGGTCATTAATGTTGCCTGATTCACTCATCACTATAATGGATGTAAGTTACCTAAAAATCATGTAATGTATCAGAAACTCTTTTATTACTGTTCACATAGGCTTTTCCTATGCTTGAGAGAGAAAATACATGTTTTTTTGTAGCTTTCCGTTCTGTGGATTGGCTGCAATGGCAAGATCCCATATGGCCATATATGTATGGTTACCATGAGATTTTGAAATCATGTTATAACATCTATGAGTAGGTTGGGCCTTGGAGGATGAATATCTTAGAATTTGGCTCACTTCGATAACTGATGACTTAGGACCATTGGTTGATAATGACTACCACATCCACTCCTTGGAATATTTGATGACCTTTGACAGTTCAATACCTAAAATGCTAACGCTAACAGTGTGTACTGAACATCTTTGCACAGACAAACGACTACTCTGCTGTTCCCCAGCAGTTGAAGGAACAGTTGAGTGAAAGGTACCCTGGTGCAAGGCGTGCTGTACTGAAGACTGGTGGTGATTTCCCCTTTCTGTCACGTCCAGATGAGGTTAATCTGTACCTTCAGGTATTGCTGCAGATGCATCTGTTGTTTCTGTTTCTTTGTTATGGAACTTGAAGAGTAATTATCGAAACATTGTCAGCTACATTTGAGGCGAGTTGGTGTAGAGCCAAGGTCAGAGCTGGTCCTAGGCTTCACCCGAAATGGCAGTGCTGGGAGCTCAAAGGATCAGAAAGATGGAGGGGAGAGCATTGATAATAGTGGTGGAGACAATGGTCACCATGGTTCAGGTGTCAGTGATCATGACAGGCGGCATCGTAGATCAGAATCACACGATTCTGATGAGCCAATACCAACAAGCACAATGCTTGCCAATACTGTAATAGGTATGTTCTAATCAACCCTGCAAGCTTCACCATGGATGCTCATGACACATCAATGTTTTGACATTGCTTTCATATTTCTTCCAGATAGCTGTTCCATATATGAGTAATGAATCAAATCATGGAAGCGTGTGTTGCAGCAACATTGGGGCCATTGTTGCCGGTTGGAAAGCCAAAAGAGCACCTCAAATGACGGAAAGGCGCTTCTGGGTGTTTGTATAATGTATGCTTGTCTTCTATATTTAGTTATTTACCCAATGTACTGTGTATGTAGCCTGTAAATTGGAGGGTGTACCTGACAATGATGTGATTGCGCCGTTTTCTCTGTTCGCTCTAACTTATAAACGTTTATTTTGGCTTCTTTTTAGCCATATAATAGTATTTTCCTCTCACAATAAATCAACATAAATCAGCAGTCATTATCAACTATCAACTTTCATCTTCAGTGAATAGAGATAGAATGCCTCATTGATCTCTTGTTCACTAGTTTCTTGCTAATTTGTTTCAGACCAATTCACTCTAGCTTTTGTGTCTGAAATCGGTTAAATTAAATCTGACCATATTAATGATTGTCCGTTTTCCAGCATTGTAAACTGTTTTTAGCTAACGTGATGCAGATCCCTAGCCATTCTCATCATTAACGGACAACCTAGCTCATGCAGAGTTGCAGAGTGATGATTTTTTTATTGGACAATTGTCCAACTCTCTTTAGAGGGGGTAAGGCTAGTTAGGTATTTACTTGATCCCGCATAGTTAAATTATGGGACTTAAGATAAAGAAAAGGGCCCAGTAAGGCTCCTACTAGAGCCCTCAAGTTTGGGTTCATCCAGTCCTTAATTCTGGAGCTTAGAACATTTCCAATAGGACTCTCCTATTTGTTCCCATATAGCTAAATATAGATGTCTAGGCTAAAAACACAGCTCTAGGAGTACACCTACTAGCACCTAAATTTGGGTGGGCACCAAATTTCCAGCACCCATTCTAGAGACTCCAAGCAAGCCTTTGGTTCTGTTTTCATCCCACATGCCTTACGTCCCGCTTGGCCCGTCCACTTCCGCACGCATTGCCAAAGATGTTTTGTTGTCGCACACGAGATATCTCCGATGCATTGTTGGCGATCCTTAACGATATATTTTTACCACCAATTAGAGAGAAAATATAAGATAAATATTTATACACATATATCTTTATTATTGACCAAATTCCAATTGTATTAGTAGAATCGACACTTTTAGGAATCAAGGCTAAATACAAGGGAATCGTGTAAAAAATATGCCATTTGGGAAAGTGTAGAATGCACATCATGGCAAATGGCCAAATAGAGCTCAACTAGAGCCAAATTTGGGCCAACACACCCCATCACCACGGCCACACACTCCACCAGAACCCAACCGGACGAAAACGGAGAGGAGGCATGTAGGCCGAGGCCCAATCTTCTCAGGGGGTTTGGTATTCAAGTGGTGAAGGCGGTTGGGGGGTGGATTCGGGGAATATTCCCCTAGAACCGACCTCAAGCCCCCTATATAAGAAAGGGGAGAGCTCTCCCCCTCTCTCTCACACACACCACACTTGAAGCTCTACCTCACTACTGTAAGGAAAATGGACCCTAGGCCCATTTATAATGGATTTTGGTGTTTGATGATCAACATGACCAATATTGGACTAATTATTTTACAAGTGTTTGTTTTGAAGTTCAATAGGATGCAAAAGTGTTTTGGACTTAAGCAACGGTGTGATCCAAGTGATCAACATCTCAAGCAAGACATTAGAAGGCGTGCTGAAGTCAAGTGAAGAGAGGTTTTGGTTTCCCTCTCCCTCCTGCCGAGCTTGCAAGGCAGGATTCAGCGATTTCTGGAGGTGTCACTATGGAAAACATGCACCGGACCTCAAAGATCATGCACAAGTCCAAGACATGAGATGGAACCAAGTCGGACAACAAGATCACGAAGAAACGGAGTCAACCGGACAAAACAAGAGCGTCGGACGCTAAGGATCAAGGGCATCGGACCAATGTTTGGAGTTCGACGGCCCCAGACAGTTCCTCTAGCGCGGAAGGCGTCGGACGCTGAGGTTGAAGCCCGTCAGACTAAAGGACGTTCGTCCGACGGTGCCTGAGAGCAAGAGAAGGCGTCAGACGGTGTGAACAGTTGAGCGTCGGACCAATCGGCGTCTCAGTCCGACGGTTCTAGAGAGCATCAGAGAAGAAAAAAAAGGCGTCGGACATCATCCGACGGAGAGCGTCGGACCAATGTTTATCGTCCGACGGTTTTGGTGGCCCACCTGTTAGCGACTGCATCGCGTGCTGCAACGGTCGAATTGGGAGAAGCGTCGGACGCTAGAGGAATGGTCCGACGCCCCTGTATCGTCCGGTCCGACGGTTCGCAGAGAAGCCCATTGAGTGTTCCAATGGCTACTTTTGCTTTGGGGCTTATAAATACACCTCCAACCGTCTACGGAGGGTGTGGAGAAGTGAGGGATCATTCCAAGGTTGTTGCTACACCATTCTAAAGCTCTCCACTTGCATAGTGCTTAGTGATACACTTGGTGATTAGCATAAGTGCTTTGCGAAGTGCTTAGGTTCATTAGACCACCGCTTATGCGCTTGCTCTAGGTTATGCCTCGTGTTTAGTGAGGTTTGCATACCTCTTGATCCAAGGTGCTTCCGTGCACCGTGCTTGTACTCAGTAGGGGCTTGCAGTCTTGCGAGATCACACCAACCGCGCTTGTGGTGTGGCCGCCACCGTGTACCGAAGGGAACAAGGCCCGCGGCGGTTCGGCCGGAAGCTTGATAGTGAAGACGGCGGGAAGCATTCGAGGAGAGCTTGCCTTGCGAGGCACACCGGAGACCCACTTGCGTGTGGGGAAGGACCGGGGCTATCCACGGAGTGACCCGACCGGGAGCTTGGCCCTTGCGAGGGATTCCTTGCGAGGGGTTCCAACGAGGACTAGGGGAAAGCTCGAGCGCTTCTCGATACCTCGGTAAAAATACTGGAGTCGTCGACGGGCGTTTGCATCTCTACCTCATCTTTACCTTCCGCATTTACTTGCTTCCTTGGTTGTGTGCTTTACCTTTCCTAGCTTAGTTGATAGGCTAGTTGATAGGGTTGGAACCTAGGTTGCATACCTTTTTGCGGTAGAGATAGCAACACACTTAGCAAAACCTTAGTTGCACATTGGATAGTTTATTTCATAAATAGGTTTTGCTAAGGTTTAGAAAAAGAGGCCATAGATTAGAAGTAAAGTTTTTAGTCACCTAATTCGCCCCCCCTCTTAGGCGTCTCGGTCCTTTCAACTACCCTCTCACATTTCCTTAGACTTTAGCTACTAGAGAGGAGCAAGGCTAGAAGCTACTTGGAGAGCTTGTCTCCAAGGAAGAGGGGATATTTGGTGAGAATCCATTATGCCTTCTTTCTTATTCAAGTTTTCATATCCTTTATATAGATTTGCATATGATTTAAAGTATAGTCATGTTCTTGTTATTTTTATCGTATATGAATTAGCACATAGTTTATATGAAATGTTTATAACATGTTCATGCTTGTTCATCATCGTTCATATGATTTATGAGTTCATAAAATGTTAATATACCCTTGTTAATAATGTCAAGGATTGGAAAATAGAGTGGTTCTATGCCTCCAATTCTCCTCCACCCCTAGATGTTCATTCTGATTCTCCACGCAACCCATGCAGCCGAGGCTGGCCTAGCCACTGCGCGAGGCGGCCCACGCGGCCCGGGACTCGCGGCACAGGGCTAGTTGCGCCGACCTAGGTGGGCCTGGCTCGCGCATGCAGCATGGGAGGGCGTGACCCACGTGGCCCAACACGACCCAACGGGGGGAGGGGGCGTAGCGCGGCCCAGGCACGAGGGGGCGCAACCACGCGGCTGGGAGCGGCCCAGGCAGCGGCCAGGCGGGCGGATGGTAGGCGCGCATGGCCCAGTGGCTAGTGGCGCACAATCTAGCGGCCTAAGCAACCTCCAGTGGCCCATAGCACGAATAGAGGCAGCCCAAGCTGTTGAAACCGACTTTGGGAGGTCGGTTTGGCCTATTAATGCCTCCGATTCAATATAGATCAAGGGAATATTGCTAGAATTATCCCCTCATCCCCCTATATAAATAGGGACTCTCCCTCCTTGTAACACACACCTTTCTACACAATAGAGCCTCATTTCCACATCATATGTAGTGTAGTAGTGTCCCTCTAAGGTGCTCCCACCTATTGTATAAATTAGAAAAGAGGCAAAGAGGAGAGGGAAAGAGTGGAGGAAAGGCCGAGCTTGCCGGGTCTTTGTACACCGAGGCCAGGGCTTGTTGGATCTTCCTCAACTTCGTACCTCAATGGAACCGACTCATTCGTGAGTAATATCCAGGTGCTTTCCTTGGTATTTTCAAGTTCTCTATTTAATTAATTTCAGCGTTTACTTTATTTGCTTGTAGGAACTCCGTTCGACTGAATGCTCTAGTTTACACATGAGGCTAAAGTAGTAATCGTTAGCATAGGCGTGGCGCCTGGGCTAGTGGTTACCTGAGTTTGCACCCAACCCCACGGATAGTTGTGGTAGCCTCGGAGGTGATAGCTTCGACCAGGACTTTGCAATCCACCACGTTCGGGTTGGTGATTCGTAGAGCTGCAGGCAGCCTGATCACAATCACCCTTTTCCCCGGTGTTGTTGAGGATCGAAAAGGAACCGTTGCTCTGGAGTAAGCAAGTACAGTAAATCTGAACCTTAGTTTTCTAGTGACCTTGGGAGGACCTTAGAAAACCCCTCTTTACATACAAAAACATCTTTCTATCTTTCCTTCGGACAACCTTGATTCTTTTCTAGTTCACTTCTCGTTCCCTGTGGAAATACGATACCCTGGATAGTCCGGGTGAAAGCTACAATGGTACTTCTGTGCGCTTGTGGATTCATCTGCTCATGCTAAGATTTACCAACAGGCTTTCTAGTGCTGTTATCAAGGATACAGTCTAACTCTATTTATGGCGACGATGCTAAGAAACGCCAACAAACTTTCTGGCGCCGTTGCCGAGGAACAGTAGCTATTCTAGAATCGAACAAAGTGATCTGTGTATCCATTTTCCTTTTCCTTTTACCACCATCACACCCACCTTACCACCATCAACCATAAAATTTCCTTTCTACTTTACCAACATCACATCCACATCACCACCATCAAAAACCACCTTTCCTTTCTCCGTTTCACCACTATCACATCCACATCACCACCATCAACCACCACTTTTTTTTCCTTTTTCCCACCATCGTAAAAAATAGAAAAAACCTCACCTCCACCATCACACCACCCTTACTACAAGAATTCCACACCTATCCATAAATGCTCCACACCAAAGGGCAAGTTCTTAGAGCCACCACAATCGTCGAAACCAATCACAGCTTCTGGCTATGAACTTCGTCCTGGATTTATAGCCATGGTTCGAGAGCAATCCTTCTCAGGGCAAGAGGATGAAAATCCTTACAGCCACCTTCGGGAATTTGAGCAGTTGTGTTCTTGCACAAGCCTTTGATTGACGTCAAGCCCTCGGGGGAAAAGGGGAACGAACTCCCCGAACCCCCTCGGGGGCTGAGGCCCCTTCAGGGGATGATGGGCCCTCGGGACCCGAAGCCGAGACCAAGGCTGAGGCAATGGAAATCGACATCGAGATGGACGACGATGAACTAGATTAGCACGAACCGCTTCTTAGTTGGCTTGTTCGAGGGACCCTACCTCGGACAAAACCAAGGCACGACGGTTGGCGCGCAGGGCCAAGTTCTTTGCGCTGATAAGCGGGGTACTCTATCGATGCAGCCCCTCGAGCATTTTGCAGCACTGCATCCCTTTCAGCTAGGTGTTGATGGTAATTATTGCATGATTTTAAATCAGAAAAGAAACAAAGGAGACCCACATGTCGGACTAAAACATTGAATTCCACCGTGAAAGTACATCAAGAACATTCTAGAGAACACCAGAGACACGTCGGCAGAAGTGGGACCCAGTTGGCAGGTCGGCCAACCCTGCCAGGTCACCAATCCTTGTCCCCTTCGACGTGGACCTCTCCACCGCCTTTGAGGATCAATCTCCACCGCCCGTCGTAGTCGGGTTGATCCAAGGGCTACGGTTCATCCCACCGGCCTATATATACGGCCCCAGACCCCTCAGGGTTTCATATCAGTTGATCAATTTCAATAGAACAGAGCCAGAAACCATAGAATCATTACAGCTTCACCATCTAGAACATAGCTACATAGGTTTGGAAGTAGGAGGCAAGTTCTACTTGAATTCCAGATCTTGTCTGGAGCGAGGCTTCCCGGAGCCATCATAAGCTCTCTCTTGTATCTAACACCTCTTTTGAGTACTTTAGGCAAAGTTGATTGACATTGTTCTATTATTGATTATGTTCTCAGTCATGCTATTCATTGCTTATCTAGATTGCATACTATGCATAGTTAGGATGCATTCATATTCATACATTGGTTTATATAGCTCTCATTCATTGACATCTTGGATGGGTGACCAACAGCATGTAAGTATGGTGCTTAGAAGTGGTTTGTCTGCAAATGCACCTTATGTTCTGGGTTCTGTGATAGATCGCGGATGTGACACTCCCGTTGAGTCCTTTGTAGTCCACACCTCGAATGTAGGGGGAGTAGGAAGTTATTATTACTATAGAAGGCTGGATATCACTACAAGAAATCCTTCTTTTTATGACAAAATTCCTCATGATGGGGCCTGATTTTGTCATATAATGTACCATAATATGACGCAAAATTATGTGTCGTCATAAATTGATGACTTGGTTTTTCTGTCACATAAGGGTACCAAATTTTTTCAGGTGCCGGGAGCCGTTTGACGGTTATGAATTTATGACGATTCATACAGATTTTATATGACCAAGTAGACTGTCTCTGAATGTTTTATCAAATATGACGGCCCCTAACGTCATAAAATACCCTAGTAAAAGTGGACCCTTGACAATGTCTATTGGGCCTAAAGCTAGGCCTCGGCCCAGGTGAAAATGAAGAGCGAGCACGGGTGGAGGAGACAGACCGGGCCTAAAAAAGTAGGGCTAAGAGACTTTTTCTTTTTTCCTTTCTTTTTAAATTTTAATTTATAAATCTATTTTGAGTTTAAATTCAAGAGCTGTAAATTGTTCAAACAAATAAAAATGAAGAAATGTCCAACACCATCTATACTTCATGACTTTTCTACTTGAGCCATCTAGGTTTTCAAAAACTGGTTTGGAGCTGTCAAAATTTAAACTTTGTTAAATGAAAAGTTAACTCAAAGAACAAATGTAGATCTTGATGAGATTAACAAACTTGGTATTCATGACTTTTCTAGTTAAAACCATTTAGAGTTTCAAATATTAGTGTGAAGTGTCATTTTTTATATTCAACATTTGACTTAGTCTTGTCAAATGAGACACTAAATGACCTTAGCTCAAAAAATTTTGAATACAAAGGTGTTAGAACTCATCAAGATGTACAATTGTTATATAGGCCATTTTCCCATAGTAGAAAGTGTTAGTGAACCTAGTCACAAAATCATGAATCTCACAAAGGGTTTATGAAACTATGTGAGAGACTTGTCAACTTAGAACTAAACTTTCCTAACACTTTCTCAAATACAAAAATGACCTATATAACAATTGTAGATATTGATGAGTTGATCAAACTTGGTATTCATGACTTTTCTAGTTGTGTAACAGAACCTCCTAAGCTATATGGCCCACATGCACCTGTTGTTGTCCCAAAGACCTCCGACAGTCGTGCAGGTGACCCATATAACCAAAAAGGTTCTGCTAGGTTTACTCATAAACCCATATCTCTAATCAGGATCCGATTGCAAAGACTTTGCAGAGTACAACATTTCATATAATATATACAACTTAGAGTATAAGAGCGGAAGACTTAATAATATTACATAAGATTACGAACCAGTTGTTCGTACTTAAACATAAGTGTGATTATTACGAACCAAAATATAAGTAGTGGCAGTAGGGAAGTAGCTTATACAACATATATATTACATAAATATCCCTGCCCAAGGGATTAACTGATCACTCTCCATCGCTTTCCTCCTCGACATCCTCCTGGAACACGGTCATACAACAAGGTCCGAAGCAGACCTGGGGTGGCTGCTCACCTGCAACATGGGGTAAATAAACCCTGAGTACAAGGGGTACTTCGCAAGACTTACCTGACTAAAAAGTGGGGGAAAGACTCAGGAATGTAGGCTGAGGGGAATCAAGGAGAGACTTTTAGCAAGAATCAAAGTGTTTTGCCAAAAATCTTCCTATCTTATTTGCTACTTCACAATTTTACTTACATCAACACATAGTGATTCATCATGTCAAACCATTTCCATTCCTTCTTATTTTAATACCTAGTTCCAAACCACTTTCGGTGTATGGTCAGTGGATCAAGTCTCCATTATCAGAGGAGCAATGATGATTCGAATCAATTAAACCTAGCTGGGGATCCCTATCCACACTGCATATGTAACACCTAAGCTTGCATATGCCAACCCCGTCTACCACGGCTCCTCCAAACCTAAACCGGTCCTACGCCACCCGAGAGCACAACACTCCTGCAATCCGGCCCTTGGCCACGAGGGTGCACGCTACTCTCGCCATCTCTCCACTCCAAGTGCGTGGTTGTCGGTTCAAGAACTAGATTTGCCGGAGTCAGGGCTTCCCGTAGTATGTGGATAGTTTCAATTCTTGATGGCAGCAGGCCAACAACGAACGGTCCCTAATTGGTTCCGTTGGAGACAGTCAGAGACACTACATTGAGACTCCTTTCTCAATGCAAGTCTACTGCCCTGCCAATTTATTATCATATTATCATAGTATACCATCATAGCATACAAAATAGCATTTTCATAAAAGCTTAACTAATTATTAAGCAGGGCTAAGCATTTTATAAACATTTGCATTTAAATCAAGTGTCAAGGATGGTAATCAATTCATCAAGGATGGTAATGCAACAAGTAGGTGACAATCAACTCCTATCAACCTAATGCAGCAATTTAACTCAAGGTGATAAACTTTGTAAAACACAAGGAGGGGTTAAATGTACCGGGGCTTGCCTTGCATTGCAGGGAGGGACGGATCTAGATTAGTACCGCAAATATCAAAACCACCAACGAAACCTGGAGCCTCGTCAATAGCCACTTGCTCAATCTTTACCTCCTCGCTTTCGGTCACTATACGCGAATAATAATGCATGCTTTAATGATGGTGCGAAATGACATGATTAACAAATAGATTCAATGTTTATCTATCGACCTTGAGTACAACTTTCCTTCACGATAAAGTTGTAATGAAGTGGTTGAGTTGCTTGCGGGGAAACTTTCTGACAAATTGCAAGAGCAACAAAAAGAGCAAATGAGCAAGATGCAAGAAGAGTTAGATAAGATCAAAGAGACATTGAACAAAAGAATTGAAGATACGGCAAGCAAGAATGATAATGAGATAGTAGTTGAAGGGAGTGGAGATAAGACTCCTAAGGGATTCACAAGAATTCCTTATGATTATTTATCATCAAGCAAGAGTTCACACATGCCAGTTGTCAACCCTGGCAAGCCACTGCAATTTGATGGAGTAAGGTACAATGATTGGGCTCATAGAATGAGAATGCATCTTATTGCCGCAAGATGTTGGGAAGTTGTTGATATTGGAGTGAGAATACCCGAAGAAGGAAGTGAAGTGACAAATGAAGATTATATGGATGTTCAACTCAATGCTACAGCTGCAACATTGATCTTGCAATGTTTGACTCCGGAAGATCTCAACAAGGTTCATGGCATCGAAAGTGCAAAACAAATTTGGGACACTTTGAGGATCTCATTTGAAGGAGATGAAAGTGTGAGAACCTGGAACATTGAGTTCCTACAAAGTAAGATTGAAAACTTTGGATTAGTTGAAGGTGAAACCACTCAAGCTATGTTTGATAGATTCATGGCCTTGGTGAACAAGATTAGAGCTCTTGGTGACAAGTATTGGACGGACAACACAGCTGCAAGGAAGCTATGTAGAATGTATAGACAAAAGAACAACTTGTTAGCATCGGTCATTATGGAAAGAGATAACTATAGCACAATGACACCTCAAGAATTGCTTGCTAAGTTGAAACATCATGAGGTCCTAGAAGATGAAGAAAAGGAAGCATCCGGGCAAAAGAAGAGTATTGCTCTCAAGGCAACTCATGGTTGTGAGAGTTGTCAATGCAAGAAGAAGGATATTCATGAAGACTCTAGTGACAATGAACATGATAGTGATGTTGATGAGGATAAAGCTCTCTTGGTAAAGAACTTGAAGAAATTCCTAATGAAGAAGAAAGAGAGAATGAGAAGTGGTGGAAGAGGCAAGACATACAAGAAGAGGTTTTGCTATGGTTGTGGAGATGTTGGTCATTTCATTGCCCATTGTCCTCAAGAGAAGAAGAAGCAAAGGTACAACAAGAATGATGACAAGAAGTACAAGGGCAAGAAGAGAGGTGAAGCACATCCTGGTGAAGAATGGAACTCGGATGATGATAGTAATGATGAAGATAACAATGATCAAGAGAAGAAGAAAGGTGTTGCTACGGTTGCCATCCAAGAGGCTTCTTCTCCACCCAAGCTCTTCATCAACGACTCTTCACCAACATCACTCTTCACCGACACATCTTCATTACCTAGACTCTTCGCCAACCTCATTGACGATGATGACTACTACACTCCCGCTTGTCTCATGGCAAAGGGAGATAAGGTACCTCCTAACTCTCCCACACAATCTAATGATGGAAGTGATAGTAGTGATGAAGAAGATGACCAATATGCTAATAACTTGATTAAGAAATTTGGAAAAGCTGCAACCTCTAAAATCTTGTCATTAATTTACAAAGTTGAAAAACGTGAGGCATGCATTGAGTCGCAAGGTGAATTGCTCCTAAAGGAAAGGGAGAAGAACCTTGAACTTGAAGCAAGTCTCATTGAAGAAAAGGGAAAGGTTGAGAAGTTAAGTGTAGAATTGTCTTTAGCCAAGGACTCATATGAGCACTTGTCTAAAGAACATTCTATAGTTAATGACTCTTTAGCTAGTCTAAAGAATTAACATAGTTTGGTTCAAGAAGGCCTCACAAGCTTAAAAGATGAATATCAAACTCTTAAACAAAGCTACGAAACTCTTTAGAATAGCACTTCCTCACATAATAAAGAATCCGAGAACTCTAATGCCACAACTAGCCAAGGTTGTAAAAGGTGCTACAATGTTGATATAAATGCTTGTCTTACTAACCTTGTTGAGCTAGAAAAGAAAGAGAAGAAAATTCATAGGTTGAACTCAATTGTCAAGAATGGTTTCAAGTACAAAGAAAAACAATCAACAACCATTTACAAGGCATCAAGGCACCCCTCCATCAAGGATGGCATTGGCTATAATAGGTATGATGAAAATGCCATTGGAAGGAATATGATCAATGGAGTGCCTTGTGTGAAGTTTAACAAGAGTGTACCACTCAATGATCTTATCAACAAGGTCAACAATGTTGCCACCCCTCCAAGCAACCTTGCTAACAACAAGAACAACAAGAAGAAGCAAGTGGAGGTGCCCAAGCAACAAGTGCCCATTTCACGGAATCACGCTTGTGATTATATGTGTTGTTGGGGCAAGAATGGAAAGATTGTTGTGAAGTATGTAGGCGCCCTTGAGAAGAGGCAAATCTTAAGGAGTGTTTGGGTGCCCAAATCTTATGTGACTAACCCCCTAGGACCCAACTTTATTTGGGTACCTAAAACAAAGGCTTAAACTTGTTTTGTAGGAATATCACTCCGGCGGAACAAGTTGGGTGCTAGATAGTGGATGCACAAATCATAGGACCGGAGAGAAGAATATGTTCACCTCCTTTCAACCAATTGAAGATTCAAGTGAGAGGATCATGTTTGGTGACAATAGCAAAGGAGAAATCCTTGGTTTGGGTAAAATTGCTATCTCAAATGACAACTCTATTTCAAATGTTTTACTTGTGGATTCGTTGGAATACAATTTGTTATCCGTTTCACAACTTTGTGAGATGGGTTGCAATTGTCTCTTCACGGATAAGGGTGTGGAAGTCTTTAGAAGGAAGGATTGTTCTATTGCTTTTACAAGTCAACTTAAGGGCAAGCTCTATTTATTTGATTTTTCATCTAATAGAGTTGAGTCTAAGACTTGTTTAGTGGCAAAATCTAGCAGGGGCTGGTTATGGCATCGCTAGCTTGCTCATGTTGGGATGAGGAACTTGGCCAACCTTCAAA
Source organism: Eremochloa ophiuroides (assembly GCA_038502445.1). Classification (NCBI taxonomy): domain Eukaryota; kingdom Viridiplantae; phylum Streptophyta; class Magnoliopsida; order Poales; family Poaceae; genus Eremochloa; species Eremochloa ophiuroides. The sequence continues at coordinate 61,318,195 of JAHLJS010000002.1, forward strand.
AGGGAAAACACATCCTTGGACTAACAAATGTTTCTTTTGAGAAAGATAGGATTTGTAGTGCATGTCAAGCGGGAAAACAAGCTGGAGCAAAACATTCCCGCAAAGAATATTGTGACAACAACAAGACCACTTGAGCTACTTCATATGGACTTATTCGGACCCAATGCTTATCTAAGCATTGGAGGTAAAAAGTATGGTTTTGTTATTGTTGATGATTATTCTCGCTTCACTTGGGTGTTCTTTTGAAAGATAAAAGTGAGACTCAAGAGACTTTCAAGATGTTTGCAAGAAGAGCGCAAAATGAATTTGAAGTGAAGATCAAGAGAGTGAGAAGAGACAACGGGATGGAATTTAGAAACACCAACATTGAAGAGTTCCTTGATGAGGAAGGGATCAAGCATAAGTTTTCGGTTCCGTACACTCCTCAACAAAATAGTGTTGTGGAGAGAAAGAACCGAACACTCATTAAAGCCGCAAGAGCAATGTTGGATGAATACAAGACTCCGGTCAACTATTGGACGAAAGTGGTCAACACGGCATGTCATGCAATCAACCGCTTATATCTTCACAAGATAAGGAAGAAGACCGCCTATGAGCTTCTAACCGGTAACAAGCCTAAGGTGCATTACTTTAGAGTTTTCGGATGCAAGTGTTACATACTTAACAAGAAATCCAAAAGCTCAAAGTTTGCACCAAAGGTACATGAAGGGTTCTTACTTGGTTATGGTACTAACGAACATGGCTATCGTGTTTTCAACAAGACCACTAGGTCTAGTTGAAATAGCGGTAGACGTGACTTTTGATGAATCTGACGGCTCTCAAAAGGAGCAAGTCAATGTTGATACTTTAGGTAAAGAAGAACCTTCACATGAAGTGATAGAGAAGCTTGCAACCGGTGAAGTGAAACCTACTTGAAGATGAAGATGATGACACACAAGTGCAAATCAATCATGACTGACACGTGCATCATGGGTCAACCAATGCCCATGGTGATGCTTCTACTTCAAAGAGTCATGAATCAAGAGTACAAGCAACTCAAGATCCACCACAAGATGATGATCATGATAGAAGCAACAACAATGTCACCCAAAGTCTTGATTCTCCAATCAATCAAAGATAGTGATAGTGAAGATGATGGTCAAATTCAAGGAAGATCAACAATACCTCATCCAAGAGTGCATCAATCTACTCAACCAGATCATCCCTGTCGACAACATATTGGGGAGTATACAAAGAGGTGTAATGACTCATTCTCGTTTAGCTGCATTTTGTGAGCATTACTCGTTTGTTTCTCTTGTGGAACCTCTTAGTGTGGAGAAAGTACTCGAAGATCCGGAATTGGATGATGGAAATGCAAGAGGAGTTGAACAACTTCACTTGGAATGAAGTCTGGTCCTTGGTGGAAAAACCCAAGCAAAATGCGATAGGTACCAAATGGGTCTTTCGCAATAAGCAAGATGCGTATGGTGTGGTCACAAGGAACAAAGCACGGTTGGTGGCTCAAGGCTTCACCCAAATCAAAGGTTTGGATTTTGGTGAAACCTATGCACCAGTAGCTAGGCTTGAATCAATTCGTATATTACTTGCCTTTGCTACTCACCATGATTTCAAGTTATATCAAATGGACGTGAAAAGTGCATTCCTCAATGGCCCCCTATCCGAAGTGGTGTATATTGAGCAACCACCGGGTTTTGAAGATCCACGACATTCCAACCACGTATACATGCTTGACAAAGCACTCTATGGGCTCAAACAAGCCCCTAGAGCTTGGTATGATTGTCTCAAGGATTTCCTACTCAAACATGGGTTTGAGATAGGGAAGACCGATCCTACTTTATTTACTCGCAAAGTCAATAATGATATCTTTGTTTGCCAAATATATGTAAATAATGATACCTTCTGCTGCTAATATAGTAATAGGCCCTGGTGTCATCGAGGCGAACACTCAATTCGAGTTAAAGCCCGCATTGATCACAATGGTTCAAGCTAGCCCATTTTGTGGCAAGGCTCTCGAGGATACTAATGCACACCTCCAACATTTCTTGGAGATATGCAACACCTTTACCATTAAAGGAGTAAACCCAGACGTAATTCGTTTGCGACTCTTTCCTTTCTCCTTATTAGAAAAAGCCAAGCAATGGTTCTATACAAACCGAAATGATGTGGACACATGGGAAAAGTGTTCCAACTCTTTCCTAGTGAAATTCTTTCCTCTAGGCAAGACCAATGCTCTTTGCAATAAGATCTGTAGTTTCCAACAACAAACTGATGAATCGATTCCCGAGGCTTGGGAACGAATGCAAGAGTATGTCATTGCCTGTCCACACCATGGTATGGAGGATTGACTTTTGATCCAAAACTTCTACCATGGATTAACCCCTCTTGATAGAAGCCATCTAGATGCTACCGCCGGTGGAGCATTCTTTTCTCTTAAAGTTACAGATGCCAAGGCTTTGATCAAGAAGATGGTGTCCAATCAAGGATGGAACGAGGAACGTCTGTAGCCGCGCAAGCGAGATATGCATTCTTGAAAGGAAGCTGACATTATTGCAGCTAAAGTGGACCTACTGGCCAAAAGGCTAGAAAATTGCGAGAAGATGCGTACACCTCAGATCGTGCAAGCCATGGAGACTCACATGACATGTGAAGTCTGTGGAGAAGTTGGCCATTCTGGACTCCATTGTCATGAGACACATGAAGACCTCAACTTCATCAACAATGATAACAATTTTCGTTCTTCGAACCAAGGATGGGATCAGTGCTCCAATTCTCAAGGTAATACCTTCAATTCTTTGCAACGTCCAAACAACCAAGGTAATAACTACCCTTCTCTTAAAGATCTTGTCTATGGTCAAGGTAGAATGACTGTGCTGGCACAAAAAGTGGTCCTCGCGTTGAACACACCAGCGAAGCCGGAACGACCCTTGAAAGCAGACGGAGCTTTCGCAGATCTAGCTAGCTTCAGGCCCAGTCTGAGAGTGCCGATGACTCCCAAGCGTGCTAGTCAATTTGACCTACAATTGACAAGAAAAAAGATATAATCATTAAATACAAGGCAAAACCTACTGGTGTGTCCAGATAGTTCCAAATTTTTGGCCTTACAGACCCCGTTTGCAGGCTATCGACTAAAGAGTCGATATCCGGATGATATGAACCGATTTTCATGAAATAAGCATTATGACGTAAAACAACCGATTCATTTGCATCAATAGTGGTAATGACTTGCATAAGACAAGATATAACATAACTAACGCACAGATATCAAGTCAATCTGATTAAAACATATCTGAATGTAGAAACAGAGCGAAATCAGCTAATTAACCGATTCGGCAAATACGAGCAACACACAAGCATATAAGACGAGTAATGCTTAAATCTTTAAACCAATACATTTAACAGAATGTTTATAACAGTGGGAATCGAGCGGATCGAGGCAGCCATAATGTAAACTATGATTTAAATCTATCGATTATCGGATTCAAAACACTATTCATCTTATAACTTGAGTGCAACTCGTTCACATTCAAGATCTAAATCTATCGGCTATTGCGAGCATATTCTATTTATCAATGCATAAACATGAAACAATTATTATTCATTGAACAAATAGATCTAAAGATATGAAGCCGATATAAACAGATCAAGATTGGGCAAATTTGGTGAGTGATACATGCAAATAAACAAATAAAATCAAACATCACCGGTAACTTAATGAATCTAACTAAGATACCACTTTTAGTTAAAGCCGATAACTAATCCATGCACATTAACCAATTTAATCTAAGCCTTCGTCCACCGGATGACGCTAAACATTGATTAAGCAAGCAAACAAGCATGAATCGATAACTAATCCTTATTTGATCTAAGCCCACGTTCACCGGATGATGCTAAACTCATATCAAACAAGAATCGACCTTGATCTACAAAGCTCCCATATCCTCTGGATGACATTAAGGAGACAAAGCTTAGTAAGGCATGATGGTACTTACAAGCATGCTTGTCTCCACCGGATGACACTCAGCCCGTTCGAAGAAACTCGCCGGATTCTACTTTACTCCTACTCCTAAGGGTTTGGCCGGAGCCGAAAGGTGTGTTGTATTGATGTGAACGTACATATTACAATGGCCAGGGGCTTATATTTATACCCTGGGCTTGACAAGATAGAGTCCTAATCGAATTACAACTCAAAAATAGATATGGAAACTAACAAACTTTCCTTTTCTAAAGGTAACTTGGAGTCCAATCTTCCCTTTCTAAAACAGACTCCGAACGTGATCGCTTCCTAGCGCTGGAGACTCGTGCTGACGTCATCAATGGACTCTTGTCTTCAACCATGCCATCTTTGCTTCGGCCTAACAATGGATCCAGGACCCGATCGGCTATTCTCAGCCCTTCGCATAAAAGACTCTGCTTTCCGAAAATCGACTGTCTCTGCTCCTGGCATTGGCTATCCATTCCCAGTCCAAATTTTGGTGTAAACACATGCCCCCAATTTTGGGATAAACTTGCTTTGTTCCAAAATTAGCATTGAGTCTTAATCGATCTCCATCCTCAAAACGCAGCCGAAACCGCAATCTCCCGCTCATCACTCCAAAGCTTCGCACCAAACCGAAACCCTAACCTAGAAAGCTTCCGTCGCATTTCTCCTTAGGTTTCGATCCGCCACCTTCAATCAACTCAAGCAGATGGCGACTCCCTTTGAGATCCCCGAGATATGAATTTCATCGATCCGTAGTCTCCTTCACGAACCGTCGCCCAATCGGTCACATATGTTGTTCATCATCCAGGATTTGAAAAATGAGATCCTGATTCCACTGAGTGATGTCCCTTCTGCCTATTACTGGGTCCGATGGGCGATCCAAATCCCACAGAGTTCATCAGCAAGGAGACCAACCAAATCCCCTTCAGAAGCCCGCTAGTAGATGCATCTTCGTGGTCAAAGAAATCTTTCCGGAACTGGCCGAATATTCCCACCGGATGGAGAAACTGGTTCCGGCGGGTTTCAGAGAAGAAACAGGCAGATTGGGAGCTGCGCAATCTAAGCCAATGCCTTGATCTCTCACTCTGTCAGATGGAAAAGAATGAATCGCTTCTGATTTCTGCCAGCTACTTTTGGTCCAATTCTTTGAATGCCTTCGTGTTTGGAGATGGGCCGATGACCATTACCTTGGGTGACATTCATATGCTCACCGGCCTTCAAATTACCGGGACCTACCCGTATTTGAATCTTCTTTCCACAGGCGAAAAACAGTCCCCAAAGCTGAATGAATACAAAGGCTGGACCGGCTATGTCAATACTCACAATCTAACAACTCCAAATATCAGTGAGAAAGAGCACACAACATTTTTGATCATGTGGCTGGAGAGGTTTCTCTTCTGTGGTGCTTCTCTAGGACCAGCCTACCCTTTCAAGGCCCTTGCAGAGAAATTAGCCCAAAGAAACTCAATCCCTTTAGGTAAACTTCTACTGGGATTTGCTTACAGGCTGATGAGCTGAGTTGCCGGCTTTCTGCTAAAAGGTGAAGAGGTTCAATGCATAACAGGCCCCTGGTGGCTGATTCAGTTATGGCTCAACCTGTACCTGCACAAAATGGCTAAGCCAGACCTCCATAATATTAGCTATCGTTCCATCAACTATGCAGAGGAGGAGAAAAACAAGATAACCAGAGGTTGCCAAAACTTTGGTGAAGCTGCCTTAGCTATAACCATAGGTGTCAGCCGGGGCAGCATGCTTGAAGCATTTTGTAGGGGCCCAGGATGAAATGCGTTAACCTGGTTCCCCTATGAAGATGATGAAGAGTTCCTAATGCCTTATACCTTCAAGTTTAGCACAGGGTGTTCAGATAATGGGGCAACTAAAATTCTTAATTTGATCATAAAACCCTACATACTGCCAGTTGACTTTAAACACCTTCGAAGCGCAAGCAGCACCGAGCCCAACTGGCCTTCATATGAATTCTACCACCCCAATGTTGTAGCAAGACAACTGGGTTTTGGCCAACTGCCCCCAAAACTTCCATTCTTACACCTTCTGAAGCCTAGAGAAGAAATCACTGAAAATCTAGAAGCTGACAGAGTTTTTAAACTGGGAGCAGACCTGCCAATTTACTCAATGGAGCAATGGAGTCAAATTTCAGTCACCCATGAAAGATTCGACAACTGGTGGCAGCAATAGCATGCCCATCTATTTTGTCAGGCAATCCATGACAAATGCAAGGCCCTGGACAGCAGCTTCACTTCTGAATTTGCAGTAAGTGTTATCAACCGATCCCATCTAAACCGGTCATCTGTAATCTAACCCTTGCCAATGTAGGATCCAGAATCCAATCCACCAGAGCAAATCAATTACTATCCTTCTTGTCCGATTGCAAGGATAGGCTCTCAAGCCCCCTCACAGAAGAAGATGATGATGAAGGCTCCTGTTGTTATAACGACTGCTCCAACTTCAAAAAGGAAAGCCTCATCTAGTCTTCAGAAGGTGACCATTAAGAAACAAAGGTCCAAAAGGAAGCCTGCCCAGGTATCTGAATATCCTGAAACATTTTCTGCACCATCCATTAGTTACTTAACTAAAATTGGCTAATCACCAGGTGACTGCTCAGCTGATTTCAACACTACTTGAGAAACCTCAAATTGAAAAGCAACCAGGATCAACTGGCCCTCAAGACGCCGGCTTGGGTTCTTTAGGCATGATAGAGACTCAAGAGGAAACCCTTGAAGCACCCCATACTCAGGTATCCACTGAAACTACTATTGCAGTTAATGATTAAAACTAGACACATGATCCTGACTACCTGATTTAAAAAATACAGCCGAACAATCCTTCTTCTGAAGACACCTGGGGAAGGCTCGAGAAAGAAGGGACACCATCTCCAGGTAAGACAATTTAGCTGTTAACATCATTGTGTTTTCATTATATCATTGACTCTCACTTTTGTAGAAATCCAATCGGCTATTCCCACTCCGGCCATAGAAATATTAGCTGATACTACACCGAATGCCGAGAAACAAATGGCCACAGAGACACCAAGATGACTAGAGACCTCATTGGCTCTTTCTGCATCAGACACTGGGAAGGTAAAATCTTACCAGATTGGCCGATTGCTCTTAACATGCATCACCTGACAGAATCATATACCAAATGCAGGCACTGCAGATTTCATCTCCCAGCTACTCTTTTGATCTAGAAGAATGCTGTGACGAGGAAGAGCTAAGTTCCAGATCTCTAAAACTGTCAAAGCCAGATTTCAAAAATCGGCTAAGCGAGCTCCTTCCTCGGCTAGAGAAAAACTTAATTAACCTCGCTCTGAATTCTGAGCCAATTGATCAAGCTATCCAACTGCTTCAGTAACAAGCACATTCAATAGCCTTCAACCCCTTGAAGCAGCTCACAAAGCTCAAGAATGAAACTCTAAGGATCACATCTGCACATGCCAACCTGATAGAGCTAGTACAATTGAAGAACAGCAAACTGACCAACAAGCAAGAAGCAACTGGACTAGCCAACCAAGTCAAATCATTGAAAACTTCGATCAGTATAGCCAAGTCAGAGCGAGAAACGCTGAAAACCAAGCGTGATCAACTGATGAAGGAGCTTAAAGAAGTCAATTCTGCCATCACCCAACGTGAAATCACTTTATCAACCAGCACCATCGACATCAGCCAGAAAAGAAAGCAAGTCAGTGTCATGGTTGCTGATGGCAGGGCAATTCACCAGCGCTTAGCTCTTCTGAAGACGATGGCTGATGAAGAGCAAGCATTGATACAAGCCAACTAGGTCCTTCATGCTGAAATTATCTCAACCATTCGATCGATGCTAGTGTAACAGAACCTCCAAAGCTATATGGCCCACATGCACCTGTAGTCGTCCCGAAGACCTTCGACAGCCGTGCAAGTGACCCGTATAACCTAAAAGGGTCTGCCGGGTTTACAAGTAAACCCGTTTTCTCCGAACAGGATCTTAATTGCGAAGAGATTACAGAGTACAACATTTCATACAAATTATACAATTTGGAGTACAAGAGCGGAAGACTTAAAATATTACATATGATTACAAACTAGAGTTCTTAATTAAACATAGGTACGATTATTACAAAACCAAAATATGAGTAGTGGCAGTAGGTAAGTAGCTTATACAACACTTATATTACATAACATCACTGCCCAAGGGATCAAATATTCACTCACTGCCACTATCCTCCTCGACCACTTCCTCGAACACCGTCATACAGCAAGGTCCAAAGCAGACCTTGGGTTGCTGATTGCCTGCAACATGGGGTTAACAAACCCTGAGTACAAGGGGTACTCCGCAAGACTTACCCGACTAAAAATTGGGGAGAAGACTCAGGAATGCAGGCTGAGGGGAATCAAGGAGAGGCTTTTGCAAGAATCAAAGAGCTTTGCAGAAAAGCTCTCTAAATCAGCTTAACATTTAATCTCAAAGCTAGATTGATTCATTAATTATCTCATCATTAACTCCCTTTCCCAAATTTACCTAGTTCCAAACCACTCTTCGCTGTAAGTCGAAGGATCAAGTCTCCAATGACCGAGGAGTAATGATGATTCGAATCGATTAAGTACCCAGCTGGGGATCCCTATCCACACTGCATATGTAGCACCTAAGCTTGCATATGCCAACCCCGTCTACCACGGCTTTTCCAAAACCTGAACCGATCCTGCGCCACCCGAGAACACAGTACTCCTCTCCTCTCCAGGCACGCCGGCCATGAGGGTACACGCTACTCTCGCCATGTCTCCACTCCCAGTGCGTGGTTGTCGGTTCAAGTAGAGGAGCGACCGGAGTCAGAGGCTTTCCGTAGTATGTGGCTAGTTGCAAAGTCTTGGTCCAGTAGGCCGACAACGAATGGTCCCTAATGGATGCCATTTCGTTTTCTTATTAGACAGTCAGAGACACTACATTGAGATTCCTTTCTCAATGCAAGTCCACTGCCCTGTCGACTAATTATAATAGTACATAATTGTATACCCCTATCATACAAAATATCTTTTCATAAAAGCTTAACTATTAAGCAGGGCTAAGCATTTCATAAATATTTGCATTTAAAATCAGGTATCAAAGATGATAATCAATTTATCAAAGCAGGTAAATGCAGCAAGTAGGTGACAATCAATTCCTATCGACTTAATGCAGTAGATTAACTCAAGTGATAAAGATTTGTAAATACAAGGAGGGGTTAATGCACCGGGGCTTGCCTTGTTGCACGGCGAGGGACGGATCAGGATCAGAACCGCAAATGTCAAAACCACTGACAACTCTCGGGGCTTCGTCAGCGGCGACTTGCTCGACTTTCACTTCCTCGCCTTCGGTCACTATACATGATAATGATGCATGCTTTAATGATGGTGCAAATAACATGATTAACAAATGAACAAACATTAATTTAATAACCTTGAGTATAACTTTTCTTCACGGTAAAGTTGTAACCAGGATTTCACCTACAGTGTTATTGTTACATAATTAGTTCATTAATTATTTTTAACAGTCATAGAAAGCCACAATTAACATGACTTTCAACACTAAAGAAAGTGCTTAGGACCAATTAGGGTTTACTGGTCCTAAGTCTTCACACAATCCCAAAATAACACAAAAACCCTAAGGTGATTAATACTAAATATCATTTTTACTTATTTATTTAATTAGGGATAAATCACAAGTAATAAAACTTTATCCAACTGAGCTATAAATTTTTGTGGAGGTAGCTCACTGGTCAAAATAGCTACACAATTAATTTCATAATTTTTGAATTTATATTTTGAGCTATAAAAATCCTCGAAATGGCATTTATTAATTAAAATTTCCAATTTTATAGTCTACTAAAAGTGCTCAAAATACTTATATAATATTTTTCATAAATTCTTCATACCACAGAGAAACTATACTATTTATTTCGTGATTTTTGTTGCTATACAATAATTCCAAGGAAAATAACAAAATTCGTTACTATGCATTTATTCAGAAAAACAAAAAAAACTAAACTCAGTTGGTAATCTAGGCCGGCCCAGCTCGGCCCAGCTCAGCCTGTCTTCCACCTCTGGCTGCCTCTTCACGAAACAGAGCAGACAGGCAGGGCAGCACGCGCGCGCGGTGGCTGCCCAACGCTGAGCTCGCCGGCGGCCACCCCCCTGGCGAGACAGATCGTACCAGAGCCCTCCCCTTCACCACCGAACTGGCCCTATGCCCCTGCCCCTAGTCTACGCTCCCAGCAGAGGCCATCCCAGCGGCCATGGCGGCCCGGCCGCGGCGGCATCGGCTTTCCGGCCAACCGGAGCTCTCCCCGACCAACCCAACCGCATCAGAAACTCCCTAAGCTCACCTAGATTCTTGTGCGCACGCTAGTTGAAGCAGAAGATGGCTGGAGTGACGATCTTGACGACAACCGTGTCCTCGGCGGTGTGCTCTGGCGATCACGAGCTTGTTCTGACCTTCTTGAACTCCCAAAAAGCAAACCGACAGTTGCATAAGCTTCACCGATCGATGGGAAAACAAGAACGTGCAAGGAAACGACTGCTAGCTCACCGAATCGGTCTAGCTCCAACGAACAGCTCACGGCGGCGCTTTTGCCGGCTCCGAGGAAGATGACCAGGCTTGCGAACCTCCCGCGATGGCAAGCAGCAAGTTTGGGTTCTAACGGTGCGCAAGAACACTGCGGAGCTGGTGGCAAGACGGAAAGGGTGAAGATGGATTGACGACCACGAATTCGTCCGGCGACCGAGCACGACGGCGGCGAAGCGAAACGGAAAAAAGGGAGAAAACGAACTCGTTTTCGAGCTTAAAAGGAGGAGGTTAGTTCACAGGCGCGTGCCACGTGGCTCGGCCCTTGCCACGTCCCAGGCCGCGTGCCCGCGTGTGTTGCGGCGGTGGAGGGCGGCGACGACCGAAGCAGGCAAGCAGGGTGTCAATGCCCTGCTTTAGGATGTGGGATTTTTGCATTTACTCGCTCGCCGACGGTAATCACCAAATTAAACAAGATTTTGTGTAAGAAGTTGAAAAATGTCCAAAATATCAAATGTGCAGAATTTTGTGCTGCACAACTTTAGTATTCAAAATATTTTCAAATTCCAATTATTTTTAAAACTATGGAAAAGGGGGTAATTAGCCTTTTTCCAATTCAAATAAAACCTCAATTATTTATTGAACAAATTCAAATTCTGTGAACATCAAAGTTGTTCAGTTTAGTGGGTTCTACAACTTTCATTCAAAGACCAACTTCAGATTCCAAATAATTTTTGAACTGAAGTTTTAAATTCAAATTTGAAAGTAGTAATTCAGATTTAATTTGAATTTCCAAATGAAAACTTAAAAAACTTTGTATACCAAAGTTGCTCTACATAATAGGAGCTACAACTTTTCTTTTGGGACCAAAGCCCAATTCCTCATAGTTTTGAAACTAGGGTTTTAGCCCGGTTTAAGATTTTTAAAATTAAATTACTAGTAAATCAACTCTATTGCCCTAAGCACAAGCCCTTAGTAAAAAATAAACTTGTTCTTAGTTGATGCAGGTCAAGATTGACAAAAATTCATACATGTTGTGCAATGCTCATGATGACATGCTCAGTTTTAAGTGTTCCGTAACACAGGAGTGTTACAGCTAGCCTTGTAATGCTTTCCTATAAAAACTTACTTTGTACAATGAATATTCACTCTGTGTGTAGCCTCTGACAATTTCTTCCTACTTTAAAGCCGTAAATCAGCTATTTTTACCCGTCTACTCTAGAATCGGCTAAACAACCAGACCCTCTTGCCATTGTCTCCAAGAATCGGTCCAACCAGCCGATTCCGGGGTACCTATTCAAAATAACCGATTGAATGGCAACCGATCGCGCCAACTATTCTGGATTCAAGAAACGTGACTTAACTCCTGTATAAAATCCACCGCGCTATTTCGTCTCTCGAGGAAACCGCCTTGGCGCCTCCGTCTTATAAATATCCGCCAGGCCTGAATGAGCAACTGCATACGCCATCGGTCCTTACTCGCCCGGCCTTCCTTCTTCGGCTCCTCGTTTTCAGACGTAGTTCATCCAGTTTCAAATCCACCAATGGCTGGCAACGGAGATCGCGGCAAGCGCCCGGCAACCGATCCAGCCGAGGGCGACGAGCTCCTTCGTCGAATCCGCTCTCTGAGGTCGTAGGCCAACCTGCTGGAGACGATCCTGAGGTAAGATTACTGTTCATCTTGGCGCATCTACTCAAATCTAGAACTGATTGTCATCACTCTTGCAGCAATCCTCCAACCATCAGGGCCGGGGGCTTTGGAGCCACCGCCGGGCCTTCACCAGCCGCTCCTGCGTCGGGCGGCGCTACCCCTGTGGCCACCGGAGCCACCCCTGCAGCGGGCGACGCTGCGGGTTCATCTCGTGCGCCAAGGTGCTGGGCGACGAATCGGCAGCTGGTCATCTACAGCAGGTAAGCCGATCTGCATCTATGGCGTTGATTCTCGGCTTTCAACCCTGATACTCTTGGCCTACCGCCGTTCTTTCAGCTAGCAGCGCGTCCTCCACTTGCCATCGGGCGCGCCGATAGGCGAGTCCTCGTGAGTGCGTCGTATCGCGCCTCAGCCGATTCCTCAACAGGATCCAGCTTCCAGTGCCGCCTCTAGGGAGGGGTCCAGGTCCGGGTCTTCCTTAGGCTCAGCCAACTCCTACATCGCCGACGATGGCCGCCGCTTCCACCATCAGATGATGAAATACCATAACCTCTACTCAGAGGCTACGAAGGAGAATGGCCGGCTGCTTGGGCTCTGCAAGGCGTTAACGAAGCCCAAGCAGCCGCGCTTGTTGCCGCCGAGACCGAGGTGGCGAACATGCAGGCCCACCTCGCCGAGTCAGACACCGTAGTGGCGGGTAACTTTTTGGAGTCATCCCGTGATGTGTCGACGAAGATTCTTGTGCTAACTCCTTCGTTTCTTGTAGCCCTGACCGCGCAGCTGTAGGAGGTGCACATGGCCGCCGAGGACGCCGCCAACGTCGTCAACGCCCGCGGCGAGACGCTGGTGTACAGGCTCTAGGATGTCCACCACCGAGTCCGTCAGGTGGCCATGGCTGGCGTCCGTCACGGCGCCACCGGGGCTCTTGTGGCTGCACGACTCCGGTCCGGTATCGCCCTAGAGGCCATCGAGCCTGGGTTCCCGGAGGGCCAGGACATCAGAGAGGCCAGTGCCCAACTGGCGGCCTTCTTCCCCCATGCCGACGGGGTCGCGGTTGTCACCGACGCCGAAGATGTAAATATAATCAATAATCAAACTCTGTTGAGAACCATCAAACTGATCTTCATATGTCTCTTTTTTTTATTTTTTGCTCTAAAGACGATGCTTATCGCATCGGCTGTTACACCCCATCGAGGGTATTACAATTTTTGTGTTGAAGGCGACTCATTAAAATGAAATCGGCTATTACATGACTTCTATTTTTGTCCTGAAGGCGATCCTCTACTCAGAATCGGCTGTCAGAGCCAGATTCAACGAATTGGCTATCAACCCCTGACTGGAATGCTAGGGTAATATTTCTTTAAATACTCCCTGTTGATCGCCCTAGCAAATCTTCTCCCTTCCAAATCTTCAAGGACGTAGGCATTGCCGGGCGCACACTCCACAATTCGATACGGGCCTTCCGAATTTGGAGACCATTTGCTGAATCGACTGTCCTTAGTACCAATAGGCAATATAACTTTCCATACCACCTCTGATTCGACAAAACTCTTACTTCTCACCTTGGTGTTGTAATATTTGGCTACCCATATCTTGTTCTTCTCAGTGCACTCTAAAGCTTTGAGCTGATAACAATGTAGATCTTCAAGGCTGTCCATCATGATATCTCTATATTCACCGGCTGAAAGCTTGTTTTGTAACGTGACGTGCCGTGTTTCAGACTGGATCTCCCTTGGTAGGACAACAGTGTGTCCATAGACTAACTCATAGGGCGTGGCCTTGATCGATCCATGTTGCGCCATTCGGTATGCCCACAGAGCCTCACTCAATGTCGAGTACCACCTCTTGGGAGTCTGCTCAATCTTCTTCTTGATGACCTTGATTAAAATCTGATTTGAAGCTTCAGCCTGACCATTGGCTTGGGCATAATAAGGCGAAGGATTATAAATTTTGATGCCATGTCGTCAGGAAAGGTCAGAAACTCATCTAAAGTGAACATTGTTTCTTGATCGGTTGTGATGGTCTGAGGTATACCAAACCTGTAGATAATGTGCTCCTTCACGAACTCTATTATATCACCAGATGTAGCATTCTTCAGAGGCACAAGTTCTACCCATTTGGTAAAATAATCAGTTGCAACCAGTATCCACTTGTGACCTTTGCTCGATGGTGGATAAATTTGGCCGATCAGATCGATTCCCCAATCTCTGAATGGCCATGGCTTGATGATAGGATTCATAGCTGAAGCAGGAGATTTGTGCATATTCCTAAATTTCTGGCATTCTTGGCAACCCTTGAAATATTTGAAGCGATCTTCAAGCATTGTTGGCCAATAATAACCAGTCCTCCGGATGATCCATTTCATCTTGTGAGCAGATTGGTGAGCACCGCAGACTCCTTCATGAACCTCACTCATCAGCTTTGCCGACTCTTCTGCCCCGAGGCATTTTAACAGCACCCCTTCAACAGTCTTTTAGTACAAGTGACCATCTAGCAACACATACTTGATAGCCTTGTATCTCAACTTTCTACTGACTCTCTGAGAAGGATCTGCAAGGTAACTTGCTATCTCGCCCCGCCAGTCATCAGCTGATTCCTCGGCGTTGAAGATTTCTTGCATGGACCTGTAGCCCGAGGCGCTCTGTGCCAATCGATTAGCCTCCTGATTCTGAGCTCGGGGAACATGATGAAGTGAAACTGCTTTAAATCCTCTAATCAAAGCTTGGCACTGATCATGATAGCCTCTGAGCATGTCGCCTTTACATTCGTATAGGCCGAGCAATTGGTTGATGACTAGTTGTGAATCTTCAAAAACCTCAACTACATTGGCCTTTGCTTTATACAGAAGCTGAAACCCCTTCAGATCGCCTCATATTCAGCTTGATTATTTGTCACCGTAGGCCCAATCTAGAAAGCAAACTCAAAACGCTATCCCCGAGGTGATATGAGCACCACTCCAGCACCTCCACCTTGCTTGCAAGATGACCCATCGAAGAACATAGTCCATGGCGCTACGTCGACCAGACTGACAGTGCCTCCGTGATACTGGGTAATAAAATCGGCTATTGCCTGACCTTTGACTGCCTTAGCCGATTCGAACCTCAAGTCGAACTTAGAGAGTGCCAAGATCCATTTACCGATCCGCCCATTCAGGATTGGCATTGATAACATATGCTTGATCACATCCACCTTAGACAGCACCACACACTCGGCTGACAATGAGTAGTGCCTCAACTTGGTACATGAATAAAATAAACACAAGCACAACTTCTCAGTTGGTGTGTATCTTGTTTCAGGATCCAAAAGCCTCCTGCTCAGATAGAAAACTGCTCTCTCTTTTCCTTCAAACTCCTGAAAAAGGGCCGATCCAATCGTATGGTCCTCGGCTGTCACGTACAACTTGAAAGGCGTGGCACCAAAATAGGTGGAGATTTCATATACTCTTTGATCTCGTCAAAAGCCTTTTGCTGTACGTTACCCCATCTGAATTCTTGATCATCTTTAAGCTTCAACAGTGGCAAGAATGCAAGCACCTTCTCTGATAGATTGGCAATAAATCTTCTGATGAAATTAATCTTGCCAAGCAAAGACTGCTGCTCCTTCTTGTTGGTCGGAGGCACAAGTTGATCAATGCCTTTTCAGATCTTGCTATCAATCTCTATCCCCTTGCGATGAACCATGAAACCTAGAAACTCACCAGCCGATACCCCGAAAGCACATTTATTAGGATTCATCTTCAGCCCATGCTTTCTCGTGCATTCCAGGGTAGCCTTCAAATCGGTTAAATGATCTTTGTAGCTCTTGTACTTCACAACCACATCATCAATATAAATTTCAACAATCTTGCCGATCAACTTATGAAAAATATAATTCATAGCCCTTTGATAAATTGCACAGGCATTTTTTAAACCAAAAGTCATTACAACCCACTCGAATAGAACAATTGCACCAGGACACCTAAAAGCTGTCTTGGGAATATCTTCGTCATCCATGAAAATTTGGTTGTAACCGATGTTGCCATCCATGAAGCTGATGACCTGGTGCCCTGCCGCTGAATCAACCAACATATCGGCTATTGGCATTGGATAACCATCCATCAAGGTTACCCTATTCAAATCCCTAAAATCAATGCAAACTCATAATTTGCCATTCTTCTTATATACAGGGACAATATTCGATACCCATTCGGCGTATCGGCAAGCTTGAATGAACTTGGCTTCTAACAATCTCTCGAGTTCGGCCTTGATGTCAGGCAATGCGTCTGACCTGAACCAGCGCGGAGGTTGCTTGAATGGTCGAAATCCAGGCTTGATAGGCAGTCTGTGCTCAACAATTGATTTGTCTAAACCAGGCATTTCATAATATTCCTAGGAGAAGCAATTTTTGCATTCTTTCAATAAATCGATTAACTCCCGCCTAAACTCAAGGTCAAGGTTGGCGGCAATGTACGTTGGCCTTGGTCTGTCACCAGGTCCAATATCTACTTCTTCAAGTTTATCGGCCGATGTAAAGCCCTGTCTAAGCTTGCCCTCGGTGCCATCGATTGGATTCTCCATTAATAAAAAGATTTAGAGCCGATTGCCCCAACCGGCTGTTGACTCTCATCGTTGATTTTGATGGACCCTTCATCCCAAGTCTTGTTAGAAAAACAATCATGATCCCCGGCTTCCCGGTAGGCGGCATCCGCCATAGCAACACTCACCGAATCATCAGCCGGGACCACTTCAACCTCATCACCATGCCACTGGATCACACATTGGTGCATTGTAGACGGCACACAGCAATCCAGTCAGGCCCAAGCAGCAAACTGTACGAGCCCTTGCTGTCAATCACAAAGAAAGTGGTAAGCAGCGTCTTCTTTTCGACTATCAACTCGACATTGATTGCCCCCTGGGTGTTGGAAGAGTTGCCCTTGAAGTCCTTCAGCATCATGTCCATCTCGATCAAATCATCAGGGCCCTTGCCCAGCTTGTGGAAGGTAGTATAGGGCATGAGATTGACTATGGCACCACCATCTACCAGCATCTTGGTCATCGGCATTCCATCAACATATCCCTTGAGGTAAAGGGCCTTCAGGTGCCGATGCTTGGGCGGCTTGTCGAAAGTAGCTTGCTGTGCGAAAATCAACTTGGCGGTGCCCTGCTCAGACTCTGACTCATCAGACTCAGAAGATACATAACCTTTCCTAGCCTTGGGTGCCCTGAACTTAGCCGGAAGCATGAATAACATTTGTGCATTGGCTATTGCCTTTCCCTTGTCCTGAGAGGGCTTTTCTCGCCAGACTTGCCTTGGGCCTCCTTCTGCATTTAGCTCTCTATTCCTGAGGCACTGCACACGACGTCTCTGACTCCTAGTCAAGTACCTAGGACACCACTGGCCTTCCTGCCAGGCCGGCTCCTCGTGATCGACTAACGCTGAATCGAGCCGATCATGCACATCCCTTTTTCGAGCCAATCCTGCATGTCGTGCGAGCGTCCAAGCCTCTCATGCACAGACTGGCGGTTGGTTTGAGACTGCATGTGCTCCTGGTACTGATCATTGCACTCCGCGCAGTTGCGGATAGCCGGCAATTTCAAACCTTCGTTCTAGCAGTGTCAGAAAAAGGAGCAAGACCAGTGCTCTTTTTCTTCCTCCTGGCGGTAGGCTAGCTCTTTCTGATAGCGTGCTTCCTCTTCATCATGGGCCCACCTCCGGTACTCTTCTTCTTCAAGCTGTCTCTGGTGGCTCTTCTCCCTCTGCCTTCACCATTTGTTCAATAAGTTGTGAGAAGTCACCCTGGTCTTGCTGGATTCTCCCTGCTCAGGTCGGTTCCTGCTCTGCTCCCTGCTTTTCTTGATCATCTCCAGTTCTTCGGCTGTTATCTGCATGCCTGGATCAACCGACGCATTCCTTTTCACCCGATCAGAAGTCAGGACTCTTACCTTTCCTGCAGGGGATGTCACCTTGACCATGTTCTGGCCTTTCAGGAACGGGAATTTGTCAATCTTCATCTTCCCTTTGGTAGGACTATCAAACTTCAATAAGCCGCAAGAGATAGCTCTCTGGATCTAAGTTTTGAACACGCGGCACCCATTAGTGTCATGCGTATCACGGCCGTGGTACTGGCAAAATGGCTTTCCTTTCAATTCTTCAGGAGAGGGTTTGACGTAATCTGCAGGGAACATGATCTGCCCAGCACTGACTAGTAAATTGAAAAGTTTATCCAGCTTGTTGGTGTCAAAATCATATTGATCTTCAATGCTCTAGTTCTTGGGCACAGCTGTGGGCCTCTTGTCCTCCTTCAATTCGACAGCAGCAACCTCGTCCTCACCTTCATCTTCTGAATCAGAGTTGCCAATGTACGTGGTATGCTTGTACTTCATGTCCTTCCTGAAGGATTGAGCTTGCAACTCCAGTGCCGGCACCCTCTGCATCACCTGGCTGATATTGTTGAAGTCAGTGCCCACCAGCTTCTCTTGAATGTGTGGGAGCAATCCACCAATGACCAGGTGAGCGAGCTGCCTGTCCGTGAGGTTCAATAAATAGCACATGTTCCTCGTCTCCCGGAAGCGTTTGATGAAGGCCGACCCGGTCTCGCTGCTCTTCTGGTGCATGCTGGTCAGATCGAAAATAGTCTTTTCCCCAGTACCGGAGAAGAAATAGTTGTGGAACTTGCTCTCTAAATCTGCCCAGTTCAGAATCGACTCCGGCTCCAGAGTAGTGGACCAACTAAAAGCCGGGCCAGTCAACGACAGTGAGAAGACGCGGACCTTGTGAGCATCCTCATACGATGCCTCACCAAGCTGAGTAAGATATCAGCTAATGTGCTCCAAAGTGGACACGTGATCTTGCCCACTGAACTTGGTGAAGTCTGGCATGCGATACCTAGGATGTAGCGCCACACGATCAAACCACTCTACATAAGGGCGTCGGTATCTGATCGAGACTCCTGCCTTCATCTGCAAGCCGAATTAATCCCTGAGCATTGTACTCATCTTGTTCAGCAATTCATCTTGAGGCAACTGAGTATAACCGGGGTGTGGTGCCGACGTGAGATCACTATAAGTGTGCCCGATGTGATAATTTGGAGCTGTTGGAGGCATGTTCCCGGCCGGCACGTTTCCAGTTGTATTCATGTAAGCAGCGATCTGCTCAGGAGTGTAGTCTCTATATAGCCTGGGAGACACAGCTATTTTTGGAGCTGAATCCGTCGTCACATGGGGGTTTTGAACAGACGGCTTTGGCGGATTCGGCTGTTGCGGCGGAGGGTTAGACGTTCCGGCCGCTGCATTTGAGTTGGAATCTTCTGGAGGTATGTTGAAGTATGTTGGGCCCAACGATTCCGAGTCCTGCCTCTTGATGGCTGTCTTTATGATGTTGTAGAATGTCCACAGGAAAATGTTGTGATAATGTCCGGTTGCCTGATGCAAAGCTGACCAGATGGCGCTGAGAAGATAATCCTTGAACTCTTCTTCACCCTTGTCACTGTGGCCATGCAGGATCCACCTTGGAAAGGGATTCTTCTTCACCACTCAACCCTCATGGGTCTTGCTAAAAGACAGCAGGCAGGTATCAGAAAACTCCTCAATGAGCTGCTCCATGATCACAGCATCTTCAGGCTCGATCTCTTCACGCTCAACCCTGATGACGCCGTCATCCCTCGGAGTGTTGGCCGTAGCTCCCTTGTTCTTGTCCATGAGTGAAAACAGTCCCACCGGGCGTGCCAAAAAGTGTGTTGGCACAAAAAGTGGTCCTCACGCTCAACACACTAGCGAAGCCAGAACGACCCTTGAAAGCAGACGGAGCTTTCGCAGATCTAGCTAGCTTCAGGCCCAGTCTGGGAGTGCCGATGACTCCCAAGTGTGCCAGTCAATTTGACCTGCAATTGACAAGGAAAAGATATAATCAGTAACAACAAGGCAGAACCTACTGGTGTGTCCAGATAGTTCTGAATTTTTGGCCTTACAGACCCCGTTTGCAGGCTATCGACTAAAGAGTCGATATCTAGATGATATGAAACGATTTTCATGAAATAAGCATTATGATGTAAAATAACCGATTCACTTGCATCAATAGTGGTAATGACTTGCATAAGACAAGACATAACATAACTAACGCACACATGTCAAGTCAATCTGATTAAAACATATCTGAATGTAGAAACAGAGCTAAATCGGCTAATTAACCGATTCAGTAAATACGAGCAACACACAAGCATATAAGACAGAGTAATGCTTAAATCTTTAAACCAATACATTTAACTCAACATTTACAACAGTGGGGATCGAGCGGATCAAGGCAGCCATAATGTAAACTATGATTTAAATCTATTGATTATCGGATTCAAATCACTATTCATCTTATAACTTGAGTGCAACTTGTTCACAATCAAGATCTAAATCTATCGGCTATTGCGAGCATATTCTATTTATCAATGCATAAAGATGAAACAATTATTATTCATTGAATAAATAGATCTAAAGACATGAAGCCGATATAAACAAATCAAGATTGGGCAAATTTGGTGAGTGATACATGCAAATAAACAGATAAACTCAAACATCACCGGTAACTTGATGAATCTAACTAAGATACCACTTTTAGTTAGAGCCGATAACTAATCCATGCACATTAACCAATTTAACCTAAGCCTTCGTCCACCAGATGACGCTAAACATAGATTAAGCAAGCAAACAAGCATGAATCGATAACTAATCCTTATTTGATCTAAGCCCACGTCCACCGGATGACGCTAAACTCATATCAAACAAGAATCGACCTTGATCTACAAAGTTCTCATGTCCACCGGACGACATTAAGGAGACAAAGCTTAGCAAGGCATGACGGTACTTACAAGCAAGCTTGTGTCCACCAGATGACACTCAGCCCGTTCGAAGAAACTCGCCAGATTCTACTTTACTCCTACTCCTAAGGGTTTGGCCAGACCCGAAAGGTGTGTTGTATTGATGTGAACGTACATATTACAATGGCCGGGGGCTTATATTTATACCCTGGGCCTGACAAGATAGAGTCTTAATCGAATTACAACTCAAAAATAGATATGGAAACTAACAAACTTTCGTATTCTAAAGGTAACTTGGAGTCCAATCTTTCCTTTCTAAAACGGACTCCGAACGTGATCGCTTCCCGGCGCTGGAGACTCGTGCTGACGTCATCAATCGACTCTTGTCTTCAACCACGCCGTCTTTGCTTCGGGCCAACAATTGATCCAGGAACCGATTGGCTATTCTCAGCCCTTCGCATAAAAAACTCTGCTTTCTGAAAATCGACTGTCTCTGCTCTTGGCATCGGCTATCCATTTCTAGTCCAAATTTTTGTGTAAACATACTGATAGTATAAACAAGAAGCTCCATGCTAATGATAGGATGCTAGATAGCATAAATGCTAAATTGGATGATTTCTCTTCTGCAATTAAGAATCAACTAAGTTTCGATAAGATGCTTGAAACCTAATTAGCACAACTAGCTGCTGCAATTCCATCTTTTGAAAAAGATAGAATACTAGGAAAGCCTGAAACAACCATGGAATCTGCTAATCTTGTTACTATTAGTTATAATGGCTATGAACTAGATGGATGGAAATTTCCAACTAAAAAGAGAGATCCTAAAACCCCTGTCATATCTTGTTCTATTCAATCTCAAAAGTTCCATAATGCGATATGTGATCTAGGGGTCTAGCATTAACATCATGTCTAAAGAACATTATGAAAAGCTGTTTTACATTGAGCTAGTACCAACTTCTGCATATGTGCAATTAGCTGATCAAACAACTTGCTACATAGAAGGAGTACTTTGTGATGTTCTGGTAAAAGTAAGAAACAACTTTGTGCCTGCCAATTTTCATGATTTTAGACATGGGTAATAGAGACAACTTATCCCTCATTCTTGGCTGACCTTTCTTGAATACTGTGAATGCATGCATATTTGTTGCCAGTGGTAGCATGGATTTCTATACAAATGGGAAGAAAGAAAGATTTGTTTTCTCTTGTGCACCGCACCATGCAACTAACATGCAGAAAAATAAGAGTCGATCCATGAGGAGGAGAAAACCAAGAATCTAGAGAAACAAGAAAGACAGAGATGCGGTTAAGAAGGAACCATCATCCACAGCCTCTACACCGGACCCCGCTACCGTCAAAGAAGGACAAGATGAGAAGAACACATCGGTCAAGGAAGAACCTCCTTCCAAGGAAGGACAGCTGTGGGAGTAAGTATTCTATCTCTCTCTTTAATTACTGCATTGGCATATTTTCCTTCTTCGTGCATTAAATCAATTAATTGTTAGAAGCATGTTTAATTTCATGTCTTGCATTTAATAAAGACAATTTTAAAAAAGAGAGAATAAAAAATATATAAAATAAAATAAAATATAATATAAATTTGGTTCATCATAGTAGGAATAAAAAGCAAAGCCTAGTGATCATAATAAGATGCAAAAGAGGAAATAACCTGACCAAGAGGAGAATCCTATCACGAAGAAGAAGCTAGCTTGGGGGAGCCGTCGTCCTCGCCAAGGTATGGTTTCTAACCCCAGATCTTTTTTCTTAATTACTGTGAGTTATAATATGAAAAGTAATTCTAAATTCTTGCATAACAATAAATAAATGAAAATAATGATAAGAAAAAGAATATGATATGTCATTGTTGGAAATGATGAACAATTACTCTATGATGATTTGCAAAATCTTGTTATACAATCCTTCCTATGAAAATTTTGAGTGTGATATCTGAATTCGGTCTTAAGTCAAACACTATTGTGGGTTGCATGCTAATAACCTAAGTTATGCACTTGCAAGATTGAAATTGGTATAAGTAGAGCTTTACCTGACCTAAGAAATTAGTGAGAACCAACTAGAGATTTTGATTTATAAAATTCAAATTCTTGCTCGTGGTTCCTTTATGGAGTTAAAAACCTACCATCAAGCCATAGATCCACAAACAACTAAAACCACCAAAAGAAAGAGCTCTTGTCTGTTTTGAGCCTGCTTAGACCTTATTTGATCTAGGTAGAGAAACTTGTCATATTCTTTGATCAATATCACGTACACATTCCGCCTATGTATTACTTCTACACTGGAAGTATACATCTATGCTCCACACACCAATTGAGACAACCAACCACAATTTTGTCCTTTTGATAGATGGGGAGTATAGGTTACTGAAAAAAAAGAGAGCAAGTGCTCAAGGAAAACAAAAGATGACAAATGTCCCATGGGCACGTGCCCATATACTTGCTTCATTTTTTAAAAAAAACTATGTATTCAGTAACCATGCTCTCCCGTGTCTAAGGCAAAGGAATAAGTCTCAAGGAGCCCACCAAATAATTTACACTTGCACTTCTTGATGATTTTATATGACTTGTTGCTCCCTGTGATCTAAGAGTCCAATCTTGCAATACATTCAGTTCAAGTATGCTTTTGCTCCAATCCTATAAACCCCACATAAGCTTAGGATAGACATGAAAAGCTCCTTTGAGCTCTTGTGAGGTCCATCACACTAAGGAGTGGTTGAGGGTACCATTAAAGGAACCAAAGCAATATTTTCTTTTTCAAAAGAATAAAACCTCTCTAGTAAATGGTTTCACTCTTCCAAAGTAAGGGGTGAAGTATCTGTTTATCTATTCTATCTTGTTTTTGCATGACCCATGGTGAAAAAGCTATAAGCCCCATATAGTTAAGACATAAGATGAATTTCTGAATCATGCTCAATACTAGAATAGTGTTCGTTTGTATACAAGATCCTTGTGAATTATTATAGAAATTCTTGATATAACATTACCATGTTAAAACCACATCTTTGCTTGAGGACAAGCAAAAGGTTAGCTTGGGGGAGTTTGTTGATGGTCGCTAACACCCTATTTTACAGTCAACATTTCACCCATAATCAAGGTAAAACCACATGAAATGCAAAGAACTCACCTTGAAACTTACCTAGTACCACATGTCCTTGGAGAAATATTGTATGCAGGAAAAATGGTGAAAACAAGGAAAAACAAAGCAAGGCAAGACACCTCAGCACCTCAGCTAGCCAGACGGGGGGCGCCCGCCCCCTACATAGGGCGCCCACCCTATGTATGGCGCCAAACTACCATGCCACCTCACGGATCCGTATGCCATCCTCTCAAATGGCCTGTGGCACGTTGAAACAACATCAACGGCTCAGATACAAGGTATGAGGATCCGATGGCCCTATCAACAAAGCACCCGCCCTATTGTTGACAGTGGATACACCATAAAATTCCACATTCAAACACCATCAACAGGCCTCGGATTCAAAGGAGAATAAACATATCATGAGCATATTTTATCAATAACTAGTTCCACATGTACTCTTAATCTTGTGAACGCAGGGAAGATGAAACAGAGCAGAAATGAACACTTGGAGCCTAATAATGTGGTTCGGCCGAACCATGTATTTGGGAACCAAGTCATCACACATCAAGACATGGTGCAAAACATCACTTGGAAGAGAGGAGAGCCAAGGGTGGGCCCACCCATGGGTCGGCCGAACTTCCCATGGGGCCCACCTAGCTCTGGTGACGTGGCAGGATCCGTGTGACCTTCTACTCAGCTCATTTCAGCCCTCAGATCAACATGTGTTTCCATTCAACGGTTGAGAAGCAAAGCACAAGGATTCAACGTGACAACAAGCAAACGAAGTGGAACCAACACAAGGGTACAGTCTGTGATAGATGGGGACCACGGTGGTGGGCCCAACACACCATGTGTGGGTTGGCCAAACCACTACTGGTGGACCCAAGCCACCTACACCTTCCCTAACATGCGGGGACTCCTTCTAGAAGACCCTGGCTAGGCCCACCTGTCATAGGTGGGTCGGCCGAACCCCCTCGTGCCCAGCCAGGTTGGTTGGCCTCCACCGCCTTCTAGCATGATGTCCAGATGATGAATTCACCTCTGCTGTCCATCTTGAGGCAGGTAATGAGGCGGTTCATCCAAGGGTAGGGAGGCAAGGAGCACGCGGATCGCTGACGTGGCACCCCCTCACTCTCCCCTATAAATAGAGGCTGCCTACTCCTCTCCAAGACACACAAGACACCCAAGAGTCACAAGTCACAAGAGTTCCACTCTTTAGTAGTAGTATTAGTCTAGTGTGGGAGTTAGAGTCGAGTTGAGCTACGCTCGGAGTCTCCGGAGTCGTCTGCTGGAGAGTTTGGTATAGCTCTTGTACCTTTCGTTCTGTAAGACTTTATCTTTATCAATATATTATCTTTACTTTACTTTACTAAGTCTCTACTTAGTGCATTACTATTCTTTATAGTATTGTTGTGTTTTGTCTTAACTTATAGTTGAGTTATATTGGATAGTGATCCGGTAACCAGCTCACGTGTGTAGTTCATCGCCTGTCATAGGGTACTTTAGTTGTTGGTACACAACTAGAGTAGTAAGGCTTAGTGTAAGAGTGGTGCTTAGACTAGATCTTGCCTTTGAATGCCGCTTGTCGCACGGATTGTTTGTGGGTGCTAGCAGGTGGTGACAACCCTGTCTAGTCTTAGTATCCCTCCATGTGTTTTAGGCAAGTTCTTAAAAGGTAGGCTCCCATAAGAGAATAGCTGCTTCGGGTAGAGGTTATATCACCTACTATCTCGCCTATCCCCTACACACCGGAAGTAAGGTAGCTGTCTTAGTATAGTTCATCTATTTGATAAGATAGTTCACAAGAGTAAAGTAAGTGTCATAAGAGTCTTATACTCACTCGTTGTCCTCCCACCTAGCTATACTCTACTAGTTATCCTTAGTTATCCAAAAACCTTGTCGTGTCTTGGTGTCGTTACGCTTTCCTCTATATATCGATTTACCCTCCTATCACTAGTTGTTATAGACTTAAGGATCTCTCTCTTTTTATTAATTATTCTTAGCAACCGCTTTCCCATGGGATAAAAATAAATAACGATACCTTGGAATACTCCCGGGTGATGTGCTACAACGGTATATTCTGTGCGCTTGCGGAATTATCCAATAGACATAAGAAATACCACAGGCACTTCTGGCAGCGTTATCAGAGATAGCCTAACACCCTGTCTCTGGTGGTTGCGCTAAGAAGTGTCAACTGAGCATTTCTGGCGCCGTTACCTGGGAAAGCATCAGTCTAGGAATATTAATAAAAATTGAATCTGGAGTCTACTATCAATTCAGTTATCGATTAGTGTTAGGGGCTTACCCCTGTCTATGTTTCTCGCTATCGTGAAGCTGGACAGTGCATGAACGGTTTCGAATTGCTGTCAAATTTCATTGAAGATCCTGAGCAATTGTTGAGAAGAACTAGACGCTGTCAAGTTCCACCTCAAAGGTTCTTCTCAAACCTGAATCCATTCGAGGAAAGAGGCTCTGCACTATCAACCGAGGAAGCTATGGCCCAAAAGACCATCTCTGAGCTCTCTGCACCGTCGGCTGACAACATTGCCACCGGTCCGTAGCTCAACTTGGGGATGCTACCTTTGAGCTTAAGGAGCGCTTATCAACATGGTGCAAGCCAATCCATTCTGTGGGAAGCCACATGAAGACGCCAATGCCCATCTCCAGCACTTCCTGGAGGTGTGTGGTACGTTCACTATAAAGAATGTCCCGGCTGACGCCATCCGTCTTCGCCTGTTCCCATTCTCACTGCTTGGGAAGGCGAAGCAATGGTTTTATGCCAACAAGAATGAAGCTACCACCTGGAAGAAGTGTGCCAATGCATTTCTCAAGAAATTCTTTCCAATGGGCAAAACCAGCGCTCCCCCTGGAAAAATCTCAAGCTTCCAAGAGCAAGCTGACGAGACGATTCCCTGAAGCGTGGGAACATCTCCAGAAGTACGTTCGTGCTTGTCCTCATCATGGAATTGAAGAATGGCTCCTAATCCAAGGTTTCTACCATGGGCAGACTGGATTAGCCCGTAGTCACCTTGATGCTGCCGCTGGAGGAGCATTCCTGCAACACAATGTCAAGGATGCCAAAGACCTCATCGAAAAGATGGTTATCAACCAAGGATGGAATGAGGAGCGTCTCTAGCCCAAGAAAAGGGGTATGCACACCATTCATGAGGTGGACATGCACTCAGCAAAAATGGATCTCTTGATGAAAAAGATTGAGGAAGGTTCTAAAAAGGAACAAGAGGCCATTCGAACCACTGCCACCGCACGAGCAATCGAAGCTGACCCATGGTGCGAAGTATGTGGTGGAGAAGATCACTCGGGCAACAATTGTCCCGAGACGAAGGAGGAAGTGATCTTCATCAACAACAACAACAACAATGGGTATCGACCCCAGCAACAAGGAAGATGGAACTCACGCCCCTTCTACTAAGGAAACCAAGGTAATGGTTACGGCAATAATTTTAATAATTCTTATGGTAACCAACCTTCTCTTAAAGATCTTGTCTTAGGCCAATCTAAGATCAATGATAGTATAAATAAGAAAATAATGGCTAATGATAATATTCTTGAAAATCTTAGTGAGAAAATGGATAGCTTTAACACTGCTATGAAAAATCAATTGAGCTTTAATAAAATGCTAGAAACCCAATTAGCTCAAATAGCAGCAGCTGTCCCATCCGTCGAACAAGGTAAGATCCCCGGGAAACCTGAGAAACCAATTGAGTGTGTTAAGTTAATTTCCACGAGGTTTGGTAAGCCTCCGGGTAGGCAAAACCCAGGTTGTCTTCTTGACCCGCCATTCATGGCCAAGAAGAGTGACCCCGGCTATCCTACCATCACCTGCGAAATCAGGCCGCGCACCTTCAACAACACCTTCTGCGACCTTGGATCTGGAGTAACATCTTGTCCAAGGTAATATATGATAACTTGCTAGGGGGACCTTTGTACCCCACTTTTGTCAAATTGCAGATGGCCGACCAATCAATCCGGTTCCCCAAGGGATTGGCAAGGGATATCCTTGTCAAAGTTCAAGATGAGTACATCCCCGCCGACTTCATCATTCTTGACATGGGGGCCAATGACAAAGTCCCCATAATCCAGGGAAGGCCGTTCCTCAACACCGTGAATGCCATCATCTATGTGGGATCCTGGCCAAGTCCACTTCCAACTCCTAGGTAAGAGAATTAAATGTCCTTTCAATGGTTATAAATCAATGCAACAGGCAAGGAAGAATCTGTGGAGAAACAAGCCACATTATGCACACCACCGAAAGAATCAACCACCAAGGACCAAAAAGGCCGAATTGGTAAGTAAGGCTGAGGTGATAAACAAAACTAACTCCGCCGAATCACAAGCGTCAACCAAGAAGGAATCGTGGAAGAAAGAGGTGCGATCATCACGGTCCCCATCTCCGGGACCGATCAAAGTACCCAAAGAATGAACCCGAAACGGAGAGGTCCTGCTCTACGGACCTAAAACATGGAAGCCCTTGCTGGTAAGTTAAATCAGTATTTACCTCATATTTAATTCCTGCATTTCAATTTTTGCATTTTCTTCATTGCATTTCATATTTAAATTTTTCAATAATTTATTTCGACAAAATAAAATATACAAATGAATAAAACTTAAGAATAAATAGTAGTGCTGGTGTAGTGTTTCAGTTCCTGAATTTTGAGCACCATCTCCTTTTGAATTTGGCCGACCACATTTGGTTATGACCACTTTCACTTGCTCGAAGGAGAATCCAACATCCAGTACTATCCAATTCTGAAAAGTGGACACTTTGGCATGCATTAGTGCTCCCATGGTCCATGGGAATCACTTTAAACATGTTTTCACTTTTGTCATACACCTTTTCTCTTTCATCAAACACTAGACAAGGGAATCTCTGAAAATTTCAAAACTTTTGGTCCACCACTAGTCTCTACTTTTCTGGACACACTGTTTAAAGCTGAAAGGGGACAAAACCTAGGTTCGGCCGAACCAGGTTCTGGCTCCCCTCAAGATAGTGGTGTTTGAATTCAAATAGATTCCCTGTCCAAAGATAAAAGCAACACTGAACCAGTCATAAGTGGTTCTGCCGACCCATAATTGAGGTCCTCTCTGCAGAGTTGCATTTGAATTCAAATAGATTCCCTGTATAAAGGCAAAAGCAACTCTGATCATGTCATAATGGGTTCGGCCGACCCATCAATGAAGAGCTGACAGCAAAGTTGAATTTGAATTCAAATAGATTCCCTGTCAAAAGATGAAAACAACAAAGACCTATCCTGGGGGGTCGGCCGAACTGGCCATGGTGGCCTAGCCACCAGCCCTTCTCTCCCTATAAATACCCTTGCATTGTGTGCTCAATTCCACACACAAACCAGCTGAATCGTCTCGAGCACTCAATCTCCCTTCTTCTCTCCATTTGAGCAAGTTCTTTCTCAAGTTTAGTTTAAGTTTAGCCGCTCAAACCAAAAACCCAAAAATATTGTAGTAGTAGAAGCTTGTCTCACTCTCATCTTTGCTCTCAATATCTTGTTTGTGGAGGTAACCATACCCCGCAAGGACTACTAACAGTGGGATAGCTAACGCTAATCCCTGTTGTTGTAGTGTGTTCTTGTGTGATCTTATTGTTGTAGGATGAAGAAGTTCTCCTCCGCACTCAAGAAGGCCAAGAGTGTCGTAGGGAGTTCCTCCTGATAATCCCGCCATGATGAAGATGAAGGAAGAGAAGCTCCACCAAGACGAAGCTTTGGAGTGCCTTCCGAGAGGACGTTCGACCCCGAGAGCGGCCTCATGCTAAATCAAGAAGAGTACCAAAGGTATACCTCCATCCGACACCGAGGGTATGAACATACCGGCATCATCGACCCTGTCCTTTTGGACAGCATAGGTATGACCGTGGAATTTAATACTGTTTTCAATACAATCGGGTGGGGAAGTTTTGGGAAGTGCAAGAACTTGGAATAGAAAAGCTCACCATTGAATTTCTATGCTCTTTACAAGCCACTGAAAATAATGTCTACTTTCGCATGTTCAACCAAGAGTATAATTTAACTTGGAGAGTTTTTAGCATGGCACTTGGTTTTGATAATGACTGTCATCTAGACCTTGTTAATGCAACAAGAAGATTTGATAAAGCTGAATTTTGAAAAGCTATAACAGGGTCTAATGATTGCTCTGATCCTAAAACTGATGAAATCCATAATCCTACTTTGCGCTTGATCCATTATTGGATGGCCATTACTTTTCTTCCTGGCTCTAATGTGCAAGTTCTTTATAATGATGAATTAAGACTGCTCTATGCCATGATAAAGAAAAATAAAAGTTTCACCTGCTAAGATGCTAGTCCACTTTTGGCTTGGTATTTTCCATAGAAGCGAGCCCATATTCTTTACTTCTTTTATCACGCGCATTGCTGAATCAATGGACTTGCTACATGGAAAACATTACTTTGAATACATTGCTTCTCCTAGAGATATTGTAACCGAAGATTTCTTCATAAGTATTCAAGTCCTAAAAAGAGATGAAAATGGTGATATAAAAATGATTTATCCCGGCCATACAGCCGAAAATCTCTCTCCCATGTAAGAGGCGTCGGTTGTATGCGCTGCGCACACTAACCATAAATTGGGACTGAGAGGCAAGAAGCCAAAATATTGCAGGATCAAGAAGGGTGACAAGGAGCATGTCCCAAGCTGCCCAATTTGAGCAAGGTGGCACATCACGAGCTGCAGGAAGATATGAAGAAGAAGGCGACGAGGCAAGTTCCATGGACATTTCAAGGTCCACGGAACGGCCACAACAGCACACTCCAAGAGTGCGCACTCCCCGTCCGTCCACACGGGCGAGGGGCCGTCGAAGCCAAGGATCAGAAATGGACCAACTCATCAATGATATGGGTGCAATGCAAGTTGAGCAAGATGCAACTCTGAATATGGCACAACAAAATGCCCAACTATTGCAAGCTATCCAAGACGAAGAAGCACAACGCTGGGCGGGATGGTTCCAATACTACCCGCCACCACAATGAGCAAAAGGACAAGCTTGGGGGAGAGCCTCTCCCCCACCAAGGTAAGAATTCTATCCAAGCTCTTTACATTATTTTAATTTATTGCCTATATAAAAAAATGCGTAAGATAAAAATACCAAAAATATTTCCCTTAAATCCATATGTATCATGAATGTTTATCTTCCTCATGGAAATGATGAATAGTTGCTCTGTTAATGTTTCTTTAATGCCTAGTTTACAACTTAGTATTTCTTTGAGTATGGATTACTTGGCTCATTTAAATCATCATGAACCTGAAAACTTTATGGATGCTAAGTGCTAGAACTAAGTCTAAGTTGTTGTGAGATATGATATGGTGAAACAAGAGTTGCTATAATATTGTTCTAAGCATGCATGATTACTAGAGACTTATTTCTTAAATCAATCAAAACCTTATTGTTCCCCAATGGTGATAAATTTCTACCACAGCCATATATGCTATACATGTCTAAAACCTTCCACTTAAGCTATTTGCTTTGTATTGAGTGTTGTCAAGTCTTGTTGACCCTTATTGAGAGTCTTATCATGCTCCCAAGATCAAGATCACGTACACACCACATATATGTGCTGCTTCTACACTGGAAGTACGCAACCACATGCCTTTCATTTCCACCAAATAAATGCTCCATGTGTTAAAGATATAAAATATCTCTCTCATTTAATTTGGTAGAAGAGACAAAAGGCTATGCAAAATGAAAACAGAAATGGGCACAAGAATGTCCATAGAAAAGAAGAGAAAAAATATATATATGAGCAAGTCTAGGCTCATGAATAAAGAAAAGAAAATGATAGCCATGTCTCTAAAATTTATTAGAGAGAGATACAATTAAAATAGAGGAGCATTATATTCCATCATCATCCACACACTTGCACATCTTGATCTAAGGGCATGACACTTCTCTCTTTGGATCCAATCTTTGACTCTACAACATATGCAAAGTAAGTATGCTATACTCTTTCATTCCTACCTTAAGCTCCACATAAGCCATTTTTAGAAGTAGGATGATAAAGAGAAGGCAACATTTACTTTGTGCCTTGGTAAGGAATCATACACTATTTGAGCGACATGAGAGAACCATATGAGGAACATTAAGTTGCTAAAACCTCCAGTATGAAACTTGCAAGGAATGAGAAAAGTAGTGCTCAAGTTAAACTGTTCTGTCTCTCGACCACCTAAGGCAAAGGAAAAGTCATTAGCACCATAAAGGACTATGGTAAAATGGGTGAATCTTTATAGCCAATTTTTCCATTCAAAAGAGAAGTATTTAGTTGTGCTCATGGTATTATTGAAACATGAACATTGTAGCAACTCCTGATCCACCGAGACTAAGTTTAATTATTTGCTCGGGACGAGCAAAACTTAAGCATGGGGGATCTTGTTGACGGTGGATATACCATAAAATTACACATTCAAACACCGTCAACAGGCCTCGGATTCAAAGGAGAATAAACATATCACGAGCATATTTTATCAATAACTAGTTCCACATATACTCTTAAGCTTGTTGACGCAGGGAAGATGAAACAGAGCAGAAATGAACACTTGGAGCCCAATAATATGGTTTGGCCGAACCATGTATTTGGGAACCAAGTCATCACACATCAAGACATGGTGCAAAACATCACTTGGAAGAGAGGAGAGCCAAGGTGGGCCCACCCATGGGTCGGCCGAACTTCCCATGGGGCCCACCTGGCTCTGGTGACGTGGCAGGATCCATGTGACCTTCCACTCAGCTCATTTCAGGCCTCAGATCAACATGTGTTTCCATTCAACGGTTGAGAAGCAAAGCACAAGGATTCAATGTGACAACATGCAAACGAAGTGGAACCAACACAAGGGTACAGTCTGTGATAGATGGGGACCACGGTGGTGGGCCCAACACGCCAAGTGTAGGTTGGCCGAACCACTACTGGTGGACCCAGGCCACCTACACCTTCCCTGATAGGTGGGGACTCCTTCTAGAAGACCCTGGCTGGGCCCACCTGTCATAGGTGGGTCGGCCGAACCCCCCTGGTGCCCAGCCAGGTCGGTTGGCCTCCACCGCCTTCCAGCATGATGTCCACGTGATGAATTCACCTCTGCCGTCCATCTTGAGGCGGTAATGAGGTGGTTCATCCAAGGGTGGGGAGGCAAGGAGCACGCGGATCACTGACATGGCACCCCCTCACTCTCCCCTATAAATAGAGGCTGCCCACTCTTCTCCAAGACACACAAGACACCCAAGAGTCACAAGTCACAAGAGTTCCACTCTTTAGTTAGTAGTATTAGTCTAGTGTGGGAGTTAGAGTTGAGTCAAGCTACGCTCGGAGTCTCCGGAGTCGTCTGCTGGAGAGTCTGGTATAGCTCTTGTACCTTTCCTTCTGTAAGACTTTATCTTTATCAATATATTATCTTTACTTTACTTTACTAAGTCTCTACTTAGTGCATTACTATTCTTTATAGTATTGTTGTGTTTTGTCTTAACTTATAGTTGAGTTATATTGGATAGTGATCCTGTAACCAGCTCACGTGTGTAGTTCATCGCCTGTCATAGGGTACTTTAGTTGTTGGTACGCAACTAGAGTAGTAAGGCTTAGTGTAAGCGTGGCGCTTAGACTAGATCTTGCCTTTGAATGCCGCTTGTCGCACAAATTGTTTGTGGGTGCTAGCAGGTGGTGACAGCCCTGTCTAGTCTTAGTATCCCTCCACGTGTTTTAGGCAAGTTCTTAAAAGGTAGGCTCCCATAAGAGAATAGCCGCTTCGGGTAGAGGTTATATCCCCTACTGTCTCGCCTATCCCCTACAGACCGGAAGTAAGGTAGCTGCCTTAGTATAGTTCATCTATTTGATAAGATAGTTCACAAGAGTAAAGTAAGTGTCATAGGAGTCTTATACTCACTCATTGTCCTCCCACCTAGCTATACTCTACTAGTTATCCTTAGTTATCCAAAAACCTTGTCGTGTCTTGGTGTCGTTACCCTTTCCTCTATATATCGATTTACCCCCTATCACTAGTTAATACTAAGTTGTTATAGACTTAAGGATCTCTCTCTTTTTATTAATTATTCCTAGCAACCGCTTTTCCTTGGGATAAAAATAAATAACGATACCTTGGAATACTCCCGGGTGAAGTGGTACAGCTGTATATTCTGTGTGCTTGCGGAATTATCCAATAGACATAAGAAATACCACAGGCACTTCTGGCGGCGTTATCAGAGATAGCCTAACACCCTGTCTCTGGTGGATTGCGCTAAGAAGTGTCAACACCTATCCAAATTGAGTGCCACATCCACGATCCAAGGGAAGGTGTCCAAGAGTCATCCAAGCCATCAAATGAAGTCGGTTTTCATCCAATGGTGATCGAGTGATGTGCCATGGATCGAAGGACCCACATGTCATCCTCCCAAGGTTGCAAACCGCCAATCCTGAGCTCCAACCGACCTTGCAACTGCCCTTGAGGGTGAAGGAGGTCCGTATTATGCAAGGCGGTGGATCCAAGGGGGTGCCTGCTCCCTTAGGAGGGTACCCGCCCTACCACTTCGTGCCACAGACCTCCAGGACCCCTACAAGTACCCCTGGAGCACTCCTACAGTATAAATAGGACTTGAATCCTCACTTTGTAAGCAGAAACCACTAGAAGATCACTAGCAAATCACTAGAGATTTAGCTCAAAGTTAGTAGTAGCTCTCTCTCTCTAGCAAAGCTCTGCTCTTAGGAATAGTGCTAGCTAGAGAAGAGTAGAGTAGAGAGAAGTCCGGAGAAGGAGGAAGTCTGTGGAGGAGCCGGGCTTGTCGGTGACCTCCTCTGCGGTGTTCTTCACCCTTATCGGTAATAAAGATCCCCTGCTTCATTTACTTATTGTCATACTTTAAGCAGTTGCATACTTGTCTCATTGCTTGGTTAGAGTGCTCTAATTCCTTGGCAAGAGTTAGAGTAGCAAGCTTTATAGATTAAGCGAGGTGCTTAGGCTATAATCTTACCCTTGAGTGCAGCTAGACCCACAGATAGTAGTGGTAGGTTCTAGGTGGTGACAGCCCTAGAATCCTCAAGATTTCCACCACGTTCGGTCTAGTTTTATCATCGTAGGACTTTGGACGTACGATGCCTAATCAGTCGATCCCCGGCGAGTTTAGGACTTTGCGTGTCCCGAGTATAGCAATCTCTTTGGTATAACAATCACTTGATCTTTTACTGAGTTAGAGTTCTCCCATAATCTCCAGAGCTACCTCAATTTATCCTAGTGTGTTTCCACCTTAGTTACACTTCATTGATTTATCCTTACTAAGGTTATTACCCCATTTATCCATATCTAGATCCTTGACAATAAGATCCTTGGAATCACAAACCCAGCCTTCCTTTGGGAAAATATAAATTCAACACCTGGTACTCCCAGGTAAAGTGCTATAGGATAGTTTTGTGCACTTGTAGAATCCCATCACCTATCCTATAGTGCTACCCATAGCATTTTTGACGCAGTTGCTAGAAATAACTTTATTCTTAGTAGCTACATTAGAAGTGTCAACAACCACATATTTTGAGCATAGGGATTGACAACCTCAGTGATTGTGTTGAGAAGTATCGTTACCATTGTTAGAGGATAGATTTGGCTACACTCTTTTAATATCATTAGTAACTGTCAACAGGCACCCCATGGATTGCAAAATTTAGGGGGAGCTCATCTTTATATGTATGCAATGTTGATATGATCAATTATATGAAATTCAAAGTTCAATGCATACATTAAGGGGGAGCTTTCTCTAAAATTTTCTATCTTATGTAAGCCTAAGTTGGTTGTCATCAATTACCAATAAGGGGGGAGTTTTTAAGTGCATTCGCCCCCGTTGTGGGTTTTGGATAATTAATGACAATCAAATTAGGGAATAACATGTTGATTCAAGTTGTATATACAGGCATTAGTCCATTGAGAGTTTTAAATTGATGATAATTGGTGAACAAAGCACCCCTAAATTTCTTTGGATGGACGGCGGCTCAACTCAAGTGGCTCAATAGTTTAATTTTATGGCTTGAGTTATAGGAAACATCGCACTATCAAGAGGGATGCAAATTAAGGTAGCTAGATGGGGGTAAGAGTGCTTATGTCGATCTATCTTATGCGCTTGAGAAACTCCTTTGCACTCATGGGCACTTAGAAAATTTTCTTTTCTGCCTGGTGCACCCGTAGTACCGGTGAAAGTCCACCGGTGGTACTGGTAGTTCAACTGGGTGCGCAGTAGAAGCAGTTCTTTTGGCAGAAAAATGAACTGCCGTTAATACCGGTCTTTGACCTGTAGTACCGGTGGCGACCGGTAGTTCCCGTCAAACACCGGTAGTACCGGTAGGTCAAATTTCCACCCAAACTTGATTTCACTCAGTTGGCAGAAAAATGAACTACCAGTAGTACCGCTCTTTGACCGGTAGTACCAGTGAAACACCGGTAGTACCGGTAGGTCATTTCTCCACCCACTTCTCCGCTCTTCTCTTTTGGCGGAAAATTGAACTGCCGGTGGTACCGGTGTTGGACCGGTAGTACCGGTAGGTCATTTTTCCGCCCACTCACTGTGTGACTATAGGTGAACTCCAATGGCTAGAAGGGTGGAACGGTAGTACCGGTGGCTCCACACCGATAGTACCGGTAACGCTTCGCAAGACACCTGTATAAATAGCTCTCTCCACTTCTAACCATTACCCACTCCATTCCTTCGACTCACCAGCTAAGAAAAGAGCTCCCATGCATTGACTCACCCTCTCTCTCTCCCTCCTGGCTCCTAGATCCAAATCCGTGCAAGATTTGAGTTAGGAAGTGAGATTTGAGAGTGGAAAGCTTCGATCTACGACTTGAGCACTTGGATCCTTCCTCTTGCCGGCTTGGTTTCTGTTTGTTACTCTTGGGTTCTTGGAACCCTAGCCAACTAGGCATTCTTCGTGGTTGCCCATGTTGATTCATTTGTGAGGGCACCCCGAAGTGTTTGTATCAGCCTTTGATCTTAGTGGAAATCTCGGGCTAACCTTTGTGGTTGCTTGAGGAAGGCAAGGAGGTGGAAGAGACTCTGACCTTGGTGGTTGTTGACACTTCTTAGCGCAACCACCAGGAGACAAGGTGTTAGGCTATCTCTAATAACGGCGCCAGAAGTGCCTGGGGGTATTTCTTATGTCTATTAGATAATTCCGCAAGCGCACAGAATATACCGCTGTAGCACTTCACCCGGGAGTATTCCAAGGTATCGTTATTTATTTTATCCCAAGGAAAAGCAGTTGCTAGGAATAATTAATAAAAAGAGAGAGATCCTTAAGTCTATAGCAACTTAGTATCAACTAGTGATAGGGGGTAAATCGATGTATAGAGGAAAGGGTAATGACACCAAGACACGATAAGATTTTAGGATAACTATAGATAACTAGTAGAATATAGCAAGATGGGGGGACAACGAGTGAGTATAAGACTCCTATGACACTTACTTTACTCTTGTGAACTATCTTATCAAATGAATGAATTATACTAGGACAGCTACCTTACTTCTGGTGTGTAGGGGGTAGTGCGAAACAATAGAGGATATAACCTCTACCCGAAGCGCCTACTCTCTTATGGGAGCCTACCTTTTAAGAACTTGCTAAAAACACGTGGAGGGATACTAAGACTAGACAGGGTTGTCACCTCCTGCTAGCACCCACAAACAATTCGTGCGACAAGCGGTATTCAAAGGCAAGATCTAGTCTAAACACCATGCTTACACTAAGCCTTACTACTCTGGTTGCGTACCAACAACTAAAGCACCCTATGACAGGTGATGAACTACACACGTGAGCTGGTTAAAGGTTCACTATCTAATATAACTCAACTATAAGTTAAAACAAAACACAACAATACTATAAAGAATAGTAATGCACACTACTAAATTTATACTTTTTTGCAATGCTTGAAATGTGTTGCAATAGGCCCAAAATTGTTGCAATAGCAGAAATGGCAACACTTTTTTTCATTGGGAGGCGTTGCAAACGCTTGCGTGGGTATTTCTTTGGACAACGCTTTTCTGCAAACCGTTGCAACTGCATTTTGGAATTGCAATGCCTAGAACGTTGCAATTTTAAACTTTTGCTATGGTTGTAGGTGTGGCAAGTGCGACTAATGCAACGCCTTCAGTGTTGCCAGACCTTTCAATGCCAACGCGTCCGTGGCGTAGCAAATGTTGCACTAACAACGACAAATGTGTGTTGCAATAGAATGTATTGCCACGCTAACTATGTGTGGCAATAAGGATTCTATTGCAACACAAATAAGTGGTGGCGATATGTGTAATTGACATAGCCAAGGTTTCATTGCTATAAGGTGCGTCCTCTATTGCATCGCACAATGTGCGTGGCAACAAGAATTCTATCGCAACACCAACAAGTGGAGGCTATATGTACAATTTCCACGCTTAAAGTTTGGTTGCAATATGGTGTAACCTCTATTGCATCGCAAAACAGTGTGGCAATAAGGTGTGATCTCTTGCTACATGGATTGTTCGTTGCTATAGGATATATTGCCACAAAAAATGTGGTTCCAATAGCCAATTTTACAGTGCTTTCGGTTTGGTGCCAGACAATATCAAAACATCATTAATTAATTTGAAACTCAATAGGCATCAACAAACCACTTGAATAAATCCATTAGACCAAAATAGTAACTATTTAATTTGTTCCCATCTTCATTCAAACTTAGGCTACACACAGTATTGAAACAAAGATATCCAACATAGTTGTTTCTAAACCAAAATATTTAAGATGACTACTACTAGACACTGTAGCTTCGCTTATTGGCTTGATTTGGATGATCCCATCACTCGTAAACTCCACCGCCCATCAGTCTTGCGCTCCACCAAAAGTCGAGTTAATCCTGGAGAAAATTCATATGTAAAACTCACTGTTCACTATGTGTATAATGTAGACAAGAATGAAAGTCTAAATGCAAAATTCCAAAAGAGAAGCTTCATATCACATTACAAATATATTATTAGTTTGGTTGGAAGGTCACTAAATGCAAACACTTGAAGGTACAACTAGATAGAAGTATAATTTATATAGAGGTACGATCATGCAGAATGGACAACCATGTGGTATTCATTATTACCTTCTTAAAAAAGATCTATCACACTTTAATCCAATTGCTACTCTGCATTATACCATATTTTTAATCCAACAAACAATTAAGAATTGTCCTAGTATCCAAAGAGTTGATACCCTAACGATTATCATCAGCCGAACCACCTCTGATGATCTGATTCAGAGGATTCTAACCACTCTCTGGTATATATGGAAGGCTAGAAATGACACACAATTCTATATAAAAAATTGGTCTGTTTGGTAGGTACACAACGCAGTTGCTGCTGACATCCACGCCATATCTCTCATTAGCAAGGCAGATGGAGAACAGGCACGAGACGCCATGCATCAGTGCGCCACCACATCATATACAGGTAATAATTTGCAAATTGCAGGAATACACAGTGAAGAAGAAGGGCCTCCTGCAGCCACGGTTCCACAAGATGACGGTTCCATAATAATTTGCAAATTGCAGGAATACACAGTGATGAATTCTTTAGTTATCCAAAAGCATGTGATTGTCCTAAATGCATTTTTTGTACTGCCTATAGTTAACCACTTTATAGCTGCTCTGAAATTCTTTGTTGAAATTTTAGAGATGCACTTGAATGCTTCTGTTAGTTAAAAACAACATTGAAAATTATTTGGTTAGATCAGATTTGGGAGTCCACGTACCATGATGTTTAACTATTTATTTTCATGAATCTTAACTCATTGTTTATACATAAATACTTTGTTTAACTATATGGTGTAGTATTAATTCAGATATCCAGATGCTTTTCATCTGCATATTGTACTCTCACTCTGTTGTCCTACATGCATTTTTTTCCACTGCAAGGACTTGTGGCACTTATCCACTGACTTTCCAATAATTTTTTCTGCTGGTTAAAGTTGCTTTAGTCTAGATCGGATCATAAGTGATTTACTTACTCTTCTATAGAGTGCCGAAATACTAAATTTGGACAGTAAGTACTAAAGTTTATTGTAACTACTGAACTGCTTCCACTACATCACATGGCCTATTAGGATTGAGGAAGCTATAATTACTGAACTGCTACCACTACATTAGCTGCATGAATTAACAACAGCTTAGAATGTTTCTGCTAATACAAGGAAATGACAAAGAACGTTACTCGGAAAAGGCCTAGAGTGTTACCGCCAATATTAAGAAAAGTCCTAGGATATAAAAAAAACCACTAAGGTGCAGCAATTTCCAGTCTATATGTAACATGAGCAGCTGAAACAACCTGTTTGTTTTAGCAAAGAAATTTTACCTTATGCTTGCCTCGTATTTACCTTATGCTTGCCTCGTATGACCGATCCCAACTCTGAAATTCTATATTTGTCTTGAAATAAATAACATTGTCAATTTTGCCATACGATATTCAGTAAAGTGACATTGCAAACCACATGATCACAAGGATAGTAAATGAAGCTTACATTCAATTCCTTTTGGATGCTCGTTTCTTAGACACAGCATCAGTCAATTGCTTTGAAGTAATATAATTTTGTGTTCCGTTCCCTTCCTTGTTTTGTGATTGATTTCGTCTAATACTGCCCCTAGTGGTGCGCACATTGTTACATGCGTGTGTGGAAGCTGCATGTAGTGCCTTTTCATTCTGCAGCTCATCAGTAATTTGCATGAAAAATATTAGGACTCATACCTATGCACTAATTCATAATTGCTGTAAACAATGTTCAATCTGAAATTACCTGATTTAATGCTGATTCATTCTCTTGTGATGTTTCTTCTCTTTGATTCACTATTGGTTCATGAGCATTTGAGGGTGTTTGGTGAGCTGCTATTTCGTTGGCTGTTGTTTCTTGCGCTGTTGTTTCAATGGCAGCTTGGTTAACCTGCATTTAAAATTGTACTTAGCTCCCATAAACAAGAACCTAATTGATTAATCTTCTTATGTTCAGTTTGAGCAAGCATATTGTGGTGAATACAGGCTAGAAAAGAGTTAGGCAAAAAAAATGCTACTATATGTTGGGAAAATCATAAATTTAACATGGAAATGAATTGTCTATTTCATAAGGTGAAAATATAGTCATTTAAGATTTTAAGCAATCTTGCTATATATAATATTTTCTGAAATTCAAGGCAATTGGTGACTAGCTGCAGCAGCAAGCAACTAAAAATAAATGTGCCTATTTTATGTCTGTTTATGATAGACTTCTATGCGTTTGCTTAGGAGTCCAACCCTTAGTCATCTAATATTGTGCCGCTGATGTTTCTTCACAGGAGAAAGAAACCCCACTTGATCACCAAATGTAGGAGGGGATGTCATGCTGAATGTGCATCCCAACAGCCTCAAACATGTTAATTAATTTGATTTGGTTGGTCAGCAGGCTGATTCTCTTGAAGTTAAGCTCACCAATGATCTTGGTGAAGGATGATGGGTCGATGGCCTCTATTTTCCTTCTACAAATGTGACTGGATGACATGCAGAACAGTTTGATGCTTGTTATTTATTTTTTCTCATGATCTAGGTGAGAAAAGCCATAACAGATGGTCCTGATAGAAGATATTTGTCCGGCAAGAACTTCTCGCTTGACAAATTAAAGGTATAAATCTTCATGCTTGCATTATAAGGCTGTTAGATAATACAGAATTTTAATACACTAATATCTAAGTTGTAGATACCTGCAGCAAGTTAATTATTTCATGGTGCTTGTAGCTATTCATTCATTTAAGGACATCTACTGTATGTATAATGCAAAAAAAGTAATGTTCATGTAACAAGAATGGTAGATTAGTGGCTTTTTTTATTCCTATATTGCTTCTCTTAATTTTCCAGGCTCTTGAATAGTGTGACAGAGTGTAGGCAGATCCTAGGTATTCGAAGGTGAGGCAAGTGCTGCTATACTGAAATTAAATCTATTATAAATACATCCTTTTGTTTGCATTCATGTTTGTGTCAAAAGATTAAAAATTAGGTAATGTATTTGGGTGAATCCAAAAGTGAGGGGAAATGCTTAATGTAAATTTTCTTCGTTCTTGCATATATAATATTGCCAGCACTAAAGTTTAGGAATCCGATCGCTATGAAAATTTAAAATATGTGAAAGAAAGCTACGACAGGGAGACTTGATTCCTGAGTCTTGAATTCAGCCAAGACTGTACTCTGACCGTGTAGGCTTAGTTCATGGATTCTATATCTTTTGTTTCTGAATCTCTCTTAACAAATTTGTAGCGTTCAATGGAATCAAGGAAGGAGGATGATCAATCCTCTTATTGCCTATGTTGAGTTGCAGTTCTGTGCTACATCATCTTGCTTTCGAAGTGATTAATAGATGGTTTACCAAACATCAAGACATAACTAGATATTGAACAAATTATTTTATATATTTGTTATGTAATCTTTGCTAAGCATTATCAACATCTGATTTGTATGTAATATTTGATTATTTATAAACAAGTTAATCTCATGAATGCCCTAAAAAAAGCTAATCTCATGAACTGTGATGCTATATACACCAATCACTGAAATTTCGGATAGCAGGCGGTCATCTAATCATTGTCCTTTTTATCAGGTGTATTTCCAGTTGTGTGCATGTCTCCTTGGTGGCTAGAACCAATTTAGTTTTTAGGAGGGCATGTGTGTCATATATATACCTTTATTTAAACAGATGTATACCTTGCATAGTTGCATATATATGATGTGTGTAGAAAATGAACCATTGTGAAATTGAATTGATATCTTTCGGTTAGCATGATTGATGGACACATAAACAAGTAGTACCAATAATAAATAGATTTGGTTTACACAAGATGCAATCCAAATCCTAGCAGCAGGTTTCTTCCACTTGTGCTTCCGAGAAAACTAAACTTGATTGGTGTTTGAGCCAGCGTCCACCCTGAAGGCGATGTCCAGGCCGTTCCAGTTGCAGGGCACCCTGCACTCGACGCGAGTATGGTCAAGACGTCAGGTTGTCTGTCAGCTAGGACAACGACGGTGCAAGCCCGGCAAACAGCTAGCTAATTGTTCCTTTTTAGGGTGTGAGAACGTGTAGAATTAGGACTCCTAGGAAGACTTGAAGGGTCGGACCAAAATTTTTGCATGGACCAAAATCAGCGGTAAGAAAATTTGCCGCTTTATTAGTAAAAATAGCAGGGTCGTCCTGGTAGCAAATCTTGATGCTGACCTCACTGTGTATCCAGCTGAGCAGGCCACGTTTCTTGAGCTGGAAGTAGACGCTATCCTCCTCGCCATGGCGTGGGCGTCGTGATCCTTGCACGATGGAGCCGCAAGCAATCTAAACAGAACCGAAGAACGAGGAGAGGCAGTGGGCGGGCGATAGATATAATGTAATAATTAGGGACATATTAGATTGATTTTAGGAATCGGTGCATCTTGACTATCCCTTGTTAAATATAATTTTAATCTGATGAGGAGTCGGTGTCCTATTAGGACACGTTATCTTGGTAAAAATAAACCGGAGAAGAAATCTATATTTAACTCTGGACGTTCCTTGCGGACGAAAAATAAATGGACTCGCCACTCGCAAAGGTTGATGTACGGTCGCTGGACTCGGGCTTCAGCACGCTCGCCTCCATCCCTGCCCAATACAAAACGAATCCAGCAATAGAAAAGAAAAATAGCCCCACTGGGGGTTGAACCAGGGACCTCACGACCGAGGCCTCAGCCTTGACGCGCTGGCCGTTTCAACCTTTGCTTGTTTGTCAATAGAAGGGTACTAGAAACCATATTTATTAGGGGCAAAGACGGAAAACTAACCCCTAATTAGTTACTCTTTGGTAAGCACAATCATGTCATAAACGTTAACTAATTCGAGTATGGAGGGAGTATATCACAAAGATCTAGGTTGGAGTTATTACAGTTGAATATTAAATAGAGTTGTAGAAGAATCCTGGCCTCCTGCTTAAAGTGTGCACGAGTTCGCTCGCCCGCTTCCACACAGCCAAGCAAACGTATGCTCTTCTGATGTTGCACATCATGTACCAATCGTGAATCTTGCCGCCCCTCACCAGACGCTCCGTGCTCGACGTGGCACCGTTCAACATGAGCAGGTCTTGCCGGTGGGCAGGATGAGCAAGTAGCTCATGGTGCGGTTCACAGGCATAGGGTCAGTCTCCCACTGAACATCAGGCTTCAAGAAAAAATAAGTAATAAGGATCGGATACGGATACATCTCTTAGAAAGCAGTGTCAAGTTTAAGTACAATCGCAAGAAGCAAGCAATGTCGTTGGTGCATAGCAGCAACATGTTCGACTTGCTCTACTTGGAATTCTAGACGTCCACTAAGCAATGCCGGGTCCTGACCAACTTGAACATCGACCGAAAGGAGACCCCAACCTGGCGATGGCAGCTATGCTGTGACATGAGGATAGCCCAACATTAGTTTTTACGCTAACCCTATTTTGCCTCATGTCAAACTGAAAGCGGAGAATACATAGTATTTTTGAATTAGGTAATTTTACATAGAAAATCTCAAAGTTAAAAAATTCAGTGAACAAAATATATATAATCATATAACAATTTTTTATTTATAATAATATAAGTCCTACAATGCAAAAAGCCCTCCAAATACATGTTTGCTACATCAGCACGTTGCAGCAACGCTAGGATTGAATAACAACCAAACACAACTGTGGCAATAAAAACAAAAATTTGCAACGTTTCAAAATGTAGTTGCAAAAGAAAGCTACCTGTTGCATTGGTCCTGATAAATATTGCAACGACACAAAGCAAGTAGCCAT
The DNA here is from genome assembly GCA_038502445.1 of Eremochloa ophiuroides. NCBI lineage: Eukaryota > Viridiplantae > Streptophyta > Magnoliopsida > Poales > Poaceae > Eremochloa > Eremochloa ophiuroides. The sequence goes on from JAHLJS010000002.1 coordinate 61,363,050, forward strand.
ATCTTCACACTATTGCTTTGACTTAAAAATATAGTTGTAATACACTGTTACCTATTGCAATGGTCCTGATAAATATTACAACGACACAAAAATGTAGCCATAGCACCATACTATTGCATCGACTTAGAAATTTAGTTGCAATACACAGTCTACCTATTGCAATGGTCATGAAAAATTTTGCAACTCAACAAAAATGTGGCAATAAGTACAAGTAATAGCAACAATATCTTATATGGTTGCAAGAGCACCTGACAATTGCAACACCAATCAGAACTAATGCAACGTAGTGTCATCATGGCAATATTGGGGATGTATAGCAACACTTTTGACAAAAGAGTTGCTATAGGCCTCACCTCTTGCAAAGGCAAATGAAAATGTTGCAAAACACACCCCTTTTGCAACGAAATTTTTTGTGTTGCATATGACATCGCGTGGCAATTGGGTTAAAATCTTGTAGTGGCACCAAGTAGAGACTTAGTAAAGTAAAGTAAAGATAATATATTGATAAAGGTAAAGTCTTACAGAAGGAAAGGTACACGAGCTATACCAGACTCTCCAGCAGATGACTCTGGAGACTCCGAGCGTAGCTCGACTCGACTCTAACTCCCACACTAGACTAATACTACTGCTACTAAAGAGTGGAGCGTCTTTTGTCTCTTGTGGCTCTTGTGTATCTTGGGTGTTTTGAAGAGGGTGATGGCAGCCTCTATTTATAGGGGAGAGTTGAGGGGCGCCACGTCAGCGATCCATGTGCTCCATGCCTCTCCACCTTTGGATAAACCGACTTGGAACCGCTTTAAGATGGACGGCCGTGAGCAAACCATCACGTGGATATCATGCAGGAAGGCGGTGGAGGCCAACTGACCTGGCTAGGCACCAGGGGGGTTCGGCTGACCCCCCTATGGCAGGTGGGCCTAGCTAGGGGCTTCTAGAAGGTGTCCCCACCTGTCATGGAGTGTGGCTCCACGTTTACTTCATGTTTGTCTCATTGAATTACCCCTTGATCCTTGTGTTTTGCTTCTCCACCGTTAAATGGAAAAACATGTTGATCTGATGGATGAAGTGAGCTGGGTGGAGTGTCATGAGGATCGTGCCATGTCATCAGAGCCAGGTGGGCCCATCCATGGTTAGGTCCAACCATGCATGGCCCCACCTCAAGCTCTATTCTCTTCCATGTGGTCCCTTGTGTCATTTATTGAAGTGTGGTGACTTGGTTCCCAAATATGTGGTTCGGCCGAACGATGATATTGGGCTCCAAGTGTTCATTTCTGCTCTGTTTCATCTTCCCTGCATTCACAAGCTTAAGAGTACAAGTGGAACTAGTTATTGATAAAATATGTTTATGATATGTTTATTCTCCCTTGAATCCGAGGCCTGTTGATGGTATTTGAATGTGGATTTTCATGGTATATCTACCGTCAACAAGATCACGTAAGCTTAACCTTTGCTCGTCCCGAGCAAATAATTAAACTTAGCCTCGGCGGATCAGGAGTTGCTACAATGTTCATATTTCCTTAGTACCAAGTGCACAATAGAATACTTCTCTTTTGAATGGAAAAATTGGCTATAAAAATTCACCTATTTTACCTTAGTCCTTTATGGGGCTAATGACCATTCCTTTGCCTTAGGTGGTTGAGAGACAGAACAGTTTAACTTGAGCACTAATTTTCTCATTCTTTGCGAGTTTCATACTGGAGGTTTTAACAATGTTTTGCAAAATAAACCTTAATGTTCCTCATATGGTTCTCTCAAGTCTCTCAAATGGTGTATGATTCCTTACCAAGGCACAAAGTAAATGTTGCCTTCTCTTTATTATCCTACTTCTAAAAATGGCTTATGTGGAGCTTAAGGTAGGAATGAAAGAGTATAGCATACTTACTTTGCATATGTTGTAGAGTCAAACCTTGGATCCAAAAAGAGAAGCGTCATACCCTTAAATCAAGATGTGCACGTGTGTGGAAAATATGAACTATACTGCTCCTCTATTTGAAATTGTATCTCTCTCTAATAAATTTTAGAGACATGGCTATCATTTTTCCTTTCTTTATTCATGAGCCTAGACTTGCTCATAAATTTTTCTTTTCTTTTCTATGGACTCTCCTGTGTCCATTTTTCTTTCTTTTTCTTTTCATTTTGTATTGCCTTTTTGTCTCTTCTGCCATAATAACTAAGAGAGATTTACTATGACTTTAACACATGGAGCATTTATTTGGTGGAAATGAAAGGCATGTGGTTGCGTACTTCTAGTGTAGAAGCAGCATATATATTTGGTGTGTACGTGATCTTGATCTTAGGAGGATGATAAGTCTCGCAATAAGGGTCAACAAGACTTGACAACACTCAATACAAAGCAAATAGCTTATGTGAAAGGTTTTAGACATGTGTAGCATATATGGCTACGGTAGGAATTTATCACCATTGAGGAACAATAAGGTTTTGATTGATTAAGAAATAAATCTCCAGTAATCATGCATGCTTAGAACAATATTATAGCAGCTCTTGTTTCACTATATCATATCTCACAACTTAGATTTAGTCCTAGCACTTAGCATCCATAAAGCTTTCGGGTTCATGATGATTTAAATAAGCGAAGTGATCCATACTCAAAGAAATACTAAGTTATAAACTAGGCATTAAAGAAACATTAACAGAGCAACTATTCATCATTTCCATGAGAAAGATAAACATTCATGAGACATATGAGAATAAGGGAAATATTTTTGGTATTTTTTATCTTATGCATTTTTTATATGCAATAAATTAAAATAATGTAAATAGCTAGGATAGAATACTTACCTTGGTAGGGGAGTGGATCTCCCCCAAGCTTGTCTTTTTGCTCACTGTGGTGGCGGGTAGTATTGGAACCATCCCGCCCAACGTTGTGCTTCTTCGTCTTGGATAGCTGGCAATAGTTGGGCATTTTGTTGTGCCATACTCAGAGTTGCATCTTGCTCAACTTGCATTGCGCCCATGTCGTTGATGAGTTGATCCATTTCTGATCCTTGGCTTCGACGACCCCTCGCCCATGTGGACGGACGGGGAGTGCACACTCTTGGAGTGTGCTCTTGAGGCCGTTCCGTGGACCCTAAAATGTCCATGGAACTTGCCTCATCGCCTCCTTCTTCGTATCTCCCTGCAGCTCGTGATGTGCTGCCTTGCTCAAATTGAGCGGCTTGTGACATGCTCCTTGTCACCCTTCTTGATCCTGCAACATTTTGGCTTCTTGCCTCTCGGTCCCAATTTATGGTTAGTGTACGCAGCACATACAACCGACGCCTCTCACATGGGAGAGAGATTTCGGCTGTATGGCCGGGATAAATCATTTTAAGATCACCATTTTCATCTCTTTTTAGGACTTGAGCACTTATGAAGAAGTCTTCGGTTACAATGTCTCTAGGAGAAGCAATATATTCAAAGTAATGTTTTCCATCTAGCAAGTCCATGGTTTCAGCAATGCGAGTGATATAAGAAGTAAAGAATATGGGCTCACTTCTATAGAAAATTCCAATCCAAAAGTGGACTAACATCTTAGCAGGTGAAACTTTTATTTTCTTAGTCATGGCATAGAGCAGTTTTAATTCATCATTGTAAAGAACTTGCACATTGGAGCCACGAAGAAGAGTTATGGCCATCCAATAGCGGATCAAGTGCAAAGTGGGATTATGGATTTTATCAGTTTTAGGATCAGAGCAATCATTGGACCCAGTTATGGCTTTCCAGAATTCAGCTTTATCAAATTTCCTTGTGGCATTTACTAGATCTAGATGATAGTTGTTATCAAAGCCAAGTGCCATACTAAAAACTCCCCAAGTTAAGTTATACTCTTGGTTGAACATGCGAAAGTAGACATTATTATCAGTGGCTTGTAAAGAGCATAGGAATTCAATAGTGAGTTTTCAATTCCATGTTCTTGCACTTCCCAAAAGCTTCCCTACCCAATTGTATTGAAAATAATGCTAAATTCTGCGGTCATACCTGTGTTGTCCAAAAGGACAGAGTCGATGATGCCGGTATGTTCATAACCACGGTGTCGGATGGAGTGGTACCCTTGGTACTATTCTTGGTTCAACATGAGGCCGCTCTCGAAGTCGAACGTCCTCTCGGGAGGAACCCCAAAGCTTCGTCTTGGTGGAGCTTCTCTTCCTTCATCTTCATCATGGCGGGGTCGTCGGGAGGAACTCCCTACGACACTCTTGGCCTTCTTGAATGCAGAGGAGAATTTCTTCATCCTGCAGCAACAAGATAACACAATAACACACTAGGATAACAGGGATTAGCGTTAGCGTTAGCTATCCCAATGTTAGTAGTCCTTGCAGGGTATGGCTATCTCCACAAACAAGTTATTGAGAGCAAAGATGAGAGTAAGACAAGCTTCTACTACTACAATATTTTAGGCTTTTGGTTTGAGTGGCTAACTACAACTAAACTTTAGAAAGAACTTACTAAAATGGAGAGAAGAAGGGAGATTGTGTGCTCGAGATGATTCAGCTGGTTCGGTTGTGGGATTGAGCACACAATGCAAGGGTATTTATAAGGGGAGAAGGGCTGGTGGCCAGGCCATTGGGCCCAGTTTGGCCGACCCCCCTGGCCTGCTCAGGTCTGCTTTCACCTTTGGACAGGGAATCTATTTGAATTCAAATTCAACCTTGCTGTCAGCTCTTTATTTATGGGTCGGCCGAACCCATTATGACAGGTTCAGAATTGCTTTTACCTTTGGACAGGGAATCTATTTGAATTCAAACACAACTCTGCAGACAAGACTTTAATCATGGGTCGGCCCAACCATGTTTGGTCCCCTTTTTCGGCTTTAAATAGTGTTTCTAGAAAAGTAGAGACTAGTGGTGGACCAAAAGTTTTCAAATTTTTAGAGATTCCCTTGCCTAGTGTTTTGTGAAAGTAAAAGGTGTATGACAAAAGTGGGGACATGTTTAAAGTGATTTCCATGGACCATGGGAACACTAATGCATGCCAAAGTGTCCACTTTTTTTAGAATTGGATGGTAGTGGATGTTGGATTCTCCTTGGAGCAAGTAAAAGTGGTCGTGACCAAAGGTGGTCGGCCAAATTCAAAAGGAGATGGTGTTCAAAATTCAGGAGGTGAATTACTACACCAGGCCAACACCACCAGAGGTGGGTGGGCCCCATGGTGGGGTCGGCCGACCCCACCTAGGTGGTCCCACCACCTCAGCTGTGAGCAGAAAGGTTCTTTTTCAAGTTTTATTCATCTAAGTATTTTTTATTTTGTCGTAATAAATTATTGCAAAATTTAAATATGAAATGTAATAAAGAAAATGCAAAAATTAAAATGTAGGAATTAAATATGAGATAAATACTGATTTACCTTACTAGCAAGGGCTCCATGTTTTAGGTCCGTAGAGCAGGACCTCTCCGTTTCGGGTTCATTCTTTGGGTGCTTCGATAGGTCCTGGAGATGGAGACCATGATGATCGCACCTCTTTCTTCCGCCATTCATTCTTGGTTGATGCTTGTGATTCAGCAGAGTCAGCCTTGTTTACCAGCTTCACTTTACTTACCAGTTTGGCCTTTTTGGCCTTTGGCGGTTGATTCTTTCGACGGGGTGCAAATTGTGGCTTGTTTCTCCACAGGTTATTCCATGCCTGCTGCATTGACTTATAACCATTGAAAGGACATTTAATTCTCTTACCTGGGAGTTGGAAGTGGACTTGGCCGGATCCAACGTAGATGATTCATTCACGGTGTTGAGGAACGGCCTTCCCAGGATGACGAGGACTTCGTCATCGGCCCCCATGTCAAGAATGATGAAGTCGGCGGGGATGTATTCGTCTTGAGCTTTGACAACGATGTCCCTTGCCAATCCCTCGGGGAACCGAATGGATTGATCGGCCATCTACAATTTGACAAAAGTGGGGTACAAAGGCCCCCCTAGCAAATTCTCATACATTACCTTGGACATGATGTTCACTCCCGATCCAAGGTTGCAGAAGGCGTTGTTGAAGGTGTGCGGCCCGATTTCGCAGTTGATGGTAGGATGACCAGGGTCACTCTTCTTGGCCATGAATGGCGGGTCAAGAAGACATCCCGGGTTTTGCCTAACCGGAGGCTTACTAAACCTCGTGGAAATTAACTTGACACCCTCAATTGGTTCCTCAGGCTTCCCTGGGATCTTACCTAGTTCGAAGGATGGGACAGCTGCTGCTATTTGAGCTAATTGGGTTTCTAGCATTTTATTAAAGCTCAATTGATTTTTCATGGCAGTGTTAAAGCTATCGATTTTCTCACTAAGATTTTCAAGAATCTTATCATTAACCATTATTTTCTTGTTTATACTATCATTGATTTTAGATTGGCCTAACATAAGATCTTTAAGAGAAGGTTGGTTACTATAAGAATTATTAAAATTATTGCTGTAACCATTACCTTGGTTTCCTTGGTAGAAGGGGCGCTAGTTCCATCCTCCTTGTTGCTGGTGTCGATACCTATTGTTGTTGCTGTTGTTGTTGATGAAACTCACTTCCTCCTTCGTCTCGGAGCAGTTGTTGCCTATGTGATCTTCTCCACCACATACCTCGCACCATGAATCAGCTTCGATTGCTCGTGCGGTGGCAGTGGTTCGAATGGCCTCTTGTTCCTTTTTGGAACTTTCCACAATCTTTTTCATCAAGAGGTCCATTTTTGCTGAGAGCATGTCCACCTCATGAACGGTGTGCATACCCCTTTTCTTCGGCTGTAGATGCTCCTCATTCCATCCTTGGTTGATAACCATCTTTTCAATGAGGTCTTTGGCATCCTTGACATTGTGTTGCAGGAATGCTCCTCCAGCGGCAGCATCAAGGTGACTACGGGCTAATCCAGTCAGCCCATGGTAGAAACCTTGGATTAGGAGGCATTCTCCAATTCCATGATGAGGACAAGCACGAATGCACTCCTGGAGGTGTTCCCATGCTTCGGGAGTCATCTCGTCAGCTTGCTGTTGGAAGCTTGAGATCTTCCCACGAAGAGCGCTGGTTTTGCCCATTGAGAAGAATTTCTTGTGAAATGCATTGGTGCACTTCTCCCAAGTGGTAGCTTCATTCTTGTTGGCATAAAACCATTGTTTCGCCTTCCCAAGCAGTGAGAATGGGAACAGGCGAAGACGGATGGCGTCAGCTGAGACATTCTTGATAGTGAAGGTACCACACACCTCCAGGAAGTGTTGGAGATGGACATTGGCATCTTCATGCGACTTCCCACAGAATGGATTGGCTTGCACCATGTTGATAAGCACTGGCTTAAGCTCAAAGGTAGCATCCCCCAAGTTGAGCTGCAGACCGGTGGCAATGTTGTCAGCCGACGGTGCAGAGAACTCAGAGATGGTCTTTTGGGTCATAGCTTCCTTGTTTGATAGTGTGGAGCCTCTTTCCTCGAGCGGATTCAGGTTTGAGATGAACCTTTGAGGTGGAACTTGACGGAATCTAGTTCTCCTCAACAATTGCTCAGGATCTTCAATAAAATTTGATAGCAATTGGAAACCGCTCATGCACTGTCTAGCTTCACGATAACGAGAAACACAAACAGGGGTAAGCCTCTAACACTAATCGATAACTAAATTGATAGTAGACTCTGGATTCAATTTTTATTAATATTCCTAGACTGATGCTTTCCACGGCAACAGCGCCAGAAATGCTTGTTGACACTTCTTAGCGCAACCACCAGAGATAGGGTGTTAGGCTATCTCTGATAACGGCGCCAGAAGTGCCTGGGGGTATTTCTTATGTCTATTGGATAATTCCGCAAGCGCACAGAATATACCGCTGTAGCACTTCACCCGTGAGTATTCCAAGGTATCGTTATTTATTTTATCCCAAGGGAAAGCGGTTGCTAGAATTAATTAATAAAAAGAGAGAGATCCTTAAGTCTATAGCAACTTAGTATCAACTAGTGATAGGGGCGTAAATCGATGTAAAGAGGAAAGGGTAATGACACCAAGACACGACAAGATTTTAGGATAACTAAAGATAACTAGTAGAGTATAGCTAGGTGGAAGGACAGCGAGTGAGTATAAGACTCCTATGACACTTACTTTACTTGTGAACTATCTTATCAAATGGATGAATTATACTAAGATAGCTACCTTACTTCTGGTGTGTAGGGGGTAGTGCGAAACAATAGAGGATATAACCTCTACCCGAAGCGCCTACTCTCTTATGGGAGCCTACCTTTTAAGAACTTCCCTAAAATACGTGGAGGGATACTAAGACTAGACAGGGCTGTCACCACCTGCTAGCACCCACAAACAATCCGTGCGACAAGCGGCATTCAAAGGCAAGATCTAGTCTAAGCACCACGCTTACACTAAGCCTTACTACTCTGGTTGCATACCAACAACTAAAGCACCCTATGACAAGCGATGAACTACACACTTGAGCTGGTTATAGGATAACTATCTATTATAACTCAACTATAAGATAAGACAAAACACAACAATGCTATAAAGAATAGCAATGCACCAAGTAGAGACTTAGTAAAGTAAAGTAAAGATAATATATTGATAAAGGTAAAGTCTTACAGAAGGAAAGGTGCAAGAGCTATACTTAGACCCTCCAGCATATGACTCCGGAGACTCCAAGCGTAGCTCGACTCGACTCTAACTACCACACTAGACTACTACTACTACTACTAAAGAGTGGAGCTTCTTTTGTCTCTTGTGGCTCTTGTGTATCTTGGGTGTTTCGAAGAGGGTGATGGCAGCCTCTATTTACAGGGGAGAGTTGAGGGGTGCCACGTCAGTGATTCGTGTGCTCCATGCCTCTCCACCCTTGGATAAACCGCCTTGGAACCGCCTTAAGATGGGCGGCCGTGAACAAACCAGCACGTGGAGATCATGCAGGAAGGCGGTGGAGGCCAACCGACTTGGCTGGTCACCAAGGGGGTTCGGTCGACCACCCTATGGTAGGTGGGCCCTAGCCAGGGGCTTCTAGAATCTGTCCCCATCTGTCATGGAGTGTGTCTCCATGTTTATTTCATGTTTTTCTCATTGAATTACCCCTTGATCCTTGTGCTTTGCTTCTCCACCATTGAATGGAAACACATGTTGATCTGATGGATGAAGTGAGCTGGGTGGAGTGTCACGAGGATCGTGCCATGTCATCAGAGCCAGGTGGGCCCCATCCATGGTTCGGCCGAACCATGCATGGCCCGGCCGAACCATGCATGGCCCCACCTCAAGCTCCATTCTCTTCCATGTGGTCCCTTGTGTCATTTGTTGAAGTGTGGTGACTTGGTTCCCAAATATGTGGTCGGCCGAACCATGATATTGGGCTCCAAGTGTTCATTTCTACTCTGTTTCATCTTCCCTGCATTCACAAGCTTAAGAGTACAAGTGGAACTAGTTATTGATAAAATATGTTCATGATATGTTTATTCTCCCTTGAATCCAAGGTCTGTTGACGGTGTTTGAATGTGGATTCTCATGGTATATCTATCGTCAACAGTGGTCACCTCAACAATGGGGATGTAGGATCTCCTTAGTGGGGACCGAACCATGGGATAAATCTTGTGTCCCGCGTGCTTGTGTTGTTGAACTTGTTTACTCTTCCTACATGTTCTTGGTTATCTTGTATTCCTTTGTATCTCCCTTGTTCATAGGTTGGACCGGGTCGATCCACGTTTTGGTGAAGCTCCAAGCCAAGGGAACCTTATCTACATCCTCAACATCATCTAGGAAAGTGGGGTAAAACTCAGATCTGAAATCCAAACTCATATTCTTTGATTTTGCAGTTTCAGTAGGGCACCGGTAGTACCGGTCGGTTTGCATCGGTAGTACCGGTCCAAACCTACCGGTGGTACCGGTTAGGTATTTGACTTCCACTTTAAGTTTTTTAGTTTCAGGTTTTTAAATACGCCTGTTCACCCCCTCTAGGCCAATTAGATCCTTTCAGCTACAACGCGAGGTCCCACCGGTGGTAGTGCGGCTGTGTTCCTCCGGCGGCGGTGCAGCTGCGCTCCTCCGACGGCGGCACGGCGGCGTGAGGTCGTTCCGTTGGATGTGCAGTTCATGGAGCGGCCCCTGCTGCTGCCAAGGAGGACCTCATCCCTGCTGCTGCCCTTCTCTGGCTTGCTGATGCCTGGAGATCGAGTGCTCGGCCACACATCGTTGGAGAGTTCAAGCGGTGGGCGCATCTTCGTGACTGCAAAGTGCAGACTGCATGGACCACCATGCCAGCATCCACTTTCTCCATGTGCAACGTGCTACGGTGATCCACTCATTCTTCTTCTCAAATCCCAATACTTTTTGATAGTAGTACTACTACTTGGATTTGTTAGTAGACTGAAAACCAGAGATCTATTAGTAGAAGTAGTACTCCTATTTATTAGTACAATACTATTGCTAGTCTGCTAGTACTTGACCAGTTACTAGAAAATAAACAAACTAGAGATCTATTAGTAGAAGTAGTGTTCTTATAATTAGATTCTTCAGTATCTGAAAGTACTAAAAGGATAGTAACATGTTGTAAACACAGGAAGAAAAAGAAGCACATTGATGGTGCTCTCAGTCTCACCCCAGCCCACACGGAGGTGAAGGAGCAGCACCTGCACGGTGAGCACTCAAACCCACAAAACCGGCTGCCCTCTCCACTCTTCCTCTCAGATCTGGATGTGTATTTGTGGCAAATTAGTACTTGTATGTAGCTCTTTGCTTGATATGCTTGGTTCAGTTTTTAGAGTCAGCAGCTAGCTAGTTGGGTGAAATTTTGTAATACACTGATCTAACATTTTTTAGATTGTTAACTTGATGCCTTCATAATGTGCGTGGAAGATATGCATCAGGCTAATTCTTTCTGTTACATATAAATATATTGTTTCCTATATTTTTTAGGTCACTGTTATTATACTGCATGCTTGATTCAGTTGATGAATACAGCTAAAGAACTTTTGTGCAGGCCTCTACTAGCGTGCTCTGCTATCTGCTACCTCTACTGCAGCTACTGCACAACACGTATGCTTCTATGTTCCCTACTTAGATTTGGCCTTTGCTAGTGTGCTCTACGACAACCTGTTTGTTGAAACTACAGCTGCATGTCTGTAAATATTTTTTTCTGAATGCAGCATTGCAAGGAGTATTGATTGATAGTTTGTGGCACATCAGTTCTGTGGAACTTATGGCAGCACGCCTGCATCACCAATAGCAGATAAGAAAGCAAGGTGCAGCTCTAATCCAAACCTCATATTTGTGAAATGTCCCTCTCTAGCCACATGTTGACACTTCTTAGCGCAACCACCAGAGACAGGGTGTTAGGCTATCTCTGATAACGGCGCTAGAAATGCCTGGGATATTTCTTATGTCTATTGGATAATTCCGCAAGCGCACAGAATATACCGCTGTAGCACTTCACCCGGGAGTATTCCAAGGTATCGTTATTTATTTTATCCCAAGGAAAAGCGGTTGCTAGGAATAATTAATAAAAAGAGAGAGATCCTTAAGTCTATAGCAACCTAGTATCAACTAGTGATGGGGGAGGGGGTAAATTGATATATAGAGGAAAGGGTAATGACACCAAGACACGACAAGGTTTTAGGATAACTAAGAATAACTAGTAGAGTATAGCTAGGTGGGAGGACAACGAGTGAGTATAAGACTCCTACGACACTCACTTTACTCTTGTGAACTATCTTATCAAATGGATGAATTATACTAAGACAGCTGTCTTACTTCCGGTGTGTATGGGGTAGTGCCAAACAATAGAGGATATAACCTCTACCCGAAGCACCTACTCTCTTATGGGAGCCTACCTTTTAAGAACTTTCATAAAATACGTGGAGGGATACTAAGACTAGATAGGGCTGTCACCACCTGCTAGCACCCACAAACAATCCGTGCGATAAGCGGCATTCAAAGGCAAGATCTAGTCTAACCTCCACGCTTACACTAAGCCTTACAACTCTAGTTGCGTACCAACAACTAAAGCACCCTATGAAAGGTGATGAACTACACACGTGAGCTGGTTACAGGATCACTATCTAAAATAACTCAACTATAAGATAAGACAAGACACAACAATACTAAAATGAATAGTAAAACACTAAGTAAAGACTTAGTAAAGTAAAGTAAAGATAATATATTAATAAAGATAAAGTCTTACAGAAGGAAAGGTACAAGAGCTATACCAGACAGATGACTCTGGAGACTCCGAGCATAGCTCGACTCGACTCTAACTTCCACACTAGACTAATACTACTACTACTAAAGAGTGGAGCTTCTCTTGTCTCTTGTAGATCTTGTGTATCTTGGGTATCTTGAAGTGGGTGATGGCAGCCTCTATTAATAGGGGAGAGTTGAGGGATGCCACGTCAGTGATCCGTGTGCTCCTTGCCTCTCCTCCCTTGGATGAACCACCTCAATACCGCCTCAGAATGGACGGCAGTGGTGATTTCATCATGTGGAAGACATGCAGGCAGGCGGTGGGGGCCAACCGACCTGACTGGGCACCAGGTGGTTGGCCGACCCCCTATGACAAGTGGGCCTAGCCAGGTGTGGTCCCCACCAGTCATAGAGTGTTGCCTTGTGCTGGTTCTATCTTGATTTTGTTGTTTCACTCCTTGATCTGTGTGCTTTGATTCTCCACCGTTGAATAGAAACACATGTTGATCTGATGGTGGAATTGAGCTGAGTAGAGTGTCACACGGATCCTGCCACGTCACCAGAGCTAGGTGGGCCCCATGGTGGGGTCGGTTGACCCACACATGGGCCCACTCTAAGCTCTCCTCTCTTCTACGTGATGTCTTGAGTCATTTGTTGAATTGTGTCTTGGTGTTTCTTAGCATCACTACTAAAGATAGACTAAAGGTCCGTCCTTAATAATAATACTAGAAACATAAGTTGACATTCCCAACCACCATTACTTCAGAAAGGTAACCCTTGGCCCTTAGTGGCTGCCGGCCTAGGTAATGCAGTCTGGTAATAGCAGTTAGAAGTGCCGGATTGGCCTTCCTAAACATCATTACTTACGATATGCAAAACTGTGGCACAGCACCGTAGGGTGCAACAAGAATTACAATCCTTAAGTAACGGTACTTAGGTACGCTAATCGATAGCTCAGTAAGAAATAAGATTACTCTGCAAGCGCACAGAACTATCATTGTAGCATTTCAACCCGTGAGTATTCAAGGGTGTCGTATTTATAATTTCCCGTAGGAGGGCATGATGAATTTCATCTAGCTTTGGTATAAACATGATTACTTATTTGGATGCATAGGTAGGCATAGCATAAACAGGGGTTAAATCAAGTTTATAAGATAGTGGACACACGCATCGGAGCAACCTCAAGGATAAAAAGGGAAAAAATAAAGAATAAAAGAATACAACTAACTGAGCAGGCTTTGGTCGTATACAGCTATGCAAAGAATAGCAATTACATCTAACTAGCAAGACTAGAATCATGACTAAGTCTGGGATGATAGGGAGATCCCCGCAGCTAGTCTGCCAGCCGACAGAGACTTTCCGAACTCCTACTCAATCCCCGAACGTGGAGGAATGCTAGGGATGGACAGTGCTGTCACCACCTGCCCACCTACCCGTCTTCCCATGGGGTACCGACATATTCGCTGATCTCCACATACCCGAACACCATGCTCGCGTAATTGGAAACAACTCCTAACCTCCCGGGACCCCAACCCTTCGAATTGACAAGCTTGGCTAGGAGCAACCATGACAGCACAACAAACTATTATCCCATCCATAGTTCTTCCTCTATTCCTACTAATTTGATGAACGATGAAGAACTTTGATGAACATATCAAGAACATAACACATAGACTATGAACTAGTTCATATGCCATGATCATAATATGAACAAGATTATACTCTAATTCAGATGCATTGCTATAAACATAAGATGAGAACTTGCTCACAGAGGAGAACTGAATTATATTCATACCAAGATGCTCTTGATTCCTCCAAGGAGACAAGCTCTCCTTGACAGCTTTGCCTTGCTCTACTACTACTAAACTAGAGAGAACAAGTATGAAATGTGAGGTGTAGTGCTCCAAATGTTGGTATGTGTGAGAAAGGGTGGAGCATCATCTATTTATAGCTAGGATAGGAGGGTTTGGGCGTCTCCAGGTTTGGAAGGAGGTGAAACCACCCTTGGGGAACCACCTAGAGCACCGCCATCGAAGACTGGGCCTGGGAGGCCCCACCAGGGGGCGGCCGGTCCTGGGGGAAGTCGCACCCCTGGCTGGGCCCGCTGGCCACCGCCTTCGGGTGGTCGGTTGCTCCCTGGGCCTGGGCCTCTCCCGTGGTTATGGATGGATCTAGTTCATTGTTTGAGATGGGCTTTCTTATTTTCTTGGTTTGCGCCATCTCTGAATACGTTTCCTGGAAGTGCGCTTTCTTGTGGATTTTATGCATTTTCCACGTGTCAGACCTGCAAGTTACATATACAACAAAACTCGTGGAAAGGTTAGATAAAAGCCCTACTTTCTATTTGTTTTAGTATTAAAATGATGTTGTATTTTAGTTGCTAAGGACCGCCAACATTGTGATGACTTGGTTCCCAAATATGCGGTTCGGCCGACCCATCATATTGGGCTCCAAGTGCTCCAATTTGTTCTGTTTTGATCTTCCCTGCATTCACAAGCTAATAGTACAAGTGGAACTAGTTATTGATAAAATATGTTCATGATATGCTTATTCTCCCTTGAATCCGAAGCCTATTGATGGTGTTCGAGTGTGGATTTTCATGGTATATCCACCGTCAACAAGATCCCCCAAGCTTAACCTTTGCTCGTCCCGAGCAAATAATTAAACTTAGCCTCGGTGGATCAGGAGTTGCTTACAATGTTCATATTTCCTCAGTACCAAGTGCACAACAAAATACTTCTCTTTTGAATGGAAAAATTGGCTATAAAAATTCACCCATTTTACCTTTTGTCCTTTATGGGGCTAATGGCCTTTCCTTTGCCTTAGGTGGTTGAGAGACAGAACAGTTTAACTTGAGCACTAATTTTCTCATTCTTTGCAAGTTTCATACTGGAGGTTTTAGCAATGTTTTGCAAAAGAAAACTTAATGTTCCTCTTAGGGTTCTCTCATGTCGCTCAAACAGTGTATGATTCCTTACCAAGGCACAAAGTAAATGTTGCCTTCTCTTTGTTATCCCACTCTAAAAAATGGCTTATGTGGAGCTTAAGGTAGGAATGAAAGAGTATAGCATACTTACTTTGCATGTGTTGTAGAGTCAAAGCTTGGATCCAAAGAGAGAAGTGTCATGCCCTTAGATCAAGATGTGCAAGTGTGTGGAAAATATGAACTATAATGCTCCTCTATTTGAAATTGTATCTCTCTAATAAATTTTAGAGACATGGCTATCATTTTTCCTTTCTTTGTTCATGAGCCTAGACTTGCTCATATATTTTTTTCTTTTCTTTTCTATGGACTTCCTATGTCCATCTTTCTTTCATTTTGCATAGCCCTTTTGTCTCTTCTACCATATTAACTAAGAGAGATATTTTAAAACTTTAACACATGGAGCATTTATTTGGTGGAAATGAAAGGCATGTGGTTGCGTACTTCCAGTGTAGAAGCAGCATATTTATGTGGTGTGTGCGTGATCTTGATCTTGGGAGCATGATAAGACTCTCAATAAGGGATCAACAAGACTTGACAACAGTCAATACAAAGCAAATAGCTTATGTGGAAGGTTTTAGACATGTGTAGCATATATGGCTGTGGTAGGAATTTATCACCATTGATAAATAATAAGGTTTTGATTGTTAAGAAATAAATCTCCAATAATTATGCATGCTTAGAACAATATTATAGCAGCTCTTGTTTCACTATGTCATATCTCACAACAATTTAAACTTAGTTCTAACACTTAGCATCCATAAAGTTTTCGGGTTCTTGATGATTTAAATGAGCCAAGTGATCCATACTCAAATAAATACTAAGTTATAAACTAGGCATTAAAGAAACATTAACAGAGCAACTATTCATCATTTCCATGAGGAAGATAAACATTCATGAGACATATGGATTTAAGGAAAATATTTTTGGTATTTTTAACTTATGCAAATTTTTTTAAAGTAATAAATTAAAATAATGTAAATAGCTAGGATAGAATACTTACCTTGGTGGGGGAGAGGATCTCCCCAAGCTTGTCTTTTTGCTCATTGTGGCGGCGGATAGTATTAGAACCATCCCGCCCAACGTTGTGCTTCTTCATCTTGTATGGCTTGCAATAGTTGAGCATTTTGTTGTGCCATACGTAGAGTTGCTTCTTGTTCAACTTGCATTGTGCCCATGTCGTTGATGAGTTGATCCATTTCCGATCCTTGGTTTCGATGACCCCTCGCCCGTGTGGACGGACGGGGAGTGCGCACTCTTGGAGTGTGCTGTTGAGGCCGTTCTGTGGACCCTGAAATGTCCATGAAACTTGCCTCATCGCCTTCTTCTTCATATCCCCCTGTAGCTCTTGATGTGCCGCCTTGCTCAAATTGAGCGGCTTGTGACATGCTCCTTGTCACCCTTCTTGATCCTGCAACATTTTGGCTTCTTGCCTCTCGGTCCCAATTTATGGTTAGTGTACGTAGCGCATACAACTGACGCCTCTCACATGGGAGAGATATTTCTGCTATATGGCCTGGATAAATCATTTTAAGATCACCATTTTCGTCTCTTTTTAGGACTTCAGCACTTATGAAGAAATCTTCAGTTATAATATCTCTACGAGAAGCAATATATTCAAAGTAGTGTTTTCCATTTAGCAAGTCCATTGTTTCAGCAATGCGAGTGATAAACGAGGTAAAGAATATAGGCTCGCTTCTATGGAAAATACCAAGCCAAAAGCGGACTAAAATTTTAGTAGTGAAACTTTTATTTTTTTGGTCATGTCATAAAGCAGTCTTAGTTCAAAATTAAGAAGAAGAGTTATGGCCATCCAATAGTGGAGCAAGCGCAAAGTGGGATTATGGATTTCATCAGTTTTAGACTCAGAGCAATCATTGGATCCAGTTATGGCTTTCCAGAATTTAGCTTTATCAAATTTTCTTGTGGCATTAACTAGATCTAGATGACAGTTGTTATCAAAGCCAAGTGCTATACTAAAAACACTCCAAGTTAAATTATACTCTTGATTGAACATGCGAAAGTAGACATTATCATCAGTGGCTTGTAAAGAGCATAGAAATTTCATGATGAGTTTTTTCAATTCCAAGTTCTTGCACTTCCCAAAAGCTTCCCCACCCAATTGTATTGAAAACATTATTAAATTCTATGGTCATACCTGTGTTGTTCAAAAGGACAGAGTCGATGGTGCCAGTATGTTCATAACCACGGTGTCGGATGGAGAGGTACCTTTGGTACTCTTCTTGGTCCAGCATGAGGCCTCTCTAGGGGTCGAGCGTCCTGTTGGGAGGCACTCCAAAGCTTTGTCTTGGTGGAGCTTCTCTTCTTTCATCTTCATCATTGCAAGGTCGTCGGGAGGAACTCCCTACAACACTCTTGGCCTTCTTGAATGCGGAGGAGAACTTCTTCATCTTCCTGCAGCAATGAGATAATACAAGAACACACTAGGACAACAAAGATTAGCGTTAGCATTAGCGTTAGCTATCCCAATGTTAGTAGTCCTTGTGGGGTATGGTTACCTCCACAAACAAGATATTGAGAGCAAAGGTGAGAGTAAGACAAGCCTCTACTACTACAATATTTTTAGGTTTTTGTTTTGAGTGGCTAACTACAACTAAACTTGAGAAAGAACTTGCTCACATGGAGAGAAGAAGATATTGTGTGCTCGAGATGATTCAGCTGGTTTGGGTGTGGGATTTAGCACACAATGCAAGGGTATTCATAGGGGGAGAAGGGTTGGTGACCTGGCCACAAGGGCCAGGTCGACCGACCCCACACCTGACAGGTTCAGTGCTGCTTTCACCTTTGGACAGGGAATCTATTTGAATTCAAACACAATTTTGTAGACAGGACTTTAAACATGGGTCGGCCGACCTATGTTTGGTCTCCATTTCAGCTTTAAACAGTGTGTTTTACTTTGTCCAGTAAAGTAAAGACTAGTGGTGGACCAAAAGTGATGAAATTTTTAGAGCTTCCCATGTCTAGTGCTTTGTGAAAGAGAAAGGTGTATGACAAAAGTGGGGACATCCTTTAAAGTGATTCCCATGGACCATGGGAGCACTAATGCATGCCAAAGTGTCCACTTTTCAGAATTTGGATGGTGGTGAATGTTGGATTCTCCTTGGAGCATGAGAAAGCGGTCATGACCAAAAGTTGTCGACCAAATTCAAATTTAACTGGTGATTAAAGTTGAAACAGTGATCAGGACACTAGACCAACATCACCAGAGGTGAGTGGGCCCCATGGTGGGTCGGCCGACCCCACCTTGGGTGGTCCCACCACCTCCGGTGTGAGCAACACAGTTCTACTCAAGTTTTATTTATCTAATTGTTTTATTCTATCGAAATATATTATTTTAGAATTTAAATATGAAATGCAATGCAAAAATTACAAGAATTGAAATGCAAAAGGTAAATATGAGATAAATTCTGATTTTCCTTGCCAGCAAGGGCTCCATGTTTTAGGTCCGTAGAGCAGGACCTCTCCTTTTCGGGTTCATTCTTCGGGTGCTTCGATTGGTCCCGGAGATGGGGACCGTGATGATCGCACCTCTTTCTTCCGCCATTCCTTCTTGGTCGATGCTTGTGACTCAGCGGAGTTAGCCTTGTTCACCACCTCCGCTTTACTTACCAGTTCGGCCTTTTTGGCCTTTGGCGGTTGATTCTTCGGCGGGGTGCATATTATGGCTTGTTTCTCCACAGGTTCTTCCTTGCCTGTTGCATGGATTTATAGCCATTGAAAGGACATTTAATTCTCTTATCTGGGAGTTGGAAGTGGACTTGGCCAGATCCCATGTAGATGATGGCGTTCATGTGTTAAGGAACGACCTTCCCAGGATGACGGGGACTTCGTCATCGGCCCCTATGTCAAGAATGATGAAGTCAGCGGGGATGTATTCATCTTAAACTTTGACAAGGATGTCCCTTGCCAATCCCTCGGGGAACAGAATGGATTGATCCGCCATCTGCAGTTTGACAAAAGTGGGGTACAAGGGTCCCCCTAACAGATTTTCATACATTACCTTGGACATGATGTTCACTCCAAATCCAAGGTCGCAGAAGGCGTTGTTGAAGGTGTGCGGCCCGATCTCGCAAGTGATGGTTGGATGGCTGGGGTTACTCTTCTAGGCCATGAATGGCGGGTCAGGAAGGCAACCCGGATTTGGCCTGATCGGAGGCTGTTGGCGCAAAAAGTGGTTCCCTAAGCCCAACACACCAGCGAAGCCGGAAACGATCCTTGAGACAGTGAAGCTCTCGCAGATCCAGCTAGCTTCGGACCCGGTCTGAGAGTGTCAGTAACACCCAAGCGTGCCAGTCAATTTGACCTGCAATTGACAAGGAAATAGATAGTAATCAGTAATCACGGGGCGGAACTAACCGGTATGTCCAGGTAGTTCCAACTGTATGGCTCGAAGAGCCAATGTAATGGGAGATCGACTAGAAAGCCGATTCCGTCATGTTATGAACCGATTGTAGCGAAACATGCATTATAACTCAAGTTAACCGATTCAAACATGAATTCAATGACATATACTTGCTTAAGACAAAAATACGCTATAAAAGACGTAGTCACAGCAAGCTAACATGATCATAAGATGTCTCAATGTAAGATAAGATGAAATCGGCTACATTAGCCGATTCAGTGTATACGGGCAACATACAAGCCTATAAAGTAAATAATGTTTCAATCCTCCAGCTAATAGATCTAAATCACAATCTTACAACAGTGGAGATCGAGCGGATCGAGGCAGTCATGATGAAGTTGCAACTTAGATCCGTTAACCCTTGAATCTAGACAATGTTTATTTTATTACTTGAGTGCGACCCGTATCTAATCTAGATCCAAAATACAACCGGCTGGTGCAAAACATTCTATCTTGTCAATATAAAACGAATGGCAAACATAATTCGTTGAACATATAGATCTATTAGATATAAGCCGACGTATATGGATCAAGACGGGAAAATTGATGATTGCTTTAAACAATAAACAATAAACATAAGCAACATCGGTAACTTAATGAATCTAGCTAAAACTGCCAAATTTAACTAGAGCCGATAACTAATCCATGCGTGGCAAACTGTCCTAATCTATAGCCTGTCCACCGGATGACGTTAACTAATAGATTAATCAAGCAAACAAACATGAATCGATAACTAATCCGCGCGTGAAAACCGTCCTAATCTGCATCTCGTCCACCGGATGACGGTTAACACAGATTGATCGGGTAAACCAGCGTGAATCATCCTTGACTCACTGTGCTTCCCGCGTCCACCGGATGACGCCAAAGAAACAGAGCTTAGCAAGGACCCTGGTCCGCCATGCTTCCACGTCCACCGGATGACGCTAAAAAGACATAGTTTAACAGGGGGTTGACGATACTTACAAGCAAGCCTGCGTCCATCGGATGACACCCAGCCTGGATGAAGTAACTCGCCGGACTCGACTAACTCTAGGGTTTGTTTGGCCGTAGCCGAAAGTTGTGTTGTATTGATGTTGTTGTATTTTTTACAATGGCTGAGGGCTTATATTTATACCCTGAGCGTAGCGAGAGTCCTAGTCGAATTACAACTCATTATTAGATAAGGAAATCAACAAACTATCCTATATCTAAGGTAACTTGGAGTTACATCTTCCCTTTCATAAAGGATTCCGATCGTGATCGCATCTCGGCGGTGCAGACTCTAGATGACGTCACCAATACCGACGCTGCACGCCTTCTGTCACCTTCGCCCGATAACCGATTCACCGTTCAATCGGCTATTCTCCTTCCTTCCGCTGGACGGAATCTGCTTCCGAGATCGGCTATCTTCCTTCGGTATCGGCTATCGGCTCTCAGCCCAAAATTCGGTGTTAACACATGGCCCCTTAGTTCGGAGTATGATTTCTTCATGCTTCGAACTATGATCCGATGGTTTTCCTTGTGCCGAGAGACTCACTAGCAACCATAGTGCGTCTAGGTCTTCTTCCTTTAATCTCAAAGGTCTTATTCGTCATTATTTCTTCGCATCTGTACGTTCCTTCATTCTAAGCCGATAAAGATGTTGACGACTTTTTGCTGCATACGAATCGGCTTTCGGGCGTACTTCTTAGTATCGGCTTTGTTCGGCTTTCCTTTGGAACTAACCCCTCTGCCAGATCCATCACGAATCGGCTTGTGGGTACTCACAATAGGATCGGCTAAAACAGCCTGACCCAAAAAACCGATCGGCGTGCGACCATTGATGGCGGCGCTTCGTCTCCCTGATTCGGCAACTGTTCCGGATTCAAGAAACATGGATTAACTACAACCTAAAATCTGCCATGCCGTCTCACTTCCCAAAGAAACCGCCTCGGTGCCCGTGTTGTCTTATAAATAGTTGGTAGGCTTGAGGCAACATCACACGCCATCGTATCCGTCTCGCCGACCAACTCTCCCGGCCGCCTCCTTGTATCCAATTCGCTTCCACTCTCAATCCTTGTTTACGACCATGGCCGGCGATGGAAACCATGGGAAGCGCCCGGCATCTGAGCCCGTCGATGGCGATGAAATGGTATGGAGTATCTGCCGCATCTAGGCCAGCGTCGCCCGAATCGAGTAGACTTTGGGGTAAATTCAACCGTCAGCCTACCATCTCCTCGTTGTTTCCATCTGATTTGATCTGTTTCTGCAGTCACCAACCATCTTTCGTCAGTGGCATTGCTAGCTCTTTAGCCGGCCTGAACAACCCTGCCCCCGGCGTTGATCTTCCTCGGGCAGCCCCGGCGGATGGTGACGCCGTTCCTGCAATCGGGACAGCAACCCCGGAAGCCCCCGCCGCTGGTGACGCCGCCGGGCCCTCTTCTCCTGTAAGGGCTCCAATCAGGCGTATGATGCAAGCCAGCGGACGGGGAGCCCATAGCAGGTATCTTATTCTCCCTTTTCGTCGATCTTTGAATCTGGCTAAGTCTGGGTGCCTGATCTGATGATCCCTTTCAACCAACGTCTTCCGCTCCACCTTCCTTCCGGTGCACCAATCGGCGCTAGTTCCTCGGTGCGTCGCGCAGCACCACAACCGAACCTCCCTCACGCTCCGGCTCGCAGCACCACCTCCGGAGCGGAATCAAACTCGGAATCTTCTTCGAGTTCCCGCGACTCCTACACCGCCGCCGACGGCCGCCACTTCCACCATGAGATGGTGCGGTATCGCAACCTCTACTCCGAGGCTACCAAAGAGGCCGGTCGGCTGGATAAGGAGAACGAGGACCAAGCCATCGCGCTTGTTGTCGCCAGTATTGATTTGACGGAGGCGCGGGCCAACCTCGCGGAGTCGCAGGCCACCGTGGCGGGTAATCTCCTGCTTTGTCCAACTATGTGCACGGCGCGTTTCCAATCACTGACTTTCCTTGCTTATGCAGCTCTGACGACGCAGCTGCACGAACTGCGTGTGGCTGTAGCGAACGTCACCAACGTCCTCCGCGGACGGGGACAAACGCAGGTGGAGCAGCTTGCGGACGTGCACCACCACGTTCGCCAGGTGGCGATGAGCGGCGTCCGTCACGGTGCCGCGGGAGCTCTAACCGCCGCCCAGATCAACTCCGGCATCGTGCTAGAGAACGTCGAACCGGGAATCCGGGCAGGCCAAGACATGGAGGAGTTCGGCACGCTAACGGCCGCTTTCGCCCCTCATGCCGACGGTCTCTCCGTGTCCATCGACGTCGAGGACGTGATCCGGGACGGCGTTAATAACTCAAACTAGATTGTATTAGGCATTCTGATGTATATGATACTTCTGAACTTGCCATGCCCGAAACAATCCAATTTGCAAAACTGTATATATATATTTTTTTGCTAAGGGCGACTCGTTACTACGATGTCGGCCATTTTTGTCCTGAAGGCGACCCGCCTGCACGGCATCGGCTGTTAGAGCCAGATTCACATGAATCGGCTATTATCCTCCAACTGGGATGCTAGGATAGTATTTCTGCAGATATTTCCCGTTGATGGCTCTGGCGAGTCTCTGCCCTTCCAAGTCTTCAAGGATATAAGCATTACCCGGAGCGCATTCCACCACTGCGATACGGGCCTTCCCAGTTTGGCGACCTATTTACCGAATCGGCTATCTTTGGTATTCTCTCCATCCTCTGAGTCGGAATCACAGACGTAGGCCTGCTTGTATTTTGATTCCTTCTTGAAACTCTGGGCCTGCTGTTCTAATGCGGCCACCCTCTGCATCACCTCGCTGATGCTGTTGAAGTTGGTGCCCACCAGCTTCTCTTGGACGTGTGGGAGCAACCCACTAACCACTATCTTGGCGAGCTGCTTGTCGTTCAGGTTCAAAGAGTAACACATGTTCCTGGTCTCCCTGAACCGCTTGATGAAAGCCGATCCAAGTTCATTCGGCTTTTGGCGCATGTTGGTGAAATCTCTGATGTCTTTCTCCCCAGTGCCGGAGAAGAAGTAATTATGGAATTTAATCTCCAGATCTTCCCAGCCTTGAATCGATCTAGGCTCCATAGATGGAAACCAGCTAAACGCCGGCCCTGTCAGTGATAGCGGAAAGAGCCGGACCCTGTGAGCTACCTCATACGAAGCTTCGCCGAGCTGGGTCAGGTAAAGGCTGATGTGCTCCATGGTGGTGATGTCGTCCTGCCCACTGAACTTGGAAAAGTCAGGGTAAGCGATACCTGGGCGGCAATGTCACGCGGTCGTACCACTCGGGGTAAGGGCGCCTGTACTTGATTCCAGTCCCGGTCTTCGGCTGTAAACCGAACGTATCACGGAGCATGGCGCACATCTGCTCCAGCAGCTGATTGTTGGGTGTCAGGGCGTACCCCGGATGCGGCGCTGCCTGAAGGTCTTGATATGTGATCCCCTCATGGTATCCAGGAGTTGGGTTGGCCACGTCTGCCGCCGGCGTATTTCCAGCTGTCAGGTTCACTGCTGATGAGTTCATCGAGTTCACCAACTGTCCAGTGGCCTGCATGAAAGCGGCGAGCTCCTCCGGAGTATGATCTTTGTATAATCTGGGAGAAGCTGCTATTTTTTGAGCCGAACCGGCCGCAGTGGCACCCTGCCCTGGCGTTTTCGGCTGGCTCGGCTGTTGCGGTGGGGAATTGGAGGTCCCTGCCGCTGCTTTTGGATCTGCATCCTCTGCAGGTATGTTGAAGTAAACCGGACCCAGAGACTCCCAATCCTGCCGTTTGAGAACAGTCTTCATGATGTTATAGAATGTCTGCAGGAAGGATTTATGGTGATGGCCGACTGCTAAATAGGCGGCCTCCCAGGTCGCTTCTTCCAGCATCTGCTTAAGGTCGGCCTTGCACTCCTCTTCAGATTTATCAGAATGGCCGTCCATGATCCATCTAGGGAATGCATTCTTCTTCACTACCGAGCCATCACGCTGCTTGCTGAATGAAAGCAGGCAGGCATCAGCGAATTCTTCAATAATCTTGTTCAGCACTGCCGCGTCCTCCTCACTGAGGTCTTCGACCCTGACCCTGAGGACACCGTTGTCCCTGGAGGGGCCGTCCGCCGCAGCCTTTCCTTTTGCCATGGTCTTCAATGAAAGGTCCCACCGGGCGTGCCAAAAAGTGTGTTGGCGCAAAAAGTGGTTCCCTAAGCCCAACACACCAGCGAAGTCGGAAATGATCCTTGAGACAGTGAAGCTCTCGCAGATCCAGCTAGCTTTGGACCCGGTCTGAGAGTGTCAGTAACACCCAAGCGTGCCAGTCAATTTGACCTGCAATTGACAAGGAAATAGATAGTAATCAGTAATCACGGGGCGGAACTAACCGGTATGTCCAGGTAGTTCCAACTGTATGGCTCGAAGAGCCGATGTAATGGGAGATTGACTAGAAAGCCGATTCCGTCATGTTATGAACCGATTGTAGCGAAACATGCATTATAACTCAAGTTAACCGATTCAAACATGAATTCAATGACATATACTTGCTTATGACAAAAATACACTATAAAAGACGTAGTCACAGCAAGCTAACATGATCATAAGATGTCTCAATGTAAGATAAGATGAAATCGGCTACATTAGCCGATTCAGTGTATACGGGCAACATACAAGCCTATAAAGTAAACAATGTTTCAATCCTCCGGCTAATAGATCTAAATCACAATCTTGCAACAGTGGAGATCGAGCGGATCGAGGCAGTCATGATGAAGTTGCAACTTAGATCCGTTAACCCTTGAATCTAGACAATGTTTATTTTATTAATTGAGTGCGACCCGTATCTAATCTAGATCCAAAATACAACCGGCTGGTGCAAAACATTCTATCTTGTCAATATAAAACGAATGGCAAACATAATTCGTTGAACATATAGATCTATTAGATATAAGCCGACGTATATGGATCAAGACAGGCAAATTGATGATTGCTTTAAACAATAAACAATAAACATAAGCAACATCGGTAACTTAATGAATCTAGCTAAAACTGCCAAATTTAACTAGAGCCGATAACTAATCCATGCGTGCAAACTGTCGTAATCTATAGCCTGTCCACCGGATGACGTTAACTAACAGATTAATCAAGCAAACAAACATGAATCGATAACTAATCCGCGCGTGAAAACCGTCCTAATCTGCATCTCGTCCACCGGATGACGGTTAACACAGATTGATCGGGTAAACCAGCGTGAATCATCCTTGACTCACTGTGCTTCCCGCGTCCACCGGATGACGCCAAAGAAACAGAGCTTAGCAAGGACCCTGGTCCGCCATGCTTCCACGTCCACCAGATGACGCTAAAAAGACATAGTTTAACAGGGGGTTGACGATACTTACAAGCAAGCCTGCGTCCACCGGATGACACCCAGCCTGGATGAAGTAACTCGCCGGACTCGACTGACTCTAGGGTTTGTTTGGCCGTAGCCGAAAGTTGTGTTGTATTGATGTTGTTGTATTTTTTACAATGGCTGAGGGCTTATATTTATACCCTGAGCGTAGCTAGAGTCCTAGTCGAATTACAACTCATTATTAGATAAGGAAATCAACAAACTATCCTATATCTAAGGTAACTTGGAGTCACATCTTCCCTTTCATAACGGACTCCGATCGTGATCGCATCTCGGTGGTGTAGACTCTAGATGACGTCACCAATACCGACGCTGCACGCCTTCTGTCACCTTCGCCCGATAACCGATTCACTGTTCAATCGGCTATTCTCCTTCCTTCCGCTGGACGGAATCTGCTTCCGAGATCGGCTATCTTCCTTTGGTATCGGCTATCGGCTTCTGGCATCGGCTATCGGCTCTCAGCCCAAAATTCGGTGTTAAAAGAGGCTTACCAAACCTCGTGGAAATTAACTTGACACCCTCAATTGGTTCCTCAGGTTTCCCTGGGCTCTTACCTTGTTCGAAGGATGGGATAGCTGCTACTATTTGAGCTAATTGTGTTTCTAGCATTTTATTAAAGCTCAATTGATTTTTCATAGCAGTGTTAAAGCTATCCATTTTCTCACTAAGATCTTCAAGAATCTTATCGTTGGCCATTATTTTCTTATTTATACTATCATTGATTTTAGATTGGCCTAAGACAAGATCTTTAAGAGAAGGTTGGTTACCATAAGAATTATTAAAATTATTGTTGTAACCATTACATTGATTTCCTTGGTAGAAGGGGTGCGAGTTTCATCCTCCTTGTTGCTGGGGTCGATACCCATTGTTGTTGTTGTTGATGAAGCTCACTTTATCCTTCGTCTCGGTACAGTTGTCGCCCGAGTGATCTTCTCCTCCGCATACCTCACACCATGGATCAGCTTCGATTGCTCGTGCGGTGGCAGTGGTTCGAATGGCCTCTTGTTCCTTTTTGGAACCTTCCTCAATCTTTTTCATCAAGAGGTCCATTTTTGTTGAGAGCATGTCCACCTCATGAATGGTGTGCATACCCCTTTTCTTGGGCTGGAGACGCTCCTCATTCGATCTTTGGTTGATAACCATCTTTTCAATAAGGTCTTTAGCATCCTTGACATTGTGTTGCAGGAATGCTCCTCCAGCGGCAGCATCAAGGTGACTACGGGCTAATCCAGTCAGCCGATGGTAGAAACCTTGGATTAGGAGCCATTCTTCAATCCCATGATGAGGACAATCATGAATGTACTCCTGAAGATGTTCCCATGCTTCGGGAATCATCTCGTTAGCTTGCTGTTGGAAGCTTGAGATCTTTCCACGAAGAGCGCTGGTTTTGCCCATTGAGAAGAATTTCTTGAGAAATGCGTTGGCGCACTTCTCCCAAGTGGTAGCTTAATTCTTGTTGGCATAGAAACATTGCTTCGCCTTTCCAAGCAGTGAGAATGGGAATAGGCGAAGATGGATGGCGTCTGCCGAGACATTCTTGATAGTGAAAGTACCACACACCTTCAGGAAGTGCTAGAGATGGGCATTCGCGTCTTCATGCGGTTGCCCACAGAATGGATTAGCTTGGACCTTGTTGATTAGTGCTGGCTTGAGCTCCAAAGTAGCATCCCCCGAGTTGAGCTGCGGACCGGTGGCAATGTTGTCAGCCGACGGTGCAGAGAACTCAAAGATGGTCTTTTGGGCCATAGCTTCCTTGATTGATAGTACGGAGCCTCTTTCCTCGAACGGATTCAGGTTTGAGATGAACCTTTGAGGTAGAACTTGATGGTGTCTAGTTCTCCTCAACAATTGCTCAGGATCTTCAATGAAATTTGACGGCCTAAGCCCCTAACACTAATCGATAACTAAATTGATAGTAGACTCCGGATTCAATTTTTATTAATATTCCTAGACTGATGCTTTCCCCGGCAACGTCGCCAGAAATGCTTGTTGACATTTCTTAGTGCAACCACCAGAGACAGGGTGTTAGGCTATCTCTGATAACGGCGCCAGAAATGCCTGGGGTATTTCTTATGTCTATTGGATAATTCCGCAAGCGCACAGAATATACCGCTGTAGCACTTCACCCGGGAGTATTCTAAGGTATCATTATTTATTTTATCCTAAGGGAAAGCGGTTGCTAGGAATAATTAATAAAAAGAGAGAGATCCTTAAGTCTATAGCAATTTAGTATCAACTAGTGATAGGGGGCAAATCGATATATAGAAAGGGTAATGACACCAAGACAAGGCAAGGTTTTAGGATAACTAAGGATAACTAGTAGAGTGTAGCTAGGTGGGAGGACAACGAGTGAGTACAAGACTCCTATGACACTTACTTTACTCTTGTGAACTATCTTGTCAAATGGATGAATTATACTAAGACAGCTACCTTACTTCCGGTGTGTAGGGGGTAGTGCGAAACAATAGAGGATATAACCTCTACCCGAAGCGCCTACTCTCTTATGGGAGCCTACCTTTTAAGAACTTGCCTAAAACACGTGGAGGGATACTAAGACTAGACAGGGCTGTCACCACCTACTAGCACCCACAAACAATCCGTGCGACAAGCGGCATTCAAAGGCAAGATCTAATCTAAGCACCACGCTTACACTAAGCCTTACTACTCTAGTTGCGTACCAACAACTAAAACACCCTATGACAGGCGATGAACTACACACGTGAGCTGGTTACAGGATCACTATCTAAAATAACTCAACTATAAGGTAAGACAAGACACAACAATACTATAATGAATAGTAAAGCACTAAATAAAGACTTAGTAAAGTAAAGTAAAGATAATATATTAATAAAGATAAAGTCTTACAGAAGGAAAGGTACAAAAACTATATCAGACTCTCTAGCAGACGACTCCGGAGATTCCGAGCGTAGCTCGACTCGAGTCTAACTCCCACACTAGACTCTAACTCCCACACTAGACTAATACTACTACTAAAGAGTGGAGCTTCTCATGTCTCTTGTGGATCTTGTGTATCTTGGGTGTCTTGAAGAGGGTGATGGTAGCCTCTATTTATAGGGGAGAGTTGAGGGCACCATGTCAGTGATCCGTGTGCTCCTTGCCTATCCTTCCTTGGATGAACCGCCTCAATACCTCGTCAGAATGGACGGCAGTGGTGATTTCATCACGTGGAAGACATGCAGGAAGGCCGTGGGGGCCAACCGACCTGGATGGGCACCAGGGGGTCGGCCGACCCCCTATGACAGGTGGGCCCAGCCAGGTATGGTCCCCACCAGTCAAAGAGTGTTGCCTTGTGCTGGTTCTGTCTTGATTGTGTTGTTTCACGCCTTGATCCGTGTGCTTTGATTCTCCACCATTGAATGGAAACACATGTTGATCTGATGGTGGAATTGAGCAGAGTAGAGTGTCACACCGATCCTGCCACATCACCAGAGCCAGGTGGGCCCCATGGTGGGGTCGGCCGACCCACACATGGGCCCACTCTGAGCTCTCCTCTCTTTTACGTGATGTCTTGAGTCATTTGTTGAATTGTGATGACTTGGTTCCCAATATGTGGTTCGGCCGACCCATATTATTAGGCTCCAAGTGCTCCAATTTGTTCTGTTTTGATCTTCCCTGCATTCACAAGCTAAGAGTACAAGTGGAACTAGTTATTGATAAAATATGTTCATGATATGTTTATTCTCCCTTGAATCCGAGGCCTATTGACGGTGTTTGAGTGTGGATTTTCATGGTATAATTCATTAACATACTGAAAGCTCTATGTTTGGTTTTGGCTAATTGATGACTCCTAGTATCTGACCATATGCTTTAGCTTTGTGATTACAAGTGTGGTTAGAAGATCAAGTGT
This sequence comes from Eremochloa ophiuroides, assembly GCA_038502445.1. Lineage (NCBI taxonomy): Eukaryota > Viridiplantae > Streptophyta > Magnoliopsida > Poales > Poaceae > Eremochloa > Eremochloa ophiuroides. The sequence goes on from JAHLJS010000002.1 coordinate 61,392,773, forward strand.
GGAGCTATGAAGGCATCCAAGTCATTGGTGTAAGTCTATCAACATGAAGATCAAATGCTTCTACACTTGGTGCAAGGAAAGGAGCTCAAGGCAAAGGTGAAACTCATAGGGCTCTTTCTGGTTTGGTGCTCAAGACACTATAGAGAGCGTGATCACATTTAGGTTAGATGACCATACTATTAAGGGGAAAGAAATTCATTTACAATTATGGTCATCAAGTGCCTCTAGTTGATTTAGTTGAGCATACGCATTTAGATCTAGAGCACATACCAAAAACCTTGTGAAGCATCTAGAAGCAAGGTAGTTGAAGAGAGGCTGAAAATAGCTCTCAAAGGTGCACCGAATGCGGGCTTTGTCCAGGTGGGCAGGCATAGCCTCTCTAGAACCTCTCTGAGTAGACACCGGACGTTGGAACAGTAACTCTAGCGCGTCCAGTGATGTTTTAGGAGCCTCCGGTGAGGAAACATGCTTTCTGACTGAGTGAAAGCACCAGACACTGGCAGCGTCCAGTGACCTAACGATGGACGCGTCCGGTGCCATTTTGAGTTCTCTGGTTGCTCTCTACATGGACACCGGACAACCACCGGACACTGGTGTCGAAGCGTCCGGTGTGGCGGCTCTGCGTCCAATTTGTTGGCGCGCAGTGAGGTAATTCAAAAGGCTAGTACATGTGTCAACGAGCGGTACATTGGACAACCACCGGACGGGTCCGGTGCCAACTTAATCAGCGTTCGGTGTGCTAGCAGAAACTGTAAAATGGCTAGTTCTTCACCCTCTCTTATAAAGAGCCACTCTAACGGTTTTGGAAAGTTCTCTTGTGTATTTCTCTCATTGCTAAGCATCTCTTGAGCTCTCCCAAGCCTCTCCCACTCACTCTTGTGTTTGATTCTCATCCATAGTGAGTTTGGGAGTGTTCCAAGTGAATTGTTCATCTTAGATCATCTTTGGGCACTTGTTGATTGTTGTTGCTACAGATTTCTTCTATTCTCTTGGTAATTGCCATCACCTAGACGGTCTTGGAGCAGCGGAGGAGTTGGTGGAGTTGGAGATTGTCTCCGGACACTCCCGGTGGACTTGTGAGGGGTTTGCACCTTCCCTGGCGGAGAGCCGCAAGGTAGCCTCGTGGATTTCTCGTGTCATTGAGCTACCTTGCTCGTGGTAGGTTCTAGTGGTGCTCATTTGTTGAGCTTCACATTGGTTGTCAATTAGCCACTGAACCACCGAGTAGTGGTCGACACAACGGGGACTAGCGTGCCGGCAAGCACATGAACCTCGGGATAAATTCTTTGTCTCCCATGTGTTGGCTTTGGATTTCATTGTGACCGTCACCTTCGTGTGTATTGGTTTTCTCACCGGTGATTGGCCATCTTCTCTACTCGGTAGTATAACCACTCTACCTCTCTCTCTCTACTCGGCAGGTAGTGTTTTGTAGCTTGTCCACCTAGGAGTAGTGTAGCCTCAACTTAGGTTAGCTTGTGTGAACTTCTAGTGATTTAATTTAGAATGGTTAGGAAGGCTTGCACTTTTGAGTAGGCTAGCACAAAAACTCGCTTCGCCATTTGTTATACTAACCGCTTGGTCAAGTGTTGTTTGTAGATTTTTAATTAGGCTATTCACCCCCTCTAGCCTCTTTGGACCTTTAAAGTGGTATCAGAGCGGTGGTCACCATTGTTGCAAGGCTAAACATCCTTCGGTGTCACGTATGGCTCACAACAACATGATCAACCATATGGGCAAGCCACCTCGGTTTGATGGCACAAGCTATGGCTATTGGAAGAAGCAAATGAAAGCGCACATGAAATCAATGAATAGAAAGATGTGGGAGATTGTGGAGAATGACTTTGTTGTGATTGACATGAATAGTCCCACTCCAAGAGAAGAAGAAAAGTTCCAATTCAATGACATTGCTCTCAATGCAATCTATAGTGCTCTTGATGAGAAGGTGTTTGAACAAATTAAGGATTTGGAATATGCTCATGAGGTTTGGAAGAGATTGGAGGACTCATATGAGGGCACCACTGCCGTCAAGAATGCCAAGCTTTATATCCTCAAGGATAGATTTGCAAGCTTCAAGGTGAAGGATGATGAGAGCATATTAGAGATCTTTCACCGATTGAGCGTCGTCATTACTGATCTCAAGGCTCTCAGTGAGACAATTAGTGATAAGGACTTCTCACATTGCTTCTTGAGATGTCTACCTTCTTGGTTTGAGACCTCGGTTCTTATCCTTGTGAGGGAGGATCTCTGTGCTTGGTGTTGTCATGACACACGAGACATACCGAATAGAGAAGGATGAAGGAGTCAAGGAAGAGAAGGAGGAAGATAAGAAAGACAAGAATGAGAAGAAGAGCACTGCTTTCAAGGCAACTTCATCAAGACACAAGGGCAAAGCAAAGAAGCAAATATCAAGTGATGATGAAGATAGCTCAAGTGAAGATGATGATGAGGAGATGGCGCTTCTTGTGAGAAGATTTGGTAGATTCATGAGAAAGAAGGGCTATGGTGCAAGAAAGAGAAGAGATTTCACCAAAGGCAAGGGTCCAACCATGAGATGCCATGAGTGCAAGAGCAAGGACCATTTGATAGCCGATTGTCCTCACAAGAATGATAGTGATGATGAGGATGACAAGAAGAAGAAGAACAAGAAGGACAAGAAAGATAAGAAGATGCAATTCAAGAAGAAGAAGGGGCATTCTTATTGTGTCACATTGGATAGTGATGCTTCGTCTTCCAATGATGATGATGATGATAGTGATGATGACCATAAGGTCACCAAGAAGAAGGCCATTGCTAGTCTTGCTATCTCTAGCAAGCCATCTCTATTTGACTCTTCACCAACATGCTTCATGGCTAAACTATGTAAGGTACAATCCGAATCCGATGACAGCGGTAGTAAGAGTGAGGAGGAGGAATTCTCCAATGAGGAGCTCCTTGACATGTTGCGTGACACACACTCTTATCTTAAGAAGAAAGTGAAGGAGTGCAAAGAATTGAACAAGAAAAATAAAATTGTTCAGCAATCCTTTGGTGAGCTAAGTGCTTCTCATGAGTGTCTAAAGAAAGACCATGAGAACCTTAAAGAAGCTCACTCCAAGCTTGAAAATGCTCACTCATCACTTTCGTAGTTGACTAAGATAGAGGATGTGCCATCAATGTGTGACGTAGGTGTTACTTGTGATATTCTTGATAATACCTATTGTTGTTGCCTCCACTAAGACTTCTTGTAGCACATCCACCTCTACTTCATCTAAGGATGTTGGTGTCACTTGTGTTGCCACAATCTTGGTTGAGAACAAGAACCTCAAGAAGGAGGTGCATGAGCTCGCTTTAGCATTAGGCAATGCCTATTGTGGAGATGCCCGCTTGCTTAAGTGCTTGGGTAGTCAAAGGTTCTCCATTAACACGGAGGGTCTTGGCTATAACCCCAAGAAGGGCAAAGCTGCCTTTGTCCCTCACAAGACTACTTTTGTGAAGGGAAATGGTGTGGTTTGCTATAGTTGCAAGCAAGTGGGGCACAAGGAGCAATATTGCAAAAAAAGGATGATGAAGCAAAGCAAGGCTAATGCGTCATCCATTAGACTTGATTCTTGCTATGTGCTTACAAAGAGTGCAAAGGGAGTGAGAGTCAAGTACATTGGTGCACCTAAAGAAAGCCCAAAGAAGAAGGCTATTTGGGTGTCCAAGTGCTTGGTCACTAACCTCCAAGGGCCCAAAACAACTTGGGTACCAAAATCTAATTGATTTATTTGTAGGTGAACTACAAGTCTGGAGGGAGGCATTGGGTGCTTGATAGTTGGTGCACTCAACACATGACCACCGAATCAACCATGTTCAATTCAATCAAGTCAAATGAAGATGGGAATCTTGATAGTATCACATTTGGTGACAACAAGAAGGGCAAGGTTATTGTTTTTGGAAAGATTGCAATTTGAAATGATATGTCTGTCTCCAATGTCTTGCTAGTTGAGAGCTTGAAATTCAACTTGTTGTTCATGGCTCAATTGTGTGACTTGGGATTCAAATGCATCTTTGGTGTTGATGATGTGGAGATTGTTAGTGTTGATGGAATCAACTTGATATTCAAGGGATTTCGGTATGGCAATCTCTATTTGGTGGATTTCAATGCTAGTGAAGCTTAATTGTCAACATGCTTGTTCACGAAATCAAGTATGGGTTGGTTATGGCATAAAAGGCTTGGTCATGTTAGAATGAAGCAACTCAAAACATGACATGGTGAGAGGATTTAAGAATGTGCAATTCGAGAAGGATAAATTGTGTAGTGCTTGTCAAATGGGAAAGCAAGTTGGAAACACTCACCCAAACAAGAGCATGATGAGTACATCTAGAGCATTTGAGTTGTTGCATATGGATCTATTCGGCCCAACCACTTATGCTAGTGTTGGAGGAAACAAATATGACTTTGTGATAATGGATGATTACACAAGATACACATGGGTCTTCTTTCTTATTGACAAGAGTGAAGTATTTGGCGAATTGAAGTCATTTATCAAGAGAAGCAAAAATGAGTTTGAAGTAACAATCAAGAAAGTGAGAAGTGACAATGGTAGTGAGTTTAGAAATGCAATAGTTGATGAGCTATGTGATGAGTTTGGAATCATGTATCAATTCTCGGTGTTGGTATTTCTTATGTCTATTGGATAATTTCACAAGCGCACAGAATATACCGCTGTGGCACTTCACCCGGGAATATTCCAAGGTATCATTATTTATTTTATCCCAAGGGAAAGCGGTAGCTAGAAATGATAATAGGAAGAGATCCTTAAGTATATCTCAACTAAGTAACAACAAGTGTAGAGGGGGTAATCAAAGTATGATAAGAAAGTGATGATTCAAAGATAAACAAATGAGATGCTAAGAGATAACTAGTATAGTATAGCTAGGTGGGAGGACAATGAGTGAGAAAGGTTCCAGTGATTCTTACTTTACTCCTATGAACTATCCTATCAAATGGACGAGGTACACTAAGACTGCTACCTTACTCTTTGTGTGTAGGGGACAGACCGAAACAATAGAGGGACAAAACCTCTACCCAAAGTGACTGCACACTTACAGGGAGCCTACCTTTTAAGAACTTGCTTAAAACACATGGTGGGATGCTAAGACTTAATAGGGCTGTCACCACCTGTAAGTACCCACTAACAATCCAGTGCAGCAACCGGCATTCAAAGGCCAGACTTACCTTAAGCACCACGCTTACACTAATTCTCACTACTCCAGCAGGGTACCAAACAAATAGAGCACCCTATGACAAGCAATGAACTACACACGCGAGTTGGTTACAGGATAACAATCTAGTGTATGCCGACCAAGTAATATGATAACTCACAACAATACTATTATTAGAATAGTAATGTACTAAGTAAAGACTCAGTAAAGTAAAGCATGAATATTATATTGATGAAAGTAAGTCTTAAAAGAAAGAGAAAGGTACAAGAGCTATACCAGACTCTCTAGAAGACAACTCCGGAGACCCCGAGCTTAGCTCGACTCCACTCTAACTCCCACACTAGACTACACTACTACTAGAAGTGGAACTACATTATTCCTCACTTGTATCTTGAATGAATCATTCTTTGCGAGGGTGGAGGCTGCCTTTATTTATGGGGGGAGTGGAGAGGTGCCACGTCAGTGATCCGCGTGCTCCTTCATTCTCCTCCCTTGGATAAACCGCCTCAAAACCTGACTTAAGATGGACGCTTGAGATTGAACCAACTACATGGAGGTATGCTCAAGGTCGGTGGACCGTGCTGGTGGTCTGGGCCCACCAAGGGGGTCGGTTGACTCCCTATGATAGGGTGGGCCTAGCACCAGGGTCCCCAACTATCATAGAGCATGGCTATGTGCTGGGTTTGCTTGGTTCTTGTCGGTTCACGCCTTGATCCATGTGCTTTGATCTTTCACTATTGATTGGAAACACAACTTTGATCCGAAGGTGGAAATAAGCTGGGTGGAGTCTCACACGGATCGTGCCACGTTAGCAGAGCCCTATGGGCCCCATGCATTGTGTTGGTATTTTTAAGTGCACACAGATAAATCCGCAAGCGCACGGATACCGTTGTAGCTTTCACCCGGAGGGTTTTAAATATCGTATCCATAGGGAAACGGGCTTGGTTAAATATGATCTAACTTAACCAGGGGTAGTCAATAAGTAAGGTAAAAACTAGGTTAAAGGTGGTAGTCAATGATGGGTGTAGTGATGCAAATAAAGATGGTGGTGTTGCAACTAAGATGATGGCTAATAGGTGTAAAACAATTCAAAGGTGTTCATAATATGGCTATGGCGATCTAGGTTGTAGATAATAGGAAGTGTAGAGAAGATAACTAGGGGTTTCTACTTCTAACCTGGGCAAGCTTATGTCTTCTACTGTCTATCTGGGGAAATCACTATAGGGAAAGGGATCAACAAAGGATGTTTCCCTTGGCAAAGCTATCCTACTCTTCCTTCTGACAGGAGGTGGACTATGTAAGACTCAACAGGCACGGTCACCCCTGCGATCTACCACCGATCCGGCCAGACAGGACGTATTTACGAGTAACTATAGCCTAGGCACCACGCCTACACTAGAGATTACCACTCTATCCCCCAGGAGCAGGAATAAAGTACTCAAAAGAGAGACATAAACCAAATAGACAATATAAACATAGACTTATGTGAACCAGAAGTTGGTTGCCCGAGACATCCTAGGAGCTAGCTCAAGTAGAGCTAGAGCCTACCGAAGTACAAGCTGTAGAGGGATCACCGACAGGCCGGCAACTCCTCCTAACTCTTCCCTCGCTCTCCATCTCTCTACAATCTAGTCCCTAGATCCTAACGAGAAGTTATCCTTTCATGGGACACATCTTGATTAGGGTTTACATGTGATTGAATGAATTCGTCTGAAACCCTGGGGGTCTGGGGGTCCTTATATTGGCCGGTGGGATGAACCGTAGCCCTTGGATCAAACCGACTTCGACGGACGGTGTAGATTGCGTGAAATATCGGGATGTGGGTCCACGTCGAAGCGGAGGTGGAGAACCTTCTAGAAGGGATCGGCCGATCCACTTTGGTGGCCAATCCCGTCCCGTCTTCTCTGGTGAGTCTCTGGTGTCTTCAAGATTCTTCCTGATTTCCTTTTGCAGTGGAATTTGATGTTTTAGTCCGACATGTGGGTCTCCTTTGGTTCTTTTCCTGATAACACCCTGCAAAACACAGATTCACCAAAACTCGTGGAATTCTATCAGTTCAGCCCCCTAAACCTATGTTGGTGTTTGCTATTATACCCTTTTCTTGTTTAGTTGACGGGTAAAATCATACAATAATTACCGTCAACAAGCTCCCCCAAGCTTAACCTTTGCTAGTCCCTTAGCAAAGTCAAACTTAGCAATGGATAAAGGAGTTCATTAGAATTTTTAAAAATAGTAGCAACTCCTCAAAAGCAAACATGTATTCAAGCAAGAGTTCTCCTTGAGATTAGAGTAAACTATTTTGACTTTCTAACTTACCTTGATTACCTTTAACTATGGAGCTTGTAGCCTTCTCTTGGGTCTTGGGTAATTGAAGGACATAATGTCTAAGTTAAGCACTATGTCTCAAGCTCTGTCGTTCAACTCTTATCCTGGAGCTTTTGCAAGTTTTCAAAATAAAGCTCAGAGATTCCTTTGTATGACCCTCTCAAGTCTCTCAATATGTGGTATTTGTGGATCCTCACCAAGGCAGTATTGATGTGTGCCTTCTCCCTCTCACCCTATAACTAATGGCTTATGTGGAGCTCATGGGTAAGGAGACATCATATACATACTTGTAATGCATATATTGTAGAGTCAAACAATGGATCTATAGAAAACAAGTCATACAATCAAATCAAGATGTGCATGTGTGTGGATATGTGGTGGTAGGTGGATATTTGGTGGCTAACCTAATTCTACTTTTGCTCCTTGAAAACATTTCTCTCTTTTTTTTCAAGCACTAGGGATTTGTGTTGCAGGACAACATAGGGCTATCTTTCTCTTTTCTCTCTTTTTTTCAGGCGGGCATCGATGTACCCATTGTTTTGATAATTCGGACACTTGTCCATTTTTACCTCTCAGGCAGGCATCTTGTACCCATTGTTTTCTCTCATCTCACACTTTTGCATAGCCACATGCCTCTTCTCTGCAATAATACTTCCCTCTCTTCTTTTCTTTTTGAGAGATAGTAACAAGAACTTGGAGCATTTATTTGGAGGTAACCTATATGGCTTATTTTTGGTGTCTACTCCCAGTGTAGGAGTAGAACATTTTCAGGTGGATATGGAAGGCATGTTTTTTGCGTACTCCTTGTGTAGGAGCAGCAAGTGTATGTGGTGTGTACATGATCTTGATTTTGAAAGCATGACAAGTTTCTAAGGTATCAACAAAGCTTGACAACACTCAATGCAAAGCAAGTAGCATATAAATGTGTGAGTTTTCCTATTCTAGCATGTATGGCTGTGGTGGGAATAATTTAAGCTCTATCATACAAGAACTCATCTTGTGGTTTTAAGGATTTTCAAAAATAAATCTCCAGGGCTCAAGTATCACTAGGAACAAGCTAAATAGCAGCTCAAAACTTTCCGTATCATATCCCTCAATCACCTAGACTTAGATCAAGCATTTGCTATGCACAGGTTTCATGTTCAAAGTAAATCATCATGTCAAAACAGTTGTACCTAAAACTTGGGATAGTTCAAGGTTGAACACTGGGTATCAAAGGGACTCAAGTGGGGTTCATTTTATTTGGGCAACAACTTTTGTAAGCATTCTCTTTTATTCAAACCTAAGCAAACCTAAGCAAACCTAAACAACCCTAAACAAACTAAACAAATCTCTATTTGGTTTTCAAATTTTATTTCACTAGCTAACACACTCGATAAGTAATATAGTACAGTAATAGGATGGGAAGCTTATACTTAGCTGGATTAAGTGCAGGATGCTCTTCCCCAAGTTATATGATGGCGTGGTCGTGATGTTGAAGTTGAGTGATCCTTCTTAGACAAGATGTGCTAGCAGCTGGTAGGTGTCTGGGTGGTCTAGCTCTTGATCAACTGCAAAACTTCATTGCCAATAGGAATACCAATTCTCATGGATGGGGTTAGGATAATACCGCTCCATGGTTAATGACAATATTTCTAGCAGAAAGCTCCCTTAATGAGTGGACCTTCATGTGCCCACACATTTTTTTATTTTTCATAAAAGGTGTGGACCTTCATGTGCCCACATATTTTTGGTATTTTATGTTTATGAATGCAAAAGAGTAGATATGCAATAAACTATTCTAGATGCATGCAAACTATTTTTGTGCCACCACAGTGAATAGTCTGTAACACCCCAGGTGTTAGTCACGAGCTAACCAGCGAGTGTGGACCTAATCAAGTTATTTCAATCAATGATCCTAATCACTATTTCATATTCATCTCCATCTACCTTGATCATTGGAGAAGTTGCATGAAGATTTAAATTGAGAATTGACATGGAACGACAAGTTATTCACTTATTTGGATTTATGGATTAAGTGAAGAAGAGCATGCAAAGTCAACCAAACCTTGCAACCTTGACCAAACAACTCTACTTGAACTCTACAACAAAAGTCATGAAGGTTTCATGTTGAGAAAATGTCAAGAAAATACCTCAATTGGCCTAAATATCCAAATTAAGCTCTCTAATGATCTTACTTTGACCAAAGTGGAAATACTATTTGTGAGTAAGGTATGAAGTTTGACCTTTAATAAAAGTTATAGAACTTTTGGAGTAGAACAAATGTTATTTTTAGACCAAGTCATGATTCCATCTCTAAGTGCCCCAAAAAGTGGACACAAGACAGAAGAAAAATCTGATTACAGGACTTGATTAAATTCAAAGTCTGAAAATGGTGTTGATTTCATGGCCTTCCCGTGTTCTCCAAATTTCGTTAAGCAACTTGAGTTGGATCAAAAATAGAAGTTGTTACAAACCCTTTGAGGCACAACATATTCAAATTTGAGGTCAATCCGACTTCGTTTGACAAGAGTTGCCACTCGATCTTTGATCGTAATTAGCTTGTTGACAGCATCAACTTTAGAGCTAATTACCTGCTAATTCGTTTATCTTTTGGCCGAGCACCCTTAATCAAGTTCGTAGACCTCTGTGAGAACAAAAACTTTGCTGCAAGCATCAATGTCCAAATCTATTGGGAATATGCCGAAAATTGGATCCAAAGCGCGCCGACCCGTCGCCCGCCAGCTGTTCGATGTGGGGCCTCAATGGCGCGACGTGGCAGCGCTGCTCTGAGCTTCCAGCTCCATTGTCGGCCACTGCCCGCGCTCCAGCTCCAAAAGTGAAACACCAGAGCCCCTCCTCGCTCTCCCATTCACTCTCCTCGCCCCTCCCAGCGCTCTCCCACGCGTTCCTCTCGTCCTCGCGAGCGCATGCAAAGCGCGAGAGCGCGACCGCCATGGCTGCCCTTTCGAGCTCCGTCGCCGCCGTCGTTCCTCCTCCACGAGCGCGCAGCCCTGCGTCTCTGTATCTGCCAACTCCTCGTTGCTCCTCATCTCGCAGCACCGTGGCCGCCGGTGCCTTACTCGTGGCCTGCTGCCGTAGCTGCTGCTGTGGCGGTGCGGCCGCCGCGCTGCTGCTGCTCCCGGCCGCCACCAGCCCGCCCGCTGCTGCTTGGCCGCAGATGGTCGCCGCCGAGGCCAACCGGCAGGAGCCGGCCAAACGGGGCTGCTGTTTTTCCCTTCCCCTGCCGACGGCCATCTCCCTCCTCCCCGCGTGCCCGCCTCGGCTCTGTTGGTCCAGGGAGCTGGAGGAAGAAGAAGACAGCCCCTCCTCTCTATGACATGTGGAGCCCGCAGGTTTCAATATGCATCAAATTTACAGATTTCGCTATTTCTTTGAAAATCTATATCTAGAGTTTGGGATCTCCAAAATTAGTGAGACAAGTTTTGATGTGTTCCTAGTAAAGTGCTCTGCATGTTAATATAAATAGTTGTGCCATTCATGCATGTTTTTATTCTGTAGAAATTGATTAGTAAAGGTGGTTTAAGAAATATATTAACTTGCTTTTGGTCATATTTTGAGAAATATAAGTCCAACAATTGTGGTTCCAATTTTGTTAGTCTTCTAATAACATGTACTAGCTCCTAAGAATATAAAACATATATGTTGTTTACTGTTTTCAAGGTGTTTCATATTAATCTTTTTAAATAGGAAATAAATGGTTGAATTGCTTGTTATTTTTGTAACTGGAGTTTTATTGCTCCAAATGGCATGAAAATTTAATTGTAGACTCTCTGTATGATGTGTAATGTATGGTTAAAATTTCATGATTTATGGTGCATGTATGACTGAGTTGTTGATTTATCTTGTTTTATGTCTATTAAGTAGATTTAAATGCTTTATAAATAATATATTGGTGTAAAAATGGAAAATGGTGCTCCACTACCTTTGTATAAGGTTGTGCTAACCTGAAGAAACAATAATATGGTCATGTGTTTGAATAAAATGTTGAGTTTCATATTTAATTTGCTCTCCAATGCTTTATTGCATTATAGATTTGTTTATTTTGCAATAATTAAATTATGGAACCTGAGCATGTAAGATTTGAACCTTGGTCATGATTTGTAATCACCTAGCTCTCATAAAAGTTTGGGACTCATTTGAGATGTTTACCATATAACATAAAAAAATTAAATAATAGGCCTTTATGTATGAATTGGTGAAAGAATAGAGACAAATGAATGCATGCATGTTTCTTGTGATTCCTTGATATTCTTTGGTCTGAGATGAATCCTATATGATCATGTTTATGATAGTTGGAGTTAATTAATTAGCTTATATATGTGTGTCATTGATTTAAAAGCAAACAAACAACCTAATTATATTCCTGCTGAAAAAGGGCTGCAGGAGCAGTCCCTGTTGTTGTGATGTTTTACACATGAAAATGATGTTGCATGTAAATATATTCTATACAAAAGTTGTAGCTAACTTCATTGTATAGCTTGTCCTAAAGTTTCATGGTCATAGGCCTGATAGTTTAGGATTTATGTCTTTTGGAAGTCTGCAGTCAGGTTTGGATTATTTTATGTCTAGATCTGATTGTTTGCCTAAGTTAAGCTTTGAATCACACCTTGGTGATAATAAATAAGTTGTAGTAGATTTCTTTGGCTCTCTAAATTGTCTAGGATCATCCCTTTTGATGGTCTAGATCCGTAGTTATGATTGTTTGAAGTGTGAGGACAGAATCTGTCCAAGTCTGGACAGAGCTGCCTTCAATGTGTTGTTTGACCTTTATATGTGTTGAATCATCTTAAGATGATAATAGCAAAGTTGTAGACAATTTCAATAGCTTTCCAGAAAGACTTATATCACCCTGGTTGGATGTGTATAGCTTGAGTTATGGTTAAATCTTGTGCTTACTGTTCTGCTGCCCACAAACTGCATATGTGAGATTAGGATTGCTTTCATGTTGCTGTGTTTGGTGTGATTGTTAGCTTATGGTTCAGTGATGGTAGATTAACCTACCTTGTGTTACTTCTTTTTATTCATACATGTGCATTGTGCATCTCATTTAGGTACGATAGATGAACACGTGAAGTGAAGGACATGATGATGGAACTAACCACAAGACGGTGTGGTGGACTAATCACGAAGGTGGAAGGACTAACCGAGTGCTTGGATGGGAAATGCTCGTCGAACAAGTGTCATCTAACAAACACTAACTTAGTGTTGAACCCAAGGCAAGCCCCGGAGCATCCCTAAGCCTCCACCTATCTCTTTTTATAAATGCACCGGTCTTTATTAAATCGTATGTTTGTGCATTTAAGTATAGGAGTTGGTTTGAAACCGTTGCTGCATATCTACCTTGTCTACTATATATGTGAACCTGATACTATTACTAGACAGGTGACCGATCTTATGCTTAGCCCTACTTAGACCGGTAGAAGTCAGGTGATTTCCTGTCATCCGCGAGAAAGTCGGGTGATTTCCTGTCATCCGCGAGTGTAGGTGGTGACTGACGAGATCCACATGGTTGGCTATATGTGTCACCATGCCACAATGAAATAATGAGAGAATCAAGGCTAGGTAGCGGGGAGCTACATGACATGGGTCATGTTGACTTCGGTGCTGCTTGCGGCCGACTAGGACTGAGGACCACCAGACATCAGTTGAGATTGAAAGACATCATCACATAGCTGGCCAGATAAGTCGTTCTTACTGTGAAGCCGAGTATTTCTTTCTGAAGCCAGGAATTGGGCGTGATAAGGCAGACATATTCTGGAGGTAGGAAGGATGTGCGGAGACACCATCTTACCAAGGGCAGGTCAGGGACCTGATGCATCCTGGAAGTGGGTTTGTCTCTGAGAATATGGACCCCTCCAAGCCCGCGATACATATTATGTCTCAGAAAGATTTAATGGTGGCCCAAGAAGCCAGTGGCTCGGCTGACAGGGTTAGTGATTGGCATATTTGCCAGCTGGTACAATCGATTCGAATCACCATCTCTCCTGGTTAGTGAGAAACTGAACTGATCTTCTGGTGAGGTAGAGGTAACAACTTGAACATAATGATTATGGTGAGATGAGGTTGATATCTGTGGATATCGGAAATCATATGGTTTATTGATTGCTATAATATCAAGTGATTGTTTAGTATAGCTGCAAACCTTAGCTTAATAGCTTAACTGAAATCGAAGTTGAATCACATCTAAAACTTATAAGTTGAGGAACTATTGTAGTAATGCTTTTTATGCAAAAATGTTGCTATCTTCTGAGCTCCACCAAATAAGCCTTGCATATCCTTGAGAGTCTTTTTATTTACTTCCTATCTGGTAAGTCTAGCTGAGTACAATTGAGTACTCAGGGTTTTATTCCCAATGTTGCAGGAGGAATGCTTGGTTGACTAAAGAGTTACTTCTATCCTTCGGGAGAGGAAGACTAGACCTTGGGCAAGGTCATGTTATCTGTCTCATCTATGTTGCTGTGACTGGTCGGTACTTGGCACTGTATTATGAAATTAAGCTTATGTAAAATGATTTCGTTTCCGCTATTGAACTTTTATGTAAAAGTTTATCTTGTACTCTGATGTATTTGAAATATGTGCGAATCTATGTATCATGTGTATGTGTACTGCTGAGTTTCTGTGATCCTTGGGGTATGTACTGTGTAAAAGTTTGAAATCCTTCGAGATTTCACGGACTACCGGGTTTATATTGGCTCAAGTGTGGCTTGATAGCTGGGAAAACAGCTGTCGCTGTACTTGTGCTCGTATAAATTGGTCAGGTTCTATTACAGTTGGTACCAGAGCAAAAATTCAGCATGTACCATCACATGAGTATTTAAAAATAAAAAGTTTTGAGTTTGCAAAACTAATTACCAACTTATAGCTATATATAGGTGTTTTAAACAAATGGTTTGAACAAACTAAGTGTGCCAAGGACCAAGTCTTATAGCCCATATTAGGATTATTAGGTGGCTTATGTAAGTACTAACTGGGGAATTGCATCATGTTTCCATTTGCGGTTCATTTGGTTTTATTACGCGGATATATGTGACATTGCGGCTTCTTATTGCTTCTTGGGCTGACGATTTATACCAGCCACTTCAGATGAGGTAAGGTGAGATGTGAGTGTACGATCGAACAACTGTCGATCTATGGTGAGTGTTTATGGTTACTGAAGTGAGTACATGTGATTCATATGTGTACTTATGGAAGTATGATGGAGTAATTACTTTCTTGGGGTCGCAAGTGCTCATGGGAGCATTTCCGGCAAAAAGTGCTTCTTATTGCCATGCATACATGTGGGTTGGGCTGAAATGAATCTTCTGCAGGTACGCTAACCTCGAATGCGTATATGGTACTTAACGACTAGCTATATACCGAGAGAGTACGTAGGTTATGCCACCGACCTAGAACGTATTGGCCATGTTATATAGGCAACTAAGTGAGAACGAATAGGACGAGCATGCATCATGATTGTTGCATCATGTGATTGTTGCTTGTTGCATAAGTATGCTTCTTCTCACCCTTGTTCTACGTTGTCTGAATAGCCTTATTAAGTTTACAACTTGTGTTGCCTCTCTTCCTTGCTTGTTTTGAAATCATAAGAGTTGCTAAACCTTTAAGTACCCTCTATAAGTATTTCTCAACCATAAATCTTATCAGAAGCTAAACCATTTCTGCCTGTAGGCTTTTCATTTGGCACAATAGACCCATCTGAGTTTTCTCTTAATGCTAGCCTATGGTTGTCATATGTTCTTGTTCAAGATCTATGAAACCAGGCCTGCATTTTCTTTCATCTAAAGCCTTATCCAAATCCTATCTGGAGTGTCTCCTCTACTCTTTCTAGATACCATGATAATTGCTTGATCCTCCTTAAATTAGATTTTGTAATCTTTTCTTTGAAAATCAGGTTATGCCCAATCAATCACATCTACAGATGATTTTATCCAATCTGTTCCTTGTTTCCAGCAGACATCTCCACATCTAGAGAATTTTTAGATTTCAGTCAACAAAGCTTGCCTACATCATGTTCATTGGAGTTTTTGCCCAAATCCTTGATTTGAACCTCTTCTCAGCTTACCCAGAAGTTTCCTTGTAATCTTTTCATTATGGATCATGTTATGGTTTTATCAATTCAATCTCACAAATCATGCATTGAATCTGTCCCATGATCAAGTTGTTTTCCAAATCTCTCTAAAGGCCTAGCAATGTTGATCATTAAGAGTTTCCTAGTACTAATTAATGGTACACAAGCTCACGCCATTGGATGGTCTGAAGGTTTCTTGATAGATGTGAGATGCATGTGGAATTATAGAATCTCATGTTAGTTATTCTTGGTAGCTAACTTATAATTCTCTTATGCCATGTTTGTATCTAGACCCTCTCCTTGTTACTCACTTGAAGGAAACCATCTTGTGTGAGTTAAATCTCTCCTTCCCCATTTTCCTTGTATTCTTTCTGTATGAATCATGATGTTTGTCAACTCAACCTATGATTGTTGTATATAGTTGGTTCATGAGACATCTGGTTGTCTATGGTTATCTTCTTCTCAATATGCTTGTCAATCTTTGTCTCATGATTTTCCCTCCTTCTATCTAATCTCTTGTAAATCATGGGTCGGGTAATCTCCATACTAGACACATGGAAACCGCGTGGGACTGAAGCAAAGCCTCATGTACTGCTATTTTGGCAACTAATCTGTCTTCTAACTCATATTTTCATTGCCAAATCATGCTTTTGTTGGCTATTAACCCTATAATTGATTGTAGTAGCTTACCTTCCCTCTACGAAATGTCATCCTTGCACAAATCTATCCTTGCCATGCATGATTTTCTCATTGGTTGTATGTTCATTTATGTTGTTATGATTCGTGATCGATGATACTGCGACGAAACCGAGGACATCCTGTGGATCGCAACCACTAGGCTGTGTTGCTCGGCACGTGCGAATATCGAGGTCTCTGGTCATGATACATTGCAGAACTACACCGATGCGTAATATCTCGTATCTCCCAATCTATCCATGTTTCTTAAGATTTCTCGTTGGTCATGTTTGATAGTGGTGTTATGATTATTGACGGATGGTGCCATGACGAAACCGAGAACCTCTTTGTGGGGACGCCTAATAAAGTAGTGCTTCTCGGCACACGTTGGTATCACGGCCTCTAATCGTAATCCATTATGAAGTAATACCAATGTGTTGTATTCCATGGATTTTCCTAAATCTATCTTTGAAGGTGTCTCTAATTCAAATTGATCTATCCCTATGTTTCTTGATCTATCTTGCAAAGTCTTTACCGACTCGATCCTTCAATGTTCTATCAGAAGGTACAGATGTTTGTCGAGTATATAGCTTCCTTCAGAAGTCACAAAGAGAATGATCTTTGAAGAGCAAGTCACTGACATCAACATTGACATACTACAAGATGTGGTAAACAAAGAATCTGACATGATCTACTAGGGCATATCAACCAGCACCTGCCATTATTGTGGGATCAAAAGAGCACACGAACTTTAAAGTTATCTGCAAAGTATCAGTCAGGCAATAGTTAGCGGGATGTGATATGTTTTCTGATAGGTTATTTGCAAGTCCACTAGCTTCTATCCAAGTTCAATACCTATTTGCATGAAGATCATACAGTCAAAATAAATCTTCTCATGTGTTGCTTCATGTCTGCTGACCGTGATGGTGACCTTGTGCATGTATATCATCTGCAACCATTTGCTACAGAAGCTGAAGATGTAGAGCCTTTTTAGGGACAACTAACTAGTTACCCCAGTGTGAAGAATAGTCTGCAGCTAAGCAATGAAGTGTATTTGGTTCTTGTATCAAGAAGGAACAAGACCGGCCGTTATTAGTTTCTGCTCGATGAAATGATTGCCTCTGCTGATGAAATGCAGAAGTTTGTTCATTCGCTCTCTCATGTGAGCAATGTATTGCCCAATTGGATTAGTCTGTTTGACATAAAGAAATGGATGCATGAAATAGCCAAATAGATCACTATCATGAAGTGTTGTTTCATGGTAACAAGTATGTCCCGTGGTTATATAGAAGTAGTTAACCCCGTTTTTGAAGGCCATGTCTTATAGAACCATGCTATACAAGAAACCCATAAGCCAACTAGTATTATTTGTGGCACCCTTACCTCCAAGGCCTTGCTATAATGAAGCCAATTCCATCTTTGTCAATCACTCAGATAGTGCAAACTATGGTTTCAGCCTAGTGAAGAGCTACAAAAGACACCCCAACAGATGAAGTCAATACCATAGTACATCTTAGTGCAATCAGGTGCCCTGTTTGATACTCTATGGTATGGACAACAAAAAGGACATTAAAAAATAAAAATTAGTTCCTTATTCTTGATCGGTCAAGGTGTTCTACCACTCAACTCCTGAGAGTGTGAAGTGAAGACAAGTTGAATTATGTCAAACAACATATTTTAGATTTCTATTTGGAAACCCTCTGATCTCGGATTGCTGATGCAAAAATAAGAATGTTTACCCAATGTCAAAAGTAGTTCAACAAGTTGGTTTTGTTAATTCCTGGTTGTATCATGAAGAAAGTTGTACTCAAGTTGTTGGTAGAGGACTGCTTTTCAAAACTTTGTGAGTAAACACTCTACACAACCAACCTCATTAAACCTGCCAATCCGCTTCAATCTTGTTTATTCTCGGCTGCATAGGTTTGGGATTGCTCATCGGTTTTCCTCGTGTACAAAAAGGTTTTTGATTCTATGCAGGAAATTTGTGATCTGTCTCATCAACCTGCACAATTCATGTCTGTCTAGACTAACCATCGTGCAAATGTGTATGCCAAGTTGCATATTGCACAAACTTTTGCTACTGCACGGTGTACCCCAAACCATTGTCTCGGATCATGAACTATAGTTTTCAGCTCATTTTGGAAGCATTTACAAGAATCACCTTACTCGAGTAAATGCCTGCTAGAATCTTGTGCCTTGGAAGAGAATGGAGTGTAACCATATGCATCTGTATGCCTACACTTGTCACTTGTTGTTCTCTGTGCCTTTTATCACGGAGTGACAGAAAACTTTGTTTACATAATGAAACTAATCCAGAATTCGTCCTATTTTCAGCATAGCATACCTCAGGCCAATCAGGAAGAATTGATCAAATCTTGAAATACATATTGAGAGCATATGTGTTCTGTTTTCAAGGATCTTGTTAGAAATGGCGACTGCTATCATTGTTTTTCTTACAACAACAGTTATAAAGAGGTTACCTCAGGCTCTACCCAAACGACTAGTTGCTACATAGACACGAGGGTTCCCTTATTGATGGACATCAAAAGCATTGAGCCGACAGAGACAGCTATCGCATTCATCGTTCACTCAACAAACTCAAATAATACAGTGTTGCCATCAGAAAGAGAACTGTACACACGGAACATTATGTAGCTTTCCATCAGTCTGCATCTCACTAAATTGTGTCTACAACCAACAGAAACCTTGCATGTTGTCAATCAATTTTCTCAGCTTCAGTAACTATCTGCCTCGTCCATGATCTCATCCCATATGAAAATAGTGGTAAATGCTATATCCACTAGAGAAACAGCTAATCTGAAACTACTCTTTGAAGCTCCAATCCAAATCCTGCATGCGGGAAGTGTTAACTGGGACGATTTGTCTTGGATTTCTCCCAAATTAGCAGTGTTATCTTGGATTTCTCCCAAAGTAATAATGCTTCATAGAAGTTAATGAAGGAAATTCTTTGAACGAGAGTCAAC
This sequence comes from Eremochloa ophiuroides, assembly GCA_038502445.1. Classification (NCBI taxonomy): domain Eukaryota; kingdom Viridiplantae; phylum Streptophyta; class Magnoliopsida; order Poales; family Poaceae; genus Eremochloa; species Eremochloa ophiuroides. Next base: position 61,412,012 of record JAHLJS010000002.1, read on the forward strand.
TACTAAGAATTCTTGAATGGTCGGAAACTTGTCCTATCCTTAATGATCTTTCTTGCAATTGCATCAAAGTGAATGGAAGTATATGATCTATCAAGAGTGACAACTGAACATACCTTTACCGTTCACACTTTATCGTGAACCATGAGGTGATCACTTCTGTCTATCACAGCTATGGAGTTTTTACGTAGCCTTAGCTTGTACTAGTACCACCTTGGAAATGGATGACATGCTTCTCTACCCTTGAAAGCTCTTACGTTCCGAATCTCGGGACGAGATTCTTTTAAGGGGGGAAGGCTGTAACACCCTAGGTGTTAGTCACGAGCTAACCAGCGAGTGTGGACCTAATCAAGTTATTTCAATCAATGATCCTAATCACTATTTCATATTCATCTCCATCTACCTTGATCATTGGACAAGTTGCATGAAGATTTAAATTGAGAATTCACATGGAACGATAAGTTATTCACTTAATTGGATTTATGGATTAAGTGAAGAAGAGCATGCAAAGTCAACCAAAATTTGCAACCTTGACCAAACAACTCTACTTGAACTCTACAACAAAAGTCATGAAGGTTTCATGTTGAGAAAATGTCAAGAAAATACCTCAATTGGCCTAAATATCCAAATTGAGCTCTCTAATGATCTTACTTTGACCAAAGTGGAAATACTATTTGTGAGCAAGGTATGAAGTTTGACCTTTAATAAAAGTTATAGAACTTTTGGAGTATAACAAATGTTATTTTTAGACCAAGTCATGATTCCATCTCTAAGTGCCCCAAAAAGTGGACACAAGACAGAAGAAAAATCGGATTACAGGACTTGATTAAATTCAAAGTCTGAAAATGGTGTTGATTTCATGGCCTTCCCGTGTTCTCTAAATTTCGTTAAGCAACTTGAGTTGGACCAAAAATAGAAGTTGTTACAAACCCTTTGAGGCACAACATATTCAAATTTGAGGTCAATCCGACTTCGTTTGACAAGAGTTGCCACTCGATCTTTGATCGTAATCAACTTTAGAGCTAATTACCCTGCTAATCCGTTTATCTTTTGGCCGAGCACCCTTAATCAAGTTCGTAGACCTCTGTGAGAACAAAAACTTTGCTGCAAGCATCAATGTCCGAATCTATTGGGAATATGCCGAAAATTGGATCCAAAGCGCGCCAACCCGTCGCCCGCCAGCTGTTCGATGTGGGGCCTCAATGGCGCGACGTGGCAGCGCTGCTCTGAGCTTCCAGCTCCATTGTCGGCCACTGCCCGCGCTCCAGCTCCAAAAGTGAAACACCAGAGCCCCTCCTCGCTCTCCCATTCACTCTCCTCGCCCCTCCCAGCGCTCTCCCTCGCGTTCCTCTCGTCCTTGCGAGCGCATGCAAAGCGCGAGAGCGCGGCCGCCATGGCTGCCCTCTCGAGCTCCGTCGCCGCCGTCGTTCCTCCTCCGCGAGCGCGCAGCCCTGCGTCTCTGTATCTGCCAACTCCTCGTTGCTCCTCATCTCGCAGCACCGTGGCCGCCGGTGCCTTACTCGCGGCCTGCTGCCATAGCTGCTGCTGTGGCGGTGCGGCCGCCGCGCTGCTGCTGCTCCCGGCCGCCACCAGCCCGCCCGCTGCTGCTTGGCCGCAGATGGCCGCCGCCGAGGCCAACCGGCAGGAGCCGGCCAGACCGGGCTGCTGCTTTTCCCTTCCCCTGCCGACGGCCATCTCCCTCCTCCCCGCGTGCCCGCCTCGGCTCTGTTGGTCCAGGGGGCTGGAGGAAGAAGAAGACAGCCCCTCCTCTCTATGACATGTGGGGCCCGCAGGTTTCAATATGCATCAAATTTACAGATTTCGCTATTTCTTTGAAAATCTATATCTAGAGTTTGGGATCTCCAAAATTAGTGAGACAAGTTTTGATGGGTTCCTAGTAAAGTGCTCTGCATGTTAATATAAATAGTTGTGCCATTCATGCATGTTTTTATTCTGTAGAAATTGATTAGAAAAAGTGGTTTAAGAAATATATTAACTTGCTTTTGGTCATATTTTGAGAAATATAAGTCCAACAATTGTGGTTCCAATTTTGTTAGTCTTCTAATAACATGTACTAGCTCCTAAGAATATAAAACATATATGTTGGTTACTGTTTTCAAGGTGTTTCACATTAATCTTTTTAAATAGGAAATAAATGGTTGAATTGCTTGCTATTTTTGTAACTAGGAGTTGTATTTCTCCAAATGGCATGAAAATTTAATTGTAGACTCTCTGTATGATGTGTAATATATGGTTAAAATTTCATGATTTATGGTGCACGTATGGCTGAGTTGTTGATTTATCTTGTTTTATGTCTATTAAGTAGATTTAAATGCTTTATAAATAATATATTGGTGTAAAAATGGAAAATGGTGCTCCACTACCTTTGTATAAGGTTGTGCTAATCTGAGAAACAATAATATGGTCATGTGTTTGAATAAAATGTTGAGTTTCATATTTAATTTGCTCTCCAATGCTTTATTGCATTATAGATTTGTTTATTTTGCAATAATTAAATTATGGAACCTGAGCATGTAAGATTTGAACCTTGGTCATGATTTGTAATCACCTAGCTCTCATAAAAGTTTAGGACTCATTTGAGATGTTTACCATATAACTTAAAAAAATTAAATAATAGGCCTTTATGTACGAATTGGTGAAAGAATAGAGACAAATGAATGCATGCATGTTTCTTGTGATGCCTTGATATTCTTTGGTCTGAGATGAATCCTATATGATCATGTTTATGATAGTTGGAGTTAATTAATTAGCTTATATATGTGTGTCAATGATTTAAATGCAAACAAACAACTTAATTATATTCCTGCTGAAAAAGGGCTGGAGGAGCAGTCCCTGTTGTTGTGATGTTTTACACATGAAAATGATGTTGCATGTAAATATGTTCTATACAAAAGTTGTAGCTAACTTCATTGTATAGCTTGTCCTAAAGTTTCATAGTCATAGGCCTGATAGTTTAGGATTTGTGTCTTTTGGAAGTCTGCTGTCAGGTTTGGATTATTTTCTATCTAGATCTGATTGTTTGCCTTGTTTGCCTAAGTTAAGCTTTGAATCACACCTTGGTGATAATAAATAAGTTGTAGTAGATTTCTTTGGCTGTCTAATTTGTCTAGGATCATCCCTTTTGATGGTCTAGATCCGTAGTTATGATTGTTTGAAGTGTGAGGACAGAATCTGTCCAAGTCTGGACAGAGCTGCCTTCAATGTGTTGTTTGACCTTTATATGTGTTGAATCATCTTAAGATTATAATAGCAAAGTTGTAGAAAATTTCAATAGCTTTCCAAAAAGACTTATATCACCCTGGTTGGATGTGTATAGCTTGAGTTATGGTTAAATCTTGTGCTTACTGTTCTGCTGCCCACAAACTGCATATGTGAGATTAGGATTGCTTTCATGTTGCTGTGCTCGGTGTGATTGTTAGCTTATGGTTCAGTGATGGTAGATTAACCTTCCTTGTGTTACTTCTTTTTATTCATACATGTGCATTGTGCATCTCATTTAGGTACGATAGATGAACACGTGAAGTGAAGGACATGATGATGGAACTAACCACAAGACGATGTGGTGGACTAATCACGAAGGTGGAAGGACTAACCGAGTGCTTGGATGGGAAATGCTCGTCGAACAAGTGTCATCTAACAAACACTAACTTAGTGTTGAACCCCAGGCAAGCCCCGGAGCATCCCTAAGTCTCCACCTATCTCTTTTTATAAATGCACCGGTCTTTATTAAATCGTATGTTTGTGCATTTAAGTATAGGAGTTGGTTTGAAACCGTTGCTGCATATCTACCTTGTCTACTATATATGTGAACTTGATACTATTACTAGACAGGTGACCGATCTTATGCTTAGCCCTGCTTAGACCGGTAGAAGTTAGGTGATTTCCTGTCATCCGCGAGAAAGTCGGGTGATTTCCTGTCATCCGCGAGTGTAGGTGGTGACTGACGAGATCCACATGGTTGGCTATATGTGTCACCATGCCACAATGAAATAATGAGAGAATCAAGGCTAGGTAGCGGGGAGCTGCATGACATGGGTCATGTTGACTTCGGTGCTGCTTGCGGCCGACTAGGACTGAGGCCACCAGACATCAGTTGAGATTGAAAGACGTCATCACATAGCTGGCCAGATAAGTCGTTCTGACCGCGAAGCCGAGTATTTCTTTCTGAGCCGGGAATTGGGCGTGATAAGACAGACATATTCTGGAGGTAGGAAGGATGTGCGGAGACACCATCTTACCAAGGGCAGGTCAGGGACCTGATGCATCCTGGAAGTGGGTTTGTCTCTGAGAATATGGACCCCTCCAAGCCCGCAATACATATTATGTCTCAGAAAGATTTAACGGTGGCCCAAGAAGCCAGTGGCTCGGCTGACAGGGTTTGTGATTGGCATATTTGCCAGCTGGTACAATCGATTCGAATCGCCATCTCTCCTGGTTAGTGAGAAACTGAACTGATCTTCTGGTGAGGTAGAGGTTAACAACTTGAACATAATGATTATGGTGAGATGAGGTTGATATCTGTGGATATCGGAAATCATATGGTTTATTGATTACTATAATATCAAGTGATTGTTTAGTATAGCTACAAGCCTTAGCTTAATAGCTTAACTGAAATCGAAGCTGAATCACATCTAAAACTTATAAGTTGAGGAACTATTGTAGTAATGCTTTTTTATGCAAAAATATTGCTATCTTCTGAGCTCCACCAAATAAGCCTTGCATATCCTTGAGAGTCTTTTTATTTACTTCCTGTCGGGTAAGTCTAGCTGAGTACAATTGAGTACTCAGGGTTTTATTCCCAATGTTGCAGGAGGAATGCTTGGTTGACTAAAGAGTTACTTCTATCCTTCGGGAGAGGAAGACTAGACCTTGGGCAAGGTCATGTTATCTGTCTCATCTATGTTGCTGTGACTGGTCGGTACTTGGCACTGTATTATGAAATTAAGCTTATGTAAAATGATTTTGTTTCCGCTATTGAACTTTTATGTAAAAGTTTATCTTGTACTCTGATGTATTTGAAATATGTGCGAATCTATGTATCATGTGTATGTGTACTGCTGAGTTTCTGCGATCCTTGGGGTATGTACTGTGTAAAAGTTTGAAATCCTTCGAGATTTCACGGACTACCGGGTTTATATTAGCTCAAGTGTGGCTTGATAGCTGGGAAAACAGTTGTCGCTATACTTGTGCTCGTATAAATTGGTCGGTTCTGTTACATAGTCTTTATGAGCTATGCCACAAGATTAGTCACATGGGGCGTTTAGATTTTATTATGCAAAGCAATAAATATTTTTATTTTCTTTTCTATGCAAATGCAGCAAACTAATTATACTAATATGCTAAAGGAAAATTATGCAATGCTGAAAGAAATATGGATAGGTACCAAATTTACCTTTTGGCGAAGGCTCGGTGGTTTAAAGTCCTCCGGACAGGACGTCTTGTCTTGTTCACTTGGTGCATCATCGGGTTGAGATGGTGACCCTGGTTGCACCTCAGATGATATGCTGGAAGGTGACTCCTTCCTCCACTCCCTTCTGGATGGTGATGTTGATGTTGAGGTTGAATTTTAGAGCTCGTCCTTCACAGTCTCTTCATTCTTCTTTATCTTCTGATACAGTGGTCTCATCACTCCTTACAACTTCTCCTTCATAGTCTGCCTGACCATCCTTGGTGGTTGGTTCTTCTGACATTGGGATGAACGATGTCTCCTCCTTTATCTGTTTTTCTTTGGCTGCTCATAAGTTGTACAGCTGTTGAAGCAGCAGCGCTCCTTTTCTGTGTGGAATTGGAAGTGGACCTTTCCTTATCTTATATAGATGATTGCTCGTGAGGTGTTGAGGAATGGTCTTCCAACTACAATCGTTGGATCATGCTCTTCCTCTCCCATGTCTAGGACAAAGAAGTCAGAGGGGACATAGTAATTCTGAGTCCTCTCTGGGAACCTAAACATCTGGTCTCCCATTTTTTCCATTATGTTGAAGTTCGATCCAGTGTTGCAGAAGGTCTTGTGGAAGATTCTCTGGTACACTCGATCATTGGCACAACTGGATCTTCAAGCCTTAGCAGGTGTGGTGATGCAAGGAGGTGATCGTATTCAGCCCGAACCTAGTTGATCATCCTCACTGCTTTAGTATGTGTCTACTTGGGCAGGAGTTTGTAGCGTCTTGTTCCTGAGTGGCTTGTCTCCTATGACATCTTTTTGCTCTTCCTATTGAGTTTTGTTCGGACCTTTTACTCCTCTTATTGTTCTATTCCTGCAAAGTATTAGTGGACAACAGATACCCGAAGGAATATACAAGTACTGACAGGGATAGTGTTGGCATAAAGCTAAAGATCACTTTCTAGGATGTAGAGAAGTTGTTTGAACATTGACACAGAACATTTATTATTCACCATTACTTTTTCTATGGAGGATTGATTCTATGTTGTCTTTAAGTTTGATTTTCATATATGGCTGTTTACACCAAAATTTGGACTGAGAATATATAGCCGATACTGAGAGCAGAGACAGTCGATATTCGGGAAGCAGAGCCTTCTATGCGAAGAGTGGAGAATAGCCGATCGGGTCTTGGATCGATTGTTGGGCCAAAATGAAGATGGCGCAGTAGAAGACAAGAGTCGATTGATGATGTCAGCACAAGTCTCCAGCGCCGAGGAGCAATCATGTTCGGAGTCTGTTATAGAAAGGGAAGATTAGACTCCAAGTTACCTTTAGATTAGGAAAGTTTATTATCTTCCATATCTATTTTGAGTTGTTTTTCGATTAGGACTCTATCTTGTTGAGCCCAGGGTATAAATATAAGCCCCGGCCATTGTAAAATAACACACATCAATACAACACACTTTTCGGCTTCGGCCAAACCTTAGGAGTAGGAGTAACGTAGATCTCGGCGAGTTCTTCAATCGGGCTGAGTGTCATCCGGTGGACGCAGGCTTGCTTGTAAGTACCGTCATGCCTCGCTAAGCTTTGTCTCTTTAATGTCATCCGGTGGACATGGGAGCATCGTAGATCGGGGTTGATTCTTGTTTGATATAAGTTTAGCGTCATTCGATGGACGCGGGCTTAGATCAAATAAGGATTAGTTATCGATTCATGTTTGTTTTCTTGTTTAATCTATGTTGAGCGTCATTTGGTGGACGAGGGCTTAGGTTAAGCTTGATTATGTGCATGGATTAGTTATCGGCTCTTAGTTAGATTCATTAAGTTATCAAGATGTTATCTGTCATTCATTGTTTATTTATTAATATAACATCTCTTTGCCCAATCAAGATTGCATAATATCGGTCGTAGATCTACATGAAAACATTCATTTATGTTTCGCTCATGTTTATGCTTTGTTACGATAATTGCTCGATTCGGCCAGTACTATCGTAGTCTTGCTCGTACGTGATGAGAGGGCTTGACAAGAGCCGATTTGTACGGATATAGAACCGTCGTCCTTTAGACCAGTTCCCTATTCTTATAAATCGACTTGTGGCTATTGCTACCGCCAAGTTTTCTGCTTCACAGACCCTGGATTGGCTAATTAGCAGGTGCAGTTATGCTTTCACGAGAAAAACCAGTTAATCGATCATGTTCTGCCAAATCAGCTAAATAGCCGATTTCTGTCTGTTTGACATTCAGACAGTCTGATTTGAATGACTTGACCTGTTTACAATAGCCGATTATGCCTTGATCTGTTATAACTATCTGCATAGACTTTCTTAATATAGATTGTCATGTCTGGTTACACATATTAATCGTTTATGTATCAGTTTAATAATTGTTTTCCTATGGCAAAACATGCATACATGACGGAATCGACTCTTTAGTCGATTTTTGATTATATCGGCTCTCAGAGCCACATAGTTGGAACTACTTGGACCCACCAGTTAGTTCCGCCTTGTGATTACTGATTATTATCTTTTCCTTATCAATTGCTGGTCAAATTGACTGGCATGCTGAGGGTTATCGGCACTCTCTGACCGGGTTTGAAGCTAACTGGATCTTGGAAGCTCCGACGCTCTTGAGATCATATCTAGCTTCGCTGGTGTGTTGAGTGCGGGGAACCACATTTTGTGCCAACAATGGCATTTGTAGAATTAATCAAACTTATAGAAGTAAGGTAATGGTGAGTAGAGGGATTGCAAACCAGCGTGCCTGAGCGACGGGAGGTTGAGAAGAGGAAGACCATGGTCAGACTAACATTGGTGGAATTTGGTCTTCCTTCTTTATGCTTCAACCAGACAGCGATGGCTCCTGGTTCTTAAGTCTGCTTAGCAGGATCTTTCCCTTGTGTACAACTATTAGAATTCATGTTTTGCTTCATCTCTGATTTGAGTTTATCCTTTAACTTCCCCAGATTGATTTGAAAGTTTCCTGCAGGGGTTAGTCCAACAAAATATCCAGTGTCTACTATAGCATACTATAAGTTCAAAAGTTAACTTAGACACCACGTCTAATTTAATCTTAGAAAGCATTTTAACCTAAGCACCACGCTTAATTTGAAAAGCCTTCTATGGTAAGATCAAATCTCTCAAGCTAAGCACCATGCTTAATTTAAAAGATGTATGAAGATACTTCAAACCTAAACATGTACTATAGCAAGCAAAGGTAGCATGAAAGCATTATAAGGATTTATTGAAATAGAGATGTGAGAGCATGATTAGCGACAACCAAGATGAATTAGCAACATGGTCTAGGATTTTTCAGAAAAGCCCATCCCCTTAGCTTGAATTTGGCCAAGCAAAAATCAAGTCTAGATGGATGTGATCAATGTTGCATGGTAATTGGTTGGAGTTACCTTAGAGTCGCCATCCTTCATCCTTTTGCTTTAGTCTTGAAATGGCTAGTGACAATAATACCCGAAGGAATATTTTCACAATTATGTTTCTATGCTATAAAGACATCATAGAAAAAAGGGTGCGAGTTTGGGAAACCTTCTAATTGCATCCATGATGGTGAAATGGTTTCCCCTCCAACACGAAACTCTATATACCTATCTCAAGATTCATAGATCGAGATTTGCAATGTTTATGATAAACATATGCATCTACAACCACCCTTTTCAAGATTCTATGGACAGGTAGAGTGAGGGGGTTGGAGATCTCATGTATGGTAATGATAGAGAGACCTATTGATTTTGGAGTTTGCTCTTGTGAGCCTGGATCATCTATTTCAATCTCCAAGGGTGTTTCTTCATGAATGTCTATCGGCAAAAACATTGTCTCTTTCATTCCATGCCTAAGACATTCATTGGACATTTCATTGTCCAAGATCTCCTTTGGATGAGTGTCTCTCATGTTGATCTCGCCTAGGGCCTCCATACTTGAATGAGTTATAAGTTCATCATTTGGATCTGAACCAAGTATGGATTCCATCCATAGGGCTTCGTATTTGTCCATCCATTCAACACATTCCTTCCATTGTTGTAGCTCTTCTTGATCTTCCTTGTGGCCTTGATAACTCCTATGCTTTGGATATCTAAGTGGGTTTCTAGGATCATCATGAGTCTTAGGAAAGAGAGCACAAGATGGATCATTGGGATCAAGGATGGGTTTAGATAAGTCATCTACTATGGGCATAGAAGGGAGAAGATAGGATTGACTTCTAATTGGCTTGGCTCTCCTTCTATGGCATCACTAGACATGCCATCCTTGAATTCTTCCCAATGGGAATAAGGACGTTTTCTAAGAGACTCTTCCATCACTTGGAGGTCTCTTATGTGGACAAGAGTTCCTTGTCCTCCCAAAATCATTGAGGTTGCCCTCAAATTCAAAAGAGTTTTCCAAAAGTGGAATTTCTCTTTCTCTTGGGGGATTTTGGGATACTGATGATGATTCTGGATGGATAGCTAAGTCTTGGAGTTGGAATGATTGTGTCCTTGCTATCAAAACATCCTCTTCTTGCTCGGGAGATGATTCCTTCTCTTCCTCTAGGAATTTATCATGAATGCTAGTGAAGGTAATGTGTCCACTTATCTTGTCAAGGACATGCCTTGCTTCACTAAGAGATAAATAAAGGAAAGATACTCTACAGGCTACATCAAGGGATTCCCTAGAATCCTTACTAAGACCCATGTAAAAGTGTTGAATGAGTATTGGGTCTGGAATAGCAAGGTCTGGGCCAGTGATGATGAGTTCATTAAAACGATCCCATGATGTATCAAGATTTCTAGTTGCCTAAAAGTTAGAACCTCTAAGCGAAGGCTAACAACTTTATGGATAGGAAAGAAACATAGACAAAAGTTAGAGCATAGCTTCTCCCAATCTCTGTGCATACGCCATATGGTAAGTTTGTACCACTGTTTAGCTATTACCGTCAAAGAGAATAGAAACAACTTCCATCTTAAGGTTTTGTCATGCATTCCAGCGATATGCAAGCATGCACAGATCTGGTCAAACTCCCGTAGGTGAGAGTATGGGTTTTCATTGCCTTCTCCCGAGAAGGGTTGATCCCGAATCAATTGTATAAGGCATGGGTGCAGCTCATAGGCAGGCGTTAGGATAGGTTTTGAAGATTCTGGTGGCCTATGGCTAGTGGGTGCCCCATATTTGCAGATAGGATTGGAATCCATGGTAAAAATAAAATTAAAGAGGTTAAGCAAGGCTTGTAGCTAATTCAGCAACCGTTTCCCCGGCAACGGCGCCAGAAAGCTTGTTGGTATTTTTAAGTGCACACAGATAAATCCGTAAGCGCATGGATACCATTGTAGCTTTCACCCAGACGGTTTTAAATATCGTATCCACAGGGAAATGGGCTTGGTTAACTACGATCTAACTTAACCAGGGGTAGTCAATAAGTAAGCTAAAAACTAGGTTAAAGGTGGTAGTCAATGATGGGTGTAGTGATGCAAATAAAGATGGTGGTGTTAAAACTAAGATGATGGCTAATAGGTGTAAAACTAATCAAGGGTGTTGATAATATGGCTATGGTGATCTAGGTTGTAGATAATAGGAGTGTAAAGAGGATAACTAGGGGTTTCTACTTCTGACTTGGGCAAGCTTATGTCTTCTACTATCTATCTGGGAAATCACTATAGGGAAAGGGATCAACAAAGGATGTTTCCCTTAGCAAAGCTATCCTACTCTTCCTTCTGACGTGAGGTGGACTATGTAAGACTCAACAGGCACGGTCACCCCTGCGATCTACCACCGATCCGGCCAGACAGGATGCATTTACGAGTAACTATAGTCTAGGCACCACGCCTACACTACAGATTACCACTCTATCCCCCCTAGGAACAGCAATAAAGTACTCAAAAGAGAGACATAAACCAAATAGACAATATAAAAATAGACTTACATGAATTAGAAGTTGGTTGCCCGAGACATCCTAGGAGCTAGCTCAAGTAGAGCTAGAGCCTACCGAAGTACAAGCCGTAGAGGGATCACCGACAGGCTGGCAACTCCTCCTAACTCTTCCCGCGCTCTCCATCTCTCTACTATCTGGTCCCTAGATCCTAATAAGAAGTTATACTTTCATGGGACACCTCTCGATTAGGGTTTACATGTTATTGAATGAATTTGTCTGAAACCCTCGGGTTCTGGGGGTCCTTATATTGGCCGGTGGGATGAACCGTAGCCCTTGGATCAAACTGACTTCGACGGACGGTGTAGATTGCATGAAATATCGGGATGTGGGTCCACGTCGAAGCGGAGGCGGAGAACCTTCTGGAAGGGATCGGCCGATCCATGGGGGGATCGGCCAATCCACTTTGGTGGCCAATCCCATCCCGTATTCTCTGGTAAGTCTCTGGTGTCTTCTAGATTCTTCCTGATTTCCTTTCGCGGTGGAATTCGATGTTTTAGTCCGACATGTGGGTCTCCTTTGGTTCTTTTCCTAATAACACCATGCAAAACATAGATTCACCAAAACTTAACCTATGTTGGTGTTTGCTGTTATACCCTTTTCATGTTTAGTTGACGGATAAAATCATACAATAATTACCGTCAACACATGGGTTGGCCGACCCATGCATGTGCTCTATTTGCACTGATCTTTCTTCTCTATGTTGATATGGCTCATGTGTTGAAATGTCATGGCATGGTGTCACCATATGTGGGTCGGCCAACCCACATTGGCGGCCTCCAGGTGCTAATATTTGTCTTGTTTGATCTTCTCTGCATTCAAAAGCTAAGAGTACAAGTGGAACTCGTTATTGGACAAAATATGCTCATGCCATGTTAATCTTCCATCAAAAACCAAGGCTGTTGATGGTGTTAGAGTGTGAAATTTTATAGCTTATTCACCGTCAACAAGATCCCCCAAGCTTAACCTTTGCTCATCCTGAGCAATTCATTAAACTTAGCCTCGGTAGATCAGGAGTTGCTACAATGTTCATATCTCAAGAGTACCAAGTGTACAACAAAATATTTCTCTTTGAATGGAAAATTTGGCTATGGAAACTCACCCATATTACCTTAGTCTTTCATGGGGCTTATGGCCTTTCCTTTGTCTTGGGTGGTTGAGAGATAGAACAGTTTAACTTGAGCACTGATTTTCTTATTCCTTGCAAGTTTCATACTGTAGGTTTTAGCAATGTTTTTCAAAAGAAAACTTAATGTTCCTCATATGGTTCTCTCATGTCACTCAAATGGTGTATGATTACTTACCAAGGCACAAAGGTTGCCTTCTCTTTCATCCTATTTCTAAAAAGGCTTATGTGGAGCTTAAGGTAGGAATGAAAACATGTAGCATACTTACCTTGCACATATTGTAAAGTCAAGGCTCGGATCCAGAGAGAGAAGTGTCATGCCCTTGGATTCAAGATGTGCATGTGTGTGGAAAGTGGTGAACTATAATGCTCCTTTATTTGAGATGATCTCTCTACTTTATTTTGAGACATGGCTATCATTTTGTTTCTTTTCTTTTATTCACGAGCCTAGACTTGCTCATTTTTTTGGACTTTCACCTGTCCATATTTCTTCTTCTTTTTTTTTCATTTTGCATAGCCATTGTCTCTTTTATCACATCAACTAAGAGAGATATTCTATGACCTTTAAAGCATGGAGCATTTATTATGTGGAAATGAATGGCATGTTGTTGCGTACTTCCAGTGTAGAAGCAGCATATATGTGTGGTGTGGACGTGATCTTGATCTTGGGGACATGATAAGTCTCACAATAAGGATCAACAAGACTTGACAAAACTCATTACAAAGCAAATAGCTTGTGGCAGGTTTGAAAACATATATAGCATATATGGCTATGGTAGGAATTCATTACCATTGAGGAATAATAAGGTTTTGATCGTTTTAAGAAATAAATCTCCAGTAATCATGCATGCTTAGAATAATATTATAGCAGCTCTTTTCTTACTATATTATGTCTCACAACAACTTAGACTTAGTTCTAGGACTTGCAACCCACAAAGTTTTCAGGTTCATGATGGTTTTATGTGAGCCAAGTGATCCATACTCAAAGAAATACTAAGTTGTAAACTAGGCTATAGGGAAACATCAACAGAGCAACTATTCATTATTTCCATGAGAAAGATAAACATTCATGAAACATATGGAACAAAGAAAATATTATTATATATATTTTATTTATTATTATTATTATTATTATTATTATTATTATTATTATTATTATTATTATTATTATTATTATTTTAAAGCAAGAATTGAATTAAAAACAATGCTGAGATAGAATGCTTACCTTAGTGGGGGAGAGAATCTCCCCCAAGCTTGCCCTTTTGAGTGTCTCACTGAGCTGGATGTGGCGGATATGGTGGTGGATAGTGAGGAGGATATCATGGTGGATATGCTGGTAGATATGGCTGTGGGAACTGCTGTGTCTGCTATGGTATGTATGGTGGTAGTGGTATGTTATGGTGCGCGTACAGAGAGGCTCACTGTCTACCACTCTGCGCCCGAAAGTCTTGAGCTACTGCTGGGTTTGTATTGTGACGTTATTAATGCCCTCATGGGCGGTCCGTAGCACACCAAATTGATTGGTGAGTAGCTCCATGTCATGACGGTGACTTCGGGTCCTAGCATTTTGAAATGATGAGTGAGAGAATCTGGCACTTTGTGCCCCTGCCTGGTGTCTCCCTCCATAACTGGAGGCCTGCATTGCATTTGAATTGCCTGCATAGGTACTGTCATTTTCTTCAGACGATTCATCAAGCTGTGCAGTTCGTGCTCGTCCACGAGTAATAGGTCCTATAAAACTCCAGCGGCCATCTACTCCTGCATTGTTAGGTACTAAAGGGTGCCCCCTATACAATTTTAATTCTGCACATGGTAAGGTGAGTCTTGCAGTGGTATTATGAAATTTAAACTCAACTGTTCCATGGAGACCACCAGCAATAATGTGTGCCTTAATAAAATGTTCTGCATCTATGATGGTTCTAGGGGTGGTTATGTACCGATTAAACACATCAAGCATCTCAAGATGACTACAAAATTTTGTAATGATAGATGTAAAGTCAAATGAGCCCATTCTTGACGGTGTAGATATCCAGTGTTCTACCATCGCTTTCACAGGTGATACTCGAATTTTATGTACCATGACATACAATATTCTTAAATCAACTTCTCTAGCCATCCTTACATCATCCCTAGGGAATAAAGTGATTCCCAACCATCTATGCAGAAAGGGAAGCGTGGGGTTGCAAATATGGCTAGTATGTGGCTTGCCCATTTTATTTTCCCCTGTTATCTCATACCAAAATTCAAGCCTATTTAATCCTCGGGTAGCAGCTTCCAAATTTATGGTGCAATTTATAAAGCCCAGACAGGCACTAAATTGATCCAATTGAAGATTAAATTCTTGATTAAACAAGCAAAAATAAATGGTGTCTCTAGTTATTTTCACAGTGCTCATGAATTCTAAAGTGAGAAGCTTGCTGCCTGGGTAATTAGAAAAATCCCAAAATTCACCCCAGCCTATTGCACCAAATACATCAAAGAATTCCTCATACATACCTGTGAGTTGGAGGAATCCAAAATAAATTACCTTGGTATGCTCGAAGTTACGGTTGCGGATTGTGTTGAGGGTGAGCAATTCTTGAGGAGTGACCCAAATGCCAGTTTGTGGGTGCTATGTTCTGACGGGTTGTTCTTCTTCATCGGACCCTTCATTACCTGCCTCATGATCATGATCATGATCATGAGGTGGTTACTCAGTGTTATGCTCACTGTCACTCTGCACGGGCAAGGTTGCTCTAGAAATTTGTTCATCATGTGACCCCGAAAGCCGTATCTCAGTGTCATGGGAGAATTGTCTTTCTCGTGAGTGAGCTATGTGAGCGGTGTGAAGAGCTCCCACTTAGTGTTGCGCGTACCCTCCTTGCGGCAGCTTTGAATGGATTATTCATGCTTGCACAGAGAGACAAAGAGATGAACCAAGCTTGGACAAGAAGGGTTAGCTTAAATTAATGGACCTTCTTACCGGGTGAGTGCCTCTCTCTAATCCTTCAGGAGGTGAACCGCTTGATTGGGAAGAGATTAATCAAGCAAGTGCTTTTGAGTGTCGAAGTTCTCTGGAGTTTATGAGGATGGCAAACAACTCTCGTTCGTGTGTTTTAAAAATGAGAGAGAGAGAATGTGGAGGAGTGGGTCTTTCATGGGTCGGCCGACCCCTCCCTCAATCAAGTTGCACAAATAATTGACAGATTGTGTCGCATGTGGAAAGCAGAGAAAATGGGTGTCATGAGGCATCACTTCATGGGTCGGCTGACCCCCTTCATCCACATAGATTTGCATGATCAAGTCACCATCAACCATCTTGGTGAAAAGAGTAGTGTCAACCTTGCCTATCTTGAACCCTTTAGAGAGGCGAAAATCTCTTAACCTCTCATACCATGCTCTTGGTGCTTGTTTCAATCCATAGAGTGCCTTCCTTAGCTTGTATACATGGTTGGGTTTCTTCTCATATTCAAAACCGGGTGGTTGTTCAACATACACTAGCTCATTGATGAAGCCATTTAGAAATGCACTTTTCACATCCATTTGGTAGAGTTTGATGTTGTGTGCACAAGCATAAACTAGAAGAATCCTTATTGCCTCCAATCTTGCAACCGAAGCATAAGTCTTACCAAAATCCAATTCTTCCACTTGAGTGTACCCTTGTGCCTCAAATCTTGCCTTTTCCTTACTACAACACCATCTTGATCTTTCTTGTTTCTAAATACCCATTCGGTTCCAATGACATTGTAGTTATTTGGTCTTTCTACCAATTCCCAAACTTCATTTATTTGAAAGTTGTTGAGCTCTTCATGCATAGCATTCACCCAATCACTATCTTCCAATGCCTTCTCAATGTTGTTGGGCCCATAAAAACTTGCGACTGGAATAATTATTTGCGTGGGCCAATTTAGAATGAAAAATGGGCTAGAAATAACTTTTTAGAAAGCTAAATGGGCCAAAAATAACAAAACATGTGGGCTGTAATGTGTACAAAAGTAGGCCCAAAAATGGTTTTGGCCTGTTATAAGCCTGCCAACCATGTGGGCTTTAACAGGCCTTATTTCAATCTAATGACGTTTTTTGTCCTGCCATATCAGCTGCCTACATGGCATGGTGCAATGATTTATGACAACAAACCAATGTCATAAATCTATATGACACTAAAATCCATTGTCATAAACTTATGACAATAAATAAACAAATGTCACATAGTCAGAATATGACGCGGGTTTTTTGACATTTGACTTTTCATCAACGGAATGTCATAAACTATAAGTTGTGACATAAATTCCATATATTTTGACAAAAATACAATGTCAAAAAACCCCAGAGTTCTTGTAGTGTCTTCAAATGACACAAATGAGTAGTGAGCACAAAATGATGCTAATCTTGATCTTGTTTGCACACCCTTTTGAATATCACCAACAATTTGGTCCAATGAATGATCTCTTGCAATATTTGTGGGTTTGAGCACTTGAGGTTGATTGCTTGAGCTTTGTTGAACATTGGATTGATTTGCTTGAGAGGAACTAGCTTGATCTTGATTTTGCACTTGAGAGCCACTAGCTTGATCATTTGATGGAACGCACTTGATCTTTGTCATCTTTAATGTCAACTACTTGAGTCGGCCTAATATTACCAATGTCCATCTCTTGCATAGACTTTGCCAATTGAGGTCCACTCACATCATCTAGATTTTCATCTTGATCTTGTGACCCATTGGTTTTATCAAATTCAACATCATGGACTTCCTCAAGTTGACCACTTCCCAAATTTCAAACTCTATAAGCTTTGCTAGTTGTGGAGTTTCTAGGCAAGAATCCCTCATCATATTTCTTCTCAAATTTGCTCAATCTAGCACCCTTCTTCAATATGTAGCATTTGCAACCGAAAACCTGAAAGTATGCAATATTTGGCTTTCTTCCATTCAAGATCTCATAAGGGGTCATCTCCAACATAGGATGGCAATAGAGTCTATTGGAGTAGTAGCATGCCGTGTTGATTGCTTCGGCCCAAAAATATTGACTCACATTGTACTCACTAAGCATTGATCTTTCCATGTCAATGAGAGTCCTATTCTTCCTTTCAACTATGACCATTGGATTGAGGTGTGTACTTGGCCAAGAATTGATGTTTGATTCCATATTCATCACATAGCTCATCAACTCTTGTGTTCTTGAACTCACTACCATTGTCGCTTCTCACCCTCTTGATGGTGGTTTTAAACTCATTGCAACTTCTCTTGACAAAAGACTTAAAGATAGCATGCACATCACTCTTGTGAATCATAAAGAAAACCCAAGTGTATATAGAGAAGTCATCCACAATCGCCAAACCATATTTGTTGCCTCCAATGCTTGTATATGTAGTTGGTACAAATAGATCCATCTGCAATAGCTCAAATGGTTTGCATGTGCTCATAATGCTCTTCTTAGGATGAGTGTTACCAACTTGTTTTCCGTCTTGACATGCACTACATAACTTGTCCTTCTCAAACTCAATATCTTTAAGGCCTCTAACCAAGTTATGCTTCACAAGTTTGTTCAATTGCTTTATTCCATCATGATCAAGCCTTTTATACCATAACCAACCCATACTTGACTTAGTGAAGTAAGCATGTTGACAATTTTGACTCTCTAGCACCAAAGTCCACTAAGTAAAGGTTCTCATATCTAAATCCCTTGAATATCAAGTTAGAACCATCCACACAAATGATTTCCACATCATCAACTCCAAATATGCATTTGAAACTGAGATCACACAATTGAGCAACCGACAATAGATTGAAGTTCAAGCTTTCTACCAATAGCACATTGGAAATGGTTAAGTCATTTGATATCGCAATCTTGCCAAGCCCTTTGACCTTACCTTTGCTATTGTCCCCAAATGTGATACTATCATACTCATTGCCACTACAATTGATTTGGTTGAACATTCTTGAATCACCAGTCATATGTTGAGAACACCCACTATCAAGAACCGAATGTCTCCCTCCGGCTTTGTAATTCACCTAAAAAAATCAATGCATTTTAGGTACCCATGCTTGTTTGGGTCCTTGGAGGTTAGCAACCAAAGCTTTTGGTACCCATATAGCCTTCAACCTTGGGCCCTCTTTAGGTGTACCAATGTATTTAGCTTTGACACCTTTCTCACCCTTGGTAAGCATGTAACAAGAATCAAGCCTAATAGATTTAGCACTTGCAAATTTTATTTGCTTGTTCTTATCGTTAGTGATACAATTTTCCTCAACATGCCCAACTTGTTTGCACTTGTAGCAAAACCGACCATTACTCCTCACAAAGCTAGGCTTTGGAGTTACAAAGGCCGTCTTGCCCTTCTTGGGAGTGTAGCCAAGTCTCTCCTTAGAGTTACTATATCTTTGTCTACCCAAGCATTGTAGCAAGCGGGCATCCCCACCGTAGGCATTGCCTAATGCATGACTTAGCTTGTCCACCTCCTTCTTCAATTTCTCATTTTCAATTTTTAGTGTTGGGTCAACACTAGTAGTGAAGGCAGAAGTAGAGGTGGATGATGATGAAGAGCTAGTGTTAATTGTTGTGATCGCAACAAGTGGTTCATTAGTTGGTTCATTCATTAAGTCACAAGTCACACCCACATCACATGTTATTGCAATTTCCTCAACCTTGCTTAGCTCTAATAGTGAGGAGTGAGCTTCCTCAAGCTTGGTGTGAGCTAGTTTGAGATCCTCATGGTATTCCTTTAGACACTCATGAGAAGCAGTTAGCTCATCAAAGGATTGTTCAAGAGTTTTTAATTTCTTGGACAATTCTTTGCACTTCTTAGCCTTAGAGTTAATAAGGTATTTGGCTTGTTCTAACATGTCCATGAGTTGAGCTACACTAGGTTCTTCATCATTACTATCACTATCATTATCATTTTGTTCATCATCACTTGAGTCATCGTATTTTACCTTGGTGGACTTAGCCATGAAGCATGATGAATCAAATGATGAAGGCCTCTTGTTGATAGCAATGGAGGCCATAGCCTTCTTCTTGTATGTCTTCCTCTCATCATCATCACTAGAGTCATCATCATCGGAGGAAGCATCACTATCCCATGTCACCACATAGGATCCACCCTTCTTCTTAGAGAAGTTGAACTTCTTCTTGTCCTTCTTTTCCACCTTGTCCTTCTTGTCCTTCTTGCCTTTCTTCTTGTGATCATCTTCATTATCACTAGCATGAGGACAATCCGCCACAAGATGATCCGGGCTCTTGCAATTGTAGCACTTTCTCACTATATCTTTGCCCTTGAAGTTTTCTCTTCTCTTCCTAGAACCATAGCCCTTCTTCTTCATGAATCTTCCAAACTTGCGCACAAAGAGAGCTAGTGCCTCATCATCACTATCAAGGCTAGATGCATCATCATCATCACTTGATAGCACTTTCTTGCCCTTGCCCTTGTACTTGGATGAAGAGGTGGTGCATTTGAATGCCACGGTCTTCTTACTCTTGTCATCCTCCTTCACTTCGTCACTATCACTCTTCTCATTATATTGATCCTCGGTCATCACATCACCAAGATCCTCATTTGGAGTGACACCCTTCAAGCCACCCCGGAAGATGGTAATCCTCAACGTCTTAAACCTTTTGGGCAAGCACATGAGAAACTTATGAGAGAAGTCCTCATCACTTGTTTTCTCACACAAGTCCTTGAGATCATTGATGATTACTTGGAGCCTATAGAACATCTCCGGAATGCTCTCTCCATCATCCATCTTGAAGTTTGAGAGCTTGTCCTTGAGCATGTACAACATGGCACTTTTTACCGTTGAAGTGCCCTCATAGGTTTGCTCTAGTCTTGTCCACACTTCACTTGCTCTATACAAGTCCTTGATTTGCTCAAACACCTTTGAATTAATGCCATTGTAGATGGTGTTGAGAGCAATTGTGTTGCATTGGTTGGTTTCTTGCTCTCTAGGTGTGGGGCTTGCAGGATCAAGCACGATATACTCCTTCTCGGTGTACCTTCTCATGAATTGAGCCGAGATACATCCTCATCTTCCTCTTCCAATAATCAAATGAGCTTGTTCCATCAAAGTGAGGTGGTGTTGGTATTTCTTAGCATCATAACTAAGATTGGGGTGTTACGCCTGTGCATAGCAATGATACTAGAAATACATAGATCGATATACCTTAGTATGTCACTAAGAATAATCTTGGCAACAGTACTAAGTTTATACCGCAACGATATATTATTGCAACACGGAGGCTCAAAGTAACATGATGACATCAATGCACCAACTGTTATAGCAGGCGATAGAAATGGTTTTCATAGATAGTGTGATCCATACATAAGAGCAAGCAAGTGAGCTAAGGACTAAGGAAACACTAAAAGAATGAAGTGAATAAAGAATAAACTAATATTCTAATGGAGCAGGCATGATCTTCATATAGCGATACTTAGATCGGTAAAATCATTCAAATACATGATACAGATTTAGATCTATGTTAAGATGGATCAGAAGACCACCGAGTACTGGTCTGCCAGCAACCTCAAATGGCAATTAAAGGAACCTCTAAACCCTAGCCAAACGCAGGGGAATGCGAAGGACGGACAGGGCTGTCACCACCTGCCACCATCCCCTCAATGGAGACTAGGACATGTAATCACCCGGCCCCATACACCCAAGCACCATGCTTGCGTATAAAGAACCTACCCAGACCCTCCCGGGGCCTTGACCCTACGGATCGACAGGTAAAGAGCCTGGGCATACCCGAAGGCATGATGAACCACCACCTTAGCATAATCCTATTTCTAATCATGTAAATGGTATGGGATTTTAAGCATAAAGTTCTATATGGCAACAATATGTTATACAAACTAAATATTAGTTCATATGTCATGACATAGAAATTATAGACTAGTTCATAAATCATGATATCGAAATAAGAACTATACCCTGGTTCTGAAGTAACAGTATAGGGACAAAAATAGGGACAAGGACTGGGAGAACAAATCTTTCTTATTCATACCCCAAAGTCTTCTCCAAGGAGCCAAGCCCTCCAAGATAGCTCACCTAGCGCCTCTACTACTATACTACTACAAAAGTGAAATAGAAGAAGTGGGAGTGCTCAAATGTTGCTCAAATGGATTGATATGTGTGAGTGAGCTCTCCCCCTTGCTTATATAGTTGAAGTAGGGCGGTTCCTGGAGGAATATTCCTAGTACCCAGCGCGCACCGCCCTCTCTTGGCATTGATGGAACCGCTAGAGAAAGTTGGGCCAGATTGGGGCTGGGGGCGATACGGCCGACCCCCTGGTGCGGCCGCCCCCTGGCTGGGCTTGCTCGGCCCAATCTTTCTCCTACATGTTCCTAGCATGCTCTGGGTCGTAAGTGTGTCGGTGTTTGGCCTAGTTGCCCTTATGGATATGGCCTTCCTTTAATAAGTTGCTTTTACGCTTTGTCGGAAGGCACATTCTGGACATACTTCTGTGGCGGTATAAGCCCGTATACCCGCATGGTCATACTTGGCCCAAGTATATCGAACAGGCCTAAACTACCAAGGACGCATCGCCCATACGATCTCTAGGAGATCGCGTATATCCACCGAGTCCTTGGCGGGCAAGAAAATAGCTTTCCTAGGATCTAGCCGATTGGTTTCCCAGATCGACTAGGATTGTTATCTGTTATGTATGGCAAGATCAACTTGTAACCCTGCCCCCCGGACTATATAAGGCGGGCAAGGGGGTCTACTCGATTCATCTAATCTACTAGCAATACAACACAGCAACATACAGGACGTAAGGTATTACGCCTCGCGGCGGCCTGAACCTGTTTAAATCTCTGTTCCGCAAGAATTGTGCTCCCTCGTTCGTCTCAGGCGCACCCTCATCGTCTCATCTAATACCGCGGGCATACCCCTCGGTAGACTATCGCCTGGTATTCCGTCGACAGTTGGCGCGCCAGGTAGGGGGTGTGCCACCTGATTCCATGGCGAACAAGGTGATTTTTTCAAGCTCCATCGAGCTCCCGACGCCGGGCCAGATCTTCACGGTGGGATCCATCACCTGGGTCGTCGGCACGAACGGCGAAGGGGTGATTCTGGACGCAGCTCAGATCCCCTGCGTGTTGCCTCCGACAAAAAGGCTGCCACGCTACGTTCGAAAAAACGTCAACAAAGACGACCTGATCGGGTCTATAGATCGGGTCACCTAGAAGCTGTCAGAGGGACTCCAAATCCTGGAGTCCGTGTCATCCACGACGCACCGCCCCTCTTCGCTGTCCCCCGACACAACACTGGTCGTCACCGTCACACCTCTCGAGCGCATCGTCGAGGAGCGACCTCGAGCGGATCGTCCTTCGAACGGCTACTTGCCGCTCGGGCTACAAAACGCAGCTTCCAGCTTCGCTCAAACGCTGCGTCAACACGCCGGCACCAGCTCCTTCATCACCCCCGATAACGTCCGCCCCGACAATGATGATTAAGAGGGTGGCCTTCCCGCCGATCTACCCCCCATCAAGCAATTTTTTGGGGGACCAGTCCTTGCCATCAGCAACGACAGCTACCCGCCGCCCAATGAGTCCGAAGAAGCCCGAGCAGCCCGCGAGGCAAGCAACGCCGATCGCAGACGACGCCGCGAGCAGCAAGCTGAAGCGAGGAGGGCTGTGGTGAATAATCTGGAGCCCGAATTTTGCATGCTCGGGAAGTACGAGGTCTGCACGACTCCAAGCACCAATGTCGCCGTCGCGATCGCCGAGGCCAAGAGGCTACCCCAGACTCCAGAGCTCCAGCGGCTCACCGCTCTTCTCCAAGCAACTCAGGTCCAGATCAACGAAGGAAGACAAGCGCCATCTCATAGCACGGCATTGGCTACAGAGCTCGTCGGCGAAGATGGTGAGATGTCTCGCGGTGGTCGGAGACCTCATCGGCGAGACGGCGACCAAGAGGTGAACCAATCCGACCTCCGCGCAAAGCTGAAGACCAAAGACCTACGCGGCCGCATCGAGAACAGGAGAGAAGCCAGACACTCAGCAGAGGCCGAGTGACGAAGAGAGTATGATCAAACGCACGGCTTCCCCAATGACAAGACCGCCCCGGAATTGCCATTCACGCCGGCACTCCGAGCAGTTGTCTGGCCTCCTAACTTCAAAGTTGTCAGCGTCAAGACTTACGACGGAAGAGCCGATCCCAACAAATGGCTCAACGTCTACGAGATCGCCGTCCAAGCCGCCGGTGGAAACAGGGATGTGATGGCCAACTACCTCCCGGTCATTCTCAGCGCCTCCGCCAACAACTGGCTTCATAGTTTGAGGCCGAAATCCATCGACACTTGGGATCAGTTGAAAGAGCAGTTCGTCAATAACTACCGCGCCACCTGCAAGCAACCGGGCACGAAGTATGATCTTGAAAGACTTCGGCAAGGCTCTCGGGACTCCCTGCGAGACTACATCCGGCACTTCTCGGAAATCAGAAACGACATCCCCGACATCACAGATGCAGAAGCCATCTCCGCGTTTATGCGCGGCCTGAGGCCCGACGAGGAACTATGGAAGAAATTATACCGCACCAGCCCGACCACCGTTGCTGAGATGCTACGCATCGCCAACAAATACGCCGATGGAAACGACGCAGCTCATCACTCCATTCACAGTCGCCTTCGCTTCCCCGACCAGTCGCGGAACCAAGTAGAGGGCCACCGAACTGATCGGCACCAGGATGATCGAGCTCCTCGGAGAGACTACCGCCACGATGACCGCGACCATCGACGACGCTCAGAACACCGCCGCTACGATGAACCCGAGAGCTCCAGGGCTGGAGAGAGGCGCCGCCACTACCAAGTTTACAACACCCGACCAGTGCCAAAGCGCAATTACGAGGAGGCCTACTCCAAGCTCCTCGACGCCCAGTGCCCCGTCCACAAGCACCACAAGCACACCATGAGGGAGTGCGAGGGTTTCTCCAGGAAGTTCCAAGCAGAAGAGAAGAAGAAGGCTCGCATAGAGTCTGACAGGGACCGGCGCAACGACACCGACAAGCCTCCAGGCATTCACTGACGCACATCGAACCGTTTCCACCATCATCGGTGGACACGCCGCCATCGAGTCAAAGAGGGAGCAGAAACTCATCAATAGACGTGTCAACTCCGTTGCCAATTCCGGCAGCGCGATCGCTGATCCAAGGCTTCCTCCTTGGTCCCACCAAGACATCACCTTCAGCAGGGCCGACCAATGGACCCAGATTCCGTACTTGGGTCGCTTTCCATTGATCGTCGATCCGGTCATACGCACGACGCATTTCCGGAAGGTGCTCATCGACGGCGGCAGCGGCCTCAACATCCTGTTCTTCGGAGCTGCCAAGGAACTCGGGCTAAAAGAAGAAGACTTGCGACCCACATCAGCTCCCTTCTGGGGTATCGTCCCGGGACAGCCGTCATATCCTCGAGGGCAGCTAAGCCTCCCGGTTCAGTTCGGGCACCCACAGTGCTTCCGCATCGAGCACATCGACTTCTTGGTGGCCGACTTCGACGCCGCTTATCATGCTATCCTCGGCCGACCAGCTCTGGCGAAATTCGGGCCATCCCCAACTACACCTACCTCGTTATGAAGATGCCAGCGGAGAACGACGTCCTTTCCATTCGCGTCGATCTCCAAGTTGCATATGCTTGCGAGCGAGAGGCCATTGCCATGGCGGAAGCTGTCGAAGAATCCATACTCATGAACATCTGTGCTGCGGACGCAAAGCAAGTAGCTCCAGAAGACCAAGTCATCCCAGAGAAGACCCCATCAAGATCAGCCACCAAGAACAAGGAAACGAAGGAGGTTGTCCTGGTCCCCGGCGAGCCAAACAAGACTACTCGCATCGGGGCCGACCTTGATCCCAAATAGGAAGACGCGCTCGTCAGCTTCCTAAGGGAGCACGTAAGCACTTTCGCATGAAAACCAGCGGATATGCCCGGCATTCCCAGGAAGTTGATCGAGTACTCCTTGAATGTCTCGAAGACCGCCAAGCCAACCAAGCAGAAACTCCGGCGATTCTCTCCAGACAAGAAGGAGGCCATTAGGGTAGAGATAGCTCGGCTCTTAGCTGCCGGCTTCATCAGAGAGGTATATTACCCTGATTGGGTAGCCAATCCAGTGCTTGTAAGAAAAAAGAATAATGAATGGAGAATGTGCGTTGATTACACCGATCTCAACAAACACTGCCCTAAAGACCCCTTCGGTCTTCCACGAATCGACGAAGTCGTTGACTCAACAGCAGGCTGCGAGCTACTCAGCTTCCTCGACTGCTACTCCGGATACCATCAGATCGCTTTGAAGGAAGAAGACCAAGAGAAGACGTCTTTCATCACCCCTTTCGGGGCTTATTGCTACAAGACCATGTCTTTCGGATTGAAGAATGCTGGAGCAACCTACCAATGGGCGATTCAAGCTTGTCTGGATGACCTTATCCCTGACATCGCTGCAGCATACGTTGATGACGTCGTCATCAAGACTCGAACGGCTGAAGACCTCATCTCCAACCTCGAAGCAGTTTTCGAAAAACTGGACAAATTCCAATGGAAGCTTAATCCTGGCAGGTGTATATTCGGCGTCCGATCCGGCAACTTGCTCGGTAACATCGTCAGCAAGCAAGGCATCCTCCCCAACCTGGAAAAAATCAACACGGCTATGAGGATGAAGCCTCCGACCAATGTCAAAGATGTGCAAAAGCTCACTGGGTGCATGGCGGCCCTTAGCCGTTTCATCTCCAGACTGGGCGAGAAAGGCCTACCATTTTTCAAGTTACTAAAAGCTGGTGAGAAGTTCACCTGGTCGAAAGAGGCAGATACGGCCTTCAGAGAACTCAAACGCTTCTTGACGAGTCCTTCGCTTCTCACAGCTCTAAAAAAGGACGAAACATTGCTGATCTACATCGCCGCGACTAATAACGTCGTCAGCACTGCCATCGTCGTTGAACGAGAAGAAGACGGTCACGCCTATCCAGTCCAGCGACCAGTTTACTTCATCAGTGAAGTCCTCGACGAGTCCAAGACCCATTACCCAACGGTGCAGAAATTGATATACGCTGTTCTCGTCACCTCAAGAAAGCTTCGTCACTATTTTGAAGGATATTCCATAGCAGTAATCTCTGAATACCCCCTGGGTAGCATCCTCCGAAACAAAGACGCCAACGGCCGGATCCTAAAATGGGCAGTAGAGCTGGGAACATACTCCATTGATTTCCGCAGCCGAATAACAGTCAAGTCGCAAGTACTCGCCGATTCATAGCTGAATGGACAGAGATACAAGAGTCTTCGCATCCGGCACTGGAAGAGTATTAGACAATGTTCTTCGACGGGTCCCTCAGCATCAGCGGCGCTGGAGCCGGAGTACTCCTTATATCGCCCTCCAGTGAGCGCCTCCGTTACATCTTGCGAATTCACTTCATGGCGTCCAACAACGCGGCCGAATACGAGGCCACCTTGCATGGTCTCCAGATAGCCTCCGAGCTCGGCATCCGTCGCATCATGGTCTATGGGGACTCGGCCCTGGTCATCAACCAGGTTAACAAAGACTGGGACTGCAACAATGAGAAAATGGACTCCTACGTCGCCGCAATTAGAAAAATCGAAGGGAAATTCCTTGGAATAGAATTCCATCATATCATTCGAAGCGAAAATCAGGCGGCCGACGAATTGTCAAAGCTCGGATCATCCTGGTCCGATGTCCCCGCAGGCGTTTTTATCTAGGATCTGTTCAACCCCTCCATACAGACTTATGGCGATACCAGCAGCTCCGCGACCGACCAGATAGTGGCGTATATCCCAACCCCTGAAGAGGACTGGAGAACCCAGTTCATTGATTACCTACTGGAAGCAAGGGTCCCCGAAGATAGAACAGAAGCCGAGCGCCTGGTCTGAAGATCCAAAAGCTATGTCCTGGTTGACAGCAAACTCATGCGCAAGAATACCAGGAGCGAAGTCCTACAAAAATGCGTCCCAAGGGAAGAGGGTCTCAGGATCCTTCATGAGGCTCATAGTGGCATGTGCGGCAATCACGCGGCTTCACGTACTCTGGTCGGCAAGATTTTTCGAGCAGGTTTCTATTGGCCAACAGCAGTCCAGGACGCCGAGAAGATAGTCAGAGAATGCGAGGCATGCCAATTCTTTGCCAAGCAGACACATGTACCAGCCCAAGAGTTGCAGACCATCCCTGCGTCGTGGCCTTTCGCTACATGGGGACTGGACATGGTTGGGCCATTTAAAACGGCAAGAGGGGGATTTCGCTCCATTTATGTCGCCATCGATAAGTTTTCCAAGTGGATCGAGTACAAGCCGTTAGTCAAGGCTACGGCAACCAAAGCAGCAGAGTTCTTCAAGGACATCTCCTATCGCTTCGGGCTTCCGAACAGCATCATCACCGACCCTGGGATCAACATTTACTGGAAGTGATTTTTGGGATTTCTGCGAAGAAAGATGCATATCCGTCAAATGTGTCCGTGGCTCATCCTACAGCCAACGGCCAGGTGGAGAGGGCAAACGGTATGCTGCTTGACGCCCTCAAGAAGCATCTCCACGCAGTCAGTGGAGAGAAGCCTAGGCAACTGGATTGACGAATTACCGGCGGTGATCCGGGGACTTCGGACTCAACCCAACCGGAACACAGGAGTATCGCCATATTTTATGGTGTATGGCTCGGAGGCGGTACTACTTGCAGATGTAATCTATCAATCTCCAAGGGTTGAGGTATACGAAGAAGCCCACTCCAACGAGGCCAGAGCAGACGAAGTCGACAAGTTAGAGGAAGAGCGCCTGATCTCCTGTCTACGAACAGCTAAATATCTAGAAGGGATCAGGCGATATTACAATTGCAATGTCAATGGCAGAGCTTTTGCAGTCGGCGACCTCGTTCTCCGCCAAAAGCAGAGCAAGGAGGGATGCATAAACTATCATCTCCCTGGGAGGGGCCATACATCGTCAAGGCAGTTACTCGACCAGGTGCATATAGGCTCTCCGACCTAGACGGCTGTCGACATCCCCAATTCCTGGAACATTGAGCACCTGCGACGTTTCTACCCCTGATCTAGGTCTCAAAACAGATATGTGTATTTTCATTCTATTATAAATAAGGGAAATGTATAGTTATTCTCGATATTTTTGCCTCCATTACATTTTGTACAGCTAAACGTCTTCAACAATGTGTACGCCCCGCCACTGCTCGGGCAGCACATCTTTGCCTACATAAGTCCCGCCACTGCTCGGGCAGCGCGTCTTCGCTTACGCATAAGTCCCGCCACTGCTCGGGCCGCGCGTCTTCGCCTATGCGTAAGCCCCGCCACTGCTCGGGCAGCACGTCTTCGCCTACGCATAAGTCCCGCCACTGCTCAGGCAGCGCGTCTTCGCCTATGCATAAGTCCCGCCACTGCTCGGGCCGCACGTCTTCGCCTATGCGTAAGCCCCGCCACTGCTCGGGCAGCATGATTTCACCAATGTGTAACCCCCGCACCCGCCGGGCAACATCTGGTTCGACGCCGCGTAAGCCCTAAAAATGATAGGCCGCCTAACTACAACACTTCATCGACCGCCCCGATATATCGGGTAGCCTTCGCCCACGATAAGCGTAACCCCCGCCTAGCACGGGCAGCTTCGCCACCACGTAAGCCCCAGGGACGCCTGGGCCGTTAAGTCTTTGCTAACACGTAAGCCCCGAGGACGCTTGGGCAGTTTAGCAGCGTCACCAAAAGCCCCGGCAAAAGCACGGGCGACACGCAGGGCGTGTAGGATTATTCTTCGACCATACAAGATCTCAACCATGTTCAGGCGTCTTAATTTAAATCCCTTCGGTGGGAAAAAGTTGAACATCAGCGGTCAACATTTTTGCGGCTTCCCTAGCCTCTTCTTCAAGCTGGTCTTCCTGCTCTTCGGTGGTTCTCCGAGCATACCCATTCTGTACTCGGTCGTTCTTCACTCCCCAGTAGTGCGATCGGACGACTCCAAGCACATGGGCGGCCACATTTTCAGCAGCATCCACGCAGAAGTCTTTAAAGAATCGAAGAGCTTCCCGTCCACGTTGTACGATGTCGAGGGCACCGGGACCTTCAGTGTAACACCCCAGGTGTTAGTCATGAGCTAACCAGCGAGTGTGGACCTAATCAAGTTATTTCAATCAATGATCCTAATCGCTATTTCATATTCATATCATCTACCATGATCATTGGAAATGGTTCATAAAGATCCGAATTGAGAATTCACATGGAATGACAAGTTATTCACTTAATTGGATTTATGGATTAAGTGAAGATGAGCATGCAAAGCCAACCAAACCTTGAAACCTTGCCCAAACAACTCTATTTGAACTCTACAACAAAAGTCATGAAGGACTCATGTTGAGGAAATGTCAAGAAAATACCTCAACTGTCCTAAATATCCAAATTGAGCTCTCTAATTACATTAGTTTGACCAAAGTAGAAATATTATTTTAGAGCAAGAAATGAAGTTTGACCCAAAATAAAAGTTACAGATATTTTGGAGTAGAACAAATGTTATTTATGGACCAAGTCATGATTCAACTCCTAAGTGCCTCAAATAGTGGATACAATATCGAGGAAAAGCTGATTTCATGACTTGATTATTTTTCTAAGTCTGAAATCTGCCCCTATTGCAAGGACGTGTTGCTTTCTCCAAATTTTGTTGAGAAACTTGAGTTAGACCAAAAATAAAAGTTGTCACAAACTCTTTGGAGCACAACATATCAAAATTTGGCATCAATCCGACCTTGTTTGACAAGGGTTGCTACTCGGTCTTCGATCGTAATTAGTATGTCGACAACATCAAGTTGACAGCTAATTATCTCCTAATCTCTTTTTCAAATGGCCGAGCTACCTTAATAAAATTTGTAGAGTACTCTGAGGTAAGCAAATTTCATAATTGGCCCTTTGCCTAATTCGGCCCAAAAGCAGCCCAAACCGGCGTCTCAAACCCGCACCGACAACACCCGCCACGTGCTCGTCAAAATGCTGCAATAGAGAACACGTGCTCGCCGAGCTCTGGGCGCCGCCCACCTTTGCCAACCTCCTTGTGCCACCAAGCCTGCGCCCCTGCTGCTCCTCTCCGGCAAAAGGGCGAGCACCAGAGCACTCCACTTCTCCCTCTCGCTCATTTGCTCACTCTCGCGCTTGCTCTCGCCTGCGCAGCTGCTGCTCGCGGCTCCGTCCGCCATGGAGGCGAGCAGAGCTCGAGCGCCGCCGCGGACCACCTTCTCGGGCCTCCAATGCGCAAAATCTCCACCACCAGCAGCTTAGCCACCTCTCTCTGTCCATGTCGCGCACCTCCGCTGGGCTCGCCGTCGAACGCCGCCGGGAGCTGCTGTATGCTCGCATCGTGGCCATGGCCATGACCGCCGCTACAGGCGGCAAGGCATGCTAGGCCTTCCCGGGCCAGGTCGCGGCCAGCTCCAGGGCCGTGCGGGCCCCTGGCACCTCGCCGCTGCCGCTTGGCAGGCTGCAGAGCCGGCTCGAGCCGTCGGCCTGCCTTCCCCTGCGTGGTGCTCTGGAGGAAGAAGAAGAACAGCAGCTCTCTTTTGTATCTATGACAGGCGGGCCCCACTCAAATCAAATGGCATCAAATGTTCAGATTTGTGATTTATTTTGTAAAATCCATATCTCCCGTTTGGTAGCTCCAAAAATTGTGAAACAAGTTTTGTTAGTTTGCTTATTAAGTTTTCTGCATGTTAGATCCGGTAAATATGCTATGTTATTTATATTTTTGTGCTCTAGAAATTATTTTGGAAAAGTGATTTTTAGGATTGATTAACTTGCTTTTGGCCATAATCTGAGAAATATAAGTCCAACAATTATGGTTCCAATTTTGTTAGTCTTCTAATGACATGCACTAGCTCACAAAAATATAAAACATATATGTTGTTTACTGTTTTATTGGTGTTTCACATTAATCTTTTTAAATAGGAAATAAATGGTTGAATTGCTTGTTATTTCTGTATCTAAAGTTATATTGCTCTAAATGGCATGAAAATTTAATTGTAGACTCTCTGTATGATGTGTAATGTATGGTTAAAATTTTATGGTTTATGGTGCATGTATGACTGAGTTATTGATTTATCTTCTTTGGTGCATATTAAGTAGATTTAAATACATTATAAATAATATATTATGGTAAAAATGGAAAATGGTGCTACACTACCTTTGTATGATATTGTGTTAGCCTGAGAATCAATAATATGGTCATGTTGTTTCAGAAAATGTTGAGTTTCATATTTAATTTGCTCTCCAATGCTTTATTGCATTATAGATTTGTTTATTTTGTAATAATTAAATTATGGAACCGGAGCATGTAAGATTTGAACCTTGGTCATGATTTGTAATCACCTAGCTCTCATAAAAGTTTGGGACTCATTTGAGATATTTACCATATAACTTAAATAATTAAATAATGGGTTTTTATGTAATAATGAGTGAATAATTAAAGACAAATGAATGCATATATGTTTCTTGTGATTCCTTAATATGCTTTGGTCTGAGATGAGTCTTGTATGACCATGTAATCATGTTTGGAGCTATCTAATAGCTCATTCCTATGTGTGCTTAGGTGATAAATAAGGGAAAAGCATGTTTTGCTTATATGCTGAAAATGGCTGCAGGCATAGTCCCTGTTGTTGTGATGATTTACCTAGGAAAATGATATTGCATGAGAATGTGTTCTATACAAAAGTTGTAGCCAACTTCTATGTCTAGCTTTTCTTAAAATTTCATGTTCATAGGCCTAATATTTTAGGAGTTATGGCTTTTGGATGACTGCTGTCAGGTTTTACCAATTTTCTGTTTAGATCTGATTGATGGCATTATTTGAGTGAGTTATGCTTTGAATCACTTCTTGGTGATAACATATAAGTTGTAGTGCTTTTCCTATAGTTTCTAAATTGTCTAGGGTCATCCCTTTTGGTGGTCTAAATCTCTAGGTATGATTGTTTGAGTTGGGAGGACAGAATCTGTCCAAATCTGGACAGAGCTGCCTTCTTTGTGTTGTTTGACCTTTATATGAATTAAATTATCTGAAGAGGATAATACCAAAGTTGTAGACAATTTCAATATCTTGCCAGAAAGGCTTAGATCACACTGGTTGGATGTATATAGCTTCAGTTATGGTTAAATCTTGTGCTTGCTGTCCTGCTGTCCTTAAACTGCATATGTGAGATTAGGATTGCTTTCATGTTGCCTTGCTTGGTGGCATTGTTAGCTCATGGTTCAATGATGTTAGATTAACATGTCTTGTATTACTTTCTTTTATTCATACATGTGTATTGTGCATCTCATTTAGGTACGATAGATGAACACGTGAAATGAAGGACATGATGATAGAACTAACCACAAGACGGTGTGGTGGACTAATCACGAAGGTGGAAGGACTAATCGAGTGCTTGGATGGAAAATGCTCGTCGAACAAGTGTCATCTAACAAACACTAACTTAGTGCTGAACCCCAGGCAAGCCCCGGAGCATCCCTAAGCCTCCACCTATCTCTTTTTGTAAATGCACCGATCTTTATTAAATCGTATGTTTGTGCATTTAAGTATAGGAGTTGGTTTGAAACCGTTGCTGCATATCTACCTTGTCTACTATATATGTGAACCTGATACTATTACTAGACAGGTGACCGATCTTATGCTTAGCCCTGCTTAGACCGGTAGAAGTCGGGTGATTTCCTGTCATCCGCGAGAAAGTCGGGTGATTTCCTGTCATTCGCGAGTGTAGGTGGTGACTGACGAGATCCACATGGTTGGCTATATGTGTCACCATGCCACAATGAAATAATGAGAGAATCAAGGCTAGGTAGCGGGGAGCTGCATGACATGAGTCATGTTGACTTCGGTGCTGCTTGCGGTCGACTAGGACTGAGGCCACCAGACATCAGTTGAGATTGAAAGACGTCGTCACATAGCTGGCCGGATAAGTCGTTCCGACCACGAAGCCGAGTATTTCTTTCTGAGCCGGGAATTGGGTGTGATAAGGCAGACATATTCTGGAGGTAGGAAGGATGTGCGGAGACACCATCTTACCAAGGGCAGGTCAGGGACCTGATGCATCCTGGAAGTGGGTTTGTCTCTGAGAATATGGACCCCTCCAAGCCCGCGATACATATTATGTCTCAGAAAGATTTAACGGTGACCCAAGAAGCCAGTGGCTCGGCTGACAGGGTTTGTGATTGGCATATTTGCCAGCTGGTACAATCGATTCGAATCGCCATCTCTCCTGGTTAGTGAGAAACTAAACTGATCTTCTGGTGAGGTAAGAGGTTAACTACTTGAACATAATGATTATGGTGAGATGAGGTTGATATATGTGGATATCGGAAATCATATGGTTTTATTGATTGCTATAATATCAAGTGATTGTTTAGTATAGCCGCAAACCTTAGCTTAATAGCTTAACCGAAATCGAAGCTGAATCACATCTAAAACTTATAAGTTGAGGAACTATTGTAGTAATGCTTTTTATGCAAAAATGTTGCTATCCTCTGAGCTCCACCAAATAAGCCTGCATATCCTTGAGAGTCTTTTTATTTACTTCCTGTCGGGTAAGTCTAGCTGAGTACAATTGAGTACTCAGGGTTTTATTCCCAATGTTGCAGGAGGAATGTTTCGTTGACTAAAGAATTACTTCTATCCTTCGGAAGAGGAGGACTAGACCTTGGGCAAGGTCATGTTGTCTATCTTACCTTTGTTGCTGTGACTGGTCGGTACTTGGCACTGTATTATGAAATTAAGCTTATGTAAAACTATTTCGTTTCCGCTATTGAACTTTTATGTAAAAGTTTATCTTGTACTCTGATGTATTTGAAATATGTGTGAATCTATGTATCATGTGTATGTGTACTGCTGAGTTTCTGTGATCCTTGGGGTATGTACTGTGTAAAAATTTGAAATCCTTCGAGATTTCACGGACTACCGGGTTTATATTGGCTCAAGTGTGGCTCGAAAGCTGGGAAAACAGCTGTTGCTGTACTTGTGCTCGTATAAATTGGTCGGTTCTATTACAGTTGGTACCAGAGCAAAAATTCAGCATGTACCGTCACATGAGTATTTAAAAATAAAAAGTTTTGAGTTTGCAAAACTAATTACCAACTTATAGCTATATATAGGTGTTTTAAACAAATGGTTCGAACAAACTAAGTGTGCCAAGGACCACAAGGACCAAGTCTTATAGCCCATATTAGGATTATTAGGTGGCTTATTTAAGTACTAATTTGGGGAAATTGCATCATGTTTATATTTGCAGTTCATTTGGTTTTATCATGCGGATAACTATGAACTGTCGGTTTCTTATTGCTTCTTATGGGCCAATGTGCCACGTCGAATGAGGTAAGGTGAGATGTGAGCATACGATCGAACAACCGTCGATCTATGGTGAGTGTTTATGGTTACTGAAGTGAGTACATGTGATTCATATGTGTACTTATGGAAGTATGATGGAGTAATTACTTTCTTGGGGTCGCAAGTGCTCATGGGAGCATTTCCGGCAAAAAGTGCTTCTTATTGCCATGCATACATGTGGGTTGGGCTGAAATGAATCTTCTACAGGTACACTAACCTAGAATGCGTACATGGTAGTTAATGACTAGTTATATACCGAGAAAGTACGTATGTTATGCCACCGACATAGAACGTATTTGCCATGTTATATATAGGCAACTAAGTGAGAATGAATAGGACGAGCATGCATCATGATTGTTGCATCATGTGATTGTTGCTTGTTGCATAAGTATGCTTCTTCTCACCCTTGTTCTACGTTGTCTGAATAGCCTTATTAAGTTTACAACTTGTGTTGCCTCTCTTCCTTGCTTGTTTTAAAATCATAAGAGTTGCTAAACCTTTAAGTAGCCTCTATAAGTATTTCTCAACTATAAATCTTGTCAGAAGCTAAACAAATTCTGTCTGTAGGCTTTTCATTTGGTACAATAGACCCACCTGAGTTTTCTCTTAATGCTAGCCTATGGTTGTCATATGTTCTTGTTCAAGATCAATGAAACCATGCCTGCATTTTCTTTCATCTAAAGCCTTATCCAAATCCTATCTAGAGTGTCTCCTCTACTCTTTATAGATACCATGATAATTGCTTGATCTTTCATAAATTAGATTTTGTAATCTTTTCTTTGGAAATCAGGTTATGCCCAATCAATCACATCTACAGATGATTTGATCTAATCTATTCCTTACTTCCAGCAGTCTTCTCCATATCTAGAGAATGTTCAGATTTCAGTCAACAAAGCTTGCCTACATCATGTTCATTGGAGTCTTTGCCCAAATCCTTGATTTGAACCTCTTCTCAGCTTACCCAGAAGTTTCCTTGTAATCTTTTCATTATGGATCATGTTATGGTTTTATCAATTCAATCTCACAAATCATGCATTGAATCTGTTCCATGATCAAGTTGTTTTCCAAATCTCTCTAAAAGGCCTAGCAATGTTGATCATTAAGAGCTCCTAGTACTAATTAATGGTACACAAGCTCACGCCATTGGATGGTCTGAAGGTTTCTTGATAGATGCGAGATGCATGTGGAATTATAGAATCTCATGTTAGTTATTCTTGGTAGCTAACCTATAATTCTCTTATGCCATGTTTCTATCTAGACCCTCTCCTTGTTACTCACTTGAAGGAAACCATCTTGTGTGAGTTAAATCTCTCCTTCCCCATTTTCCTTGTATTCTTTCAGTATGAATCATGATGTTTGTCAACTCAACCTATGATTGTTGTATATAGTTGGTTCATGAGACATCTGGTTGTCTATGGTTATCTTCTTCTCAAGATGCTTGTCAATCTTTGTCTCATGATTTTCCCTCCTTCTATCTAATCTCTTGTAAATCATGGGTCGGGTAATCTCCATACTAGACACATGGAAACCGCGTGGGACTGAAGCAAAGCCTCATGTACTGCTATTTTGGCAACTAATCTATCTTCTAACTCATGTTTTCATTGCCAAATCATGCTCTTGTTGTTTATTAACCCTATGATTGATTGTAGTAGCTTACCTTCCCTCTGTGAAATGTCATCCTTGCACAAATCTATCCTTGCCACGCATGATTTTCTCATTGGTTGTATGTTCATTTATGTTGTTATGATCCGTGATCAATGATACTGCGACGAAACCGAGGACATCCTGTGGATCGCAACCACTAGGCTGTGTTGCTCGGCACGTGCGAATATCGAGGTCTCTGGTCATGATACATTGCAGAACTACACCGATGCGTAATATCTCGTATCTCCCAATCTATCCATGTTTCTTAAGATTTCACGTTGGTCATGTTTGATAGTGGTGTTATGATTATTGACTGATGGTGCCATGACGAAACCGAGAACCTCCTTGTGGGGACGCCCAATAAAGTAGTGCTTCTCGGCACACGTTGGTATCACGGCCTCTAATCGTAATCCATTATGAAGTAATACCAATGTGTTGTCTTCTATGGATTTTTCTAAATCTATCTTTGAAGGTGTCTCTAATTCAAATTGATCTATCCCTATGTTTCTTGATCTATCTTGCAAAGTCTTTACCGACTCGATCCTTCAATGTTCTATCAGAAGGTACAGATGTTTGTAAAGTATATAGCTTCCTTCAGAAGTCACAAAGAGAATGATCTTTGAAGAGCAAGTCACTGACATCAACATTGACATACTACAAGATGCGGTAAACAAAGAATCTGACATGATCTACTAAGGCATATCAACCAGCACCTGCCATTATTGTGGGATCAAAAGAGCACACGAACTTTAAAGTTATCTGCAAAGTATCAGTCTGGCAATAGTTAGCAGGATGTGATATGTTTTCTGATAGGTTATTTGCAAGTCCACTAGCTTCTATCCAAGTTCAATACCTATTTGCATGAAGATCATACAGTCAAAATAAATCTTCTCATGTGTAGCTTCATGTCTGCTGACCGTGATGGTGACCTTGTGCTTGTATATCATCTGCAACCATTTGCTATAGAAGCTGAAGATGTAGAGCCTTTTTAGGGACAACTAACTAGTTACCCCTAGTGTGAAGAATAGTCTACAGCTAAGCAATGAAGTGTATTTGGTTCTTGTATCAAGAAGGAACAAGACCGGCCGTTATTAGTTTCTACTCGATGAGATGATTGCCTCTGCTGATGAAATGCAGAAGTTTGTTCATTCGCTCTCTCATGTGAGCAATGTATTGCCCAATTGGATTAGTCTGTTTGACATAAAGAAATGGATGCATGAAATAGCCAAATAGATCACTATCAAGAAGTGTTGTTCCATGCTAACAGGTGTGTTCTAGGGGTATAAATAAGTGTTTGACCATGTTTTTGAAGACCATGTCCCATAGAACCATGCTATGCAAGAAACCCATAAGCCAAATGGTACTTTTAGTGGCACTCTCACTTCCAAGGCCTTGCTATAATGAAGCCAATTCCATCTTTGTCAATCACTCAGATAGTGCAAACTATGGTTTCAGCCTAGTGAAGAGCTACAAAAGACACCCCAACAGATGAAGTCAATACCATAGTACATCTTGGTGCAATCAGGTGCCCTGTTTGATACTCTATGGTATGGACAACAAAAAGGACATTAAAAAAATTTAGTTCCTTATTCTTGATCGGTCAAGGTGTTCTACCACTCAACTCCCAAGAGTGTGAAGTGAAGACAAGTTGAATTATATCAAACAACATATTTCAGATTTCTATTTGGAAACCCTCTGATCTCGGATTGCTGATGCAAAAATAAGAAGGTTTACCCAATGTCAAAAGTAGTTCAACAAGTTGGTTTTGTTAATTCATGGTTGTATCATGAAGAAACTTGTACTCAAGTTATTGGTAGAGGACTGCTTCTCAAACTTTGTGAGTAAACACTCTACACAACCAACCTCATTAAACCTGCCAATCCGCTTCAATCTTGTTTATTCTCGGCTGCAAATGAGAATACATAAGTTTGGGATTGCTCATCGGTTTTCCTCGTGTACAAAAAGGTTTTTGATTCTATGCAGGAATTTGTGATTTGTCTCATCAACCTGCACAATTCATGTCTGTCTAGACTAACCATCGTGCAAATGTGCATGCCAAGTTGCATATTGCACAAACTTTTGCTACTGCATGGTGCACCCCAAACCATTGCCCTCGGATCATGAACTATAGTTTTCAGCTCATTTTGGAAGCATTTACAAGAATCACCTTACTCGAGTAAATACCTACCAGAATCTTGTGCCTTGGAAGAAAATGGAGTGTAACCATATGCATCTGTATGCCTACACTTGTCACTTGATGTCCTCTGTGCCTTTTATCACGGAGTGAAAGAAAACTTTGTGTACATAATGAAACTAATCTAGAGTTCGTCCTATCTTCAGCATAGCATACCTCAGGCCAATCAGGAAAAATTGATCAAATCTTGAAATTCATATTGAGAGCATATGTGTTTTGTTTTCAAGGATCTTGTTAGAAATGGCTACTGTTATTAGTGTTTTTCTTACAACAATAGTTATAAAGATGTCACCTCAGACTCACCCAGAATGATTGTTGCTGCCTGGACAAGGATTTTCTTTATTTTAATGGTCATCAAAGCATTGAACCAACAGAATTAGCTATCACATTCGCCGTTCCCTCAACAGATTCAGATAATTCTGCGTTGCCATCAGAGAAAAGAAAACTATACACATGGAACATTATGTAGCTTTCCATCAGTCTGCATTTCAGTAATTTGGCCTCTACAATACACATAAATCTTGGATGTTGGTTAGCCGATTTCCTCAGCTCAGCAAATATCTGCCCCGTCTATGATCTCATCCCACATGAAAATGGTGGTATATGCTATATCCTCTAGGGAGACAGATGTTCTGTAACTACTCTTGGACACTCCAATTCGCACCCTCATACTAAAAGTGCTAATTAGGATGAGTTGTTTTGGGTTCCTCCCAAATTAGCTGTGTTGTCTTGGATTCCTCCCAAAGTAACAATGCTTCATAGAAATCAATGAAGGAAAATTCTTCAAACAAGAGTCAACTAAAAAAAATTCTTGAATGACCAGAAAGTTGTCCTATCCTTAATGATCTCTCTTACATTTGCACCAAGGTAAATGGAAGTACATGATATCTTGGAGTAACGACTCAACAAACCTTTGCCGTCCGTACATTTTCATGAGCCATGAGGCGATCACCCCTGCCTATGAGCGCTATAGAATTTTTAAGTAGCTTCGTACTAGCACCGCCTTGGAAAAGGGGCTGACATACTTCTCTACCATTGAAAGCTCTTACGTTCCGAATCTCGGGACGAGATTCCTTTAAGGGGGGAAGGCTGTAACACCCCAGGTGTTAGTCATGAGCTAACCAGCGAGTGTGGACCTAATCAAGTTATTTCAATCAATCATCCTAATCGCTATTTCATATTCATATCATCTACCATGATCATTGGAAATGGTTCATAAAGATCCGAATTGAGAATTCACATGGAATGACAAGTTATTCACTTAATTGGATTTATGGATTAAGTGAAGATGAGCATGCAAAGCCAACAAAACCTTGCAACCTTGCCCAAACAACTCTATTGAACTCTACAACAAAAGTCATGAATGACTCATGTTGAGGAAATGTCAAGAAAATACCTCAACTGGCAAATTGAGCTCTCTAATTACATTAGTTTGACCAAAGTAGAAATATTATTTTGGAGCAAGAAATGAAGTTTGACCCAAAATAAAAGTTACAGATATTTTGGAGTAGAACAAATGTTATTTATGGACCAAGTCATGATTCAACTCCTAAGTGCCTCAAATAGTGGATACAATATCGAGGAAAAGCTGATTTCATGACTTGATTATTTTTTCCAAGTCTGAAATCTGCCCCTATTGCAAGGACGTGTTGCTTTCTCCAAATTTTGTTGAGCAACTTGAGTTGGACAAAAAATAAAAGTTGTCACAAACTCTTTGGAGCACAACATATCAAAATTTGGCATCAATCCGACCTTGTTTGACAAGGGTTGCTACTCGGTCTTCGATCGTAATTAGTATGTCGACAACATCAAGTTGATAGCTAATTATCTCCTAATCTCTTTTTCAAATGGCTGAGCTACCTTAATAAAAGTTGTAGAGTACTCTGAGGTAAGCAAATTTCATAATTGGCCCTTTGCCTAATTCGGCCCAAAAGCAGCCCAAACCGGCGTCTCAAACCCGCACCGACAACACCCTTCACGTGCTCATCAAAATGCTGCAATAGAGAACACGTGCTCGCCGAGCTCTGGGCGCCGCCCACCTTTGCCAACCTCCTTGTGCCACCAAGCCTGCGCCCCTGCTGCTCCTCTCCGGCAAAAGGGCGAGCACCAGAGCACTCCACTTCTCCCTCTCGCTCATTTGCTCACTCTTGCGCTTGCTCTCGCCTGCGCAGCTGCTGCTCGCGGCTCCGTCCGCCATGGACGCGAGCAGAGCTCGAGCGCCGCCGCGGACCACCTTCTCGGGCCTCCAATGCGCAAAATCTCCACCACCAGCAGCTTAGCCACCTCTCTCTGTCCATGTCGCGCACCTCCGCTGGGCTCGCCGTCGAACGCCGCCGGGAGCTGCTGTATGCTCGCATCGTGGCCATGGCCATGACCGCCGCTACAGGCGGC